>CM051511.1:36005203-36600203 GCA_028015205.1 Mytilisepta virgata | reverse complement strand
ATGCCCTAACATTTTCATAGCTGGTAATACTTGAGCATATCATATTTTTCACAAACATATTGTTAGTTATTGTTGTTTACTTATTTTATGAAAGTAATCAACAGAATTGATAGGATCCAGAAAATTCCAAATCAATGAAAAGAGAGATCATTGTCAGTTTGTGTATCAAAAGATTACTGAAGGCAAACTTTCTACAATCAGTCAATGGACTTGTAAAATACCAGAACTGGATAGCGTAAAAACTCCAAACATTTCCACTTTGGGAAAAAAATAATAAATAGAAAAATTCCAACCCATCCACCCTATTATTGTTTGAAAGAATACCCTAAACAAACATTTTTATTTTTCGGGGGCCTTAATTTAATTCACTTTTTGATGTTTTTAAGGTACTCATGAATACATCGATTTATTCTTGATTTTAATGAGAATATGAATATTTTTATTAATATTCAAATCATGGGATAATGAAAGATTTTATAATGTGAATATGATAAAGTAAATGAAATGAATTTTATTTACCAATATTAAGCCTACAAGTAGTATACAAAAAGAGAAGATATACATGTATAGAGAGAAAACTAAAAGATAGTTATGGTACACAGAAATAACATATAATATTTGATTATTGCATTTTTCATTCTGTAACTTTTTTGAAACATTAAAAAAATTACAACAATTTCTGAATATACAATGTACTTGATATCTGTTTTGTTCAAAGTCTGTTAGTGTGAAATAGTCAATATAAAATAGTTAAAAATTTACCTTCTTTTTTTAGTTGCTAAAATTAGGAAAGATAGAACCATTTGTCAGCAAGGCCATGGATAAGCCTTCATTACAAGCTGTACATAAATCTATAGTATTACTAGAGAACTTGGTAAGAAACAGATAAACATTCACTACAAGTTTGACATAAGTCTTTAGTATTGCTACAGAATCTAGTAAGTCATGGATAAACCTTCACAAACTACATACGTCTGTAGTATTACTATGGATTCTGGTAAGTCATGGATAAACTTTCACTACATGCTGTACATAAGTCAGTAGTATTACTACAGAATCTGGTAAGTCATGGATAAACCTTCACTACATGCTGTACATAAGTCTATATTATTACTACAGAATGTGGTAAGTCATGGATAAACCTTCACTACAAACACTACATAAGTCTGTAGTATTACTACAAAATCTGGTAAGTCATGGATAAACCTTCACTACATGCTGTACATAAGTCTGTAGTATTACTACAGAATCTGGTAAGTCATGGATAAACCTTCACTACAAACTGTACATAAGTCTGTTGTATTACTACAGAATCTGGTAAGTCATGGATAAACCTTCACTACATGCTGTACATAAGTCTATAGTATTGCTACAGAATCTGGTAAATCATGGATAAAACTTCACTACAAACTGTACATAAGTCTGATGTATTACTACAGAATATGGTAAGTCATGGATAAACCTTCACTACATGCTGTACATAAGTCTATAGTATTGCTACAGAATCTGGTAAATCATGGATAAAACTTCACTACAAACTGTACATAAGTCTGATGTATTACTACAGAATATGGTAAGTCATGGATAAACCTTCACTACAAACTGTACATAAGTCTGTTGTATTACTACAGAATCTGGTAAGTCATGGATAAACCTTCACTACATGCTGTACATAAGTCTATAGTATTGCTACAGAATCTGGTAAATCATGGATAAAACTTCACTACAAACTGTACATAAGTCTGATGTATTACTACAGAATATGGTAAGTCATGGATAAACCTTCACTACATGCTGTACATAAGTCTATAATATTACTACTACAGAATCTGGTAAGTCATTGATAAACCTTCACTACAAACACTACATAAGTCTATTGTATTACTAAAGAATCTGGTAAGTCATGGATAAACCTTCACTACATGCTGTACATAAGTCTATAGTATTACTACAAAATCTGGTAAGTCATAGATAATCCTTCACTACAAACACTACAAAAGTCTGTTGTATTACTACAGAATCTGGTAAGTCATGGATAAACCTTCTCTACAAACTGTACATAAGTCTATAGTATTACTACAGAATGTGGTAAGTCATGGATAAACCTTCACTACAAACACTACATAAGTCTATAGTGTTACTAAAGAATCTGGTAAGTCATGGATAAACCTTCACTACATGCTGTACATAAGTCTGTAGTATTATTACTACAGAATCTGGTAAGTCATGGATAAACCTTCACTACAAACTGTACATAAGTCTATAGTATTATTACTACAGAATCTGGTAAGTCATGGATAAACCTTCACTACAAACTGTACGTAAGTCAGATGTATTACTACAGAATCTGGTTTAAGTCATGGATAAACCTTCACTACATGCTGTACAAAAGTCTGTAGTATTATTACTACAGAATCTGGTAAGTCATGGATAAACCTTCACTACAAACTGTACATAAGTCTGATGTATTACTACAGAATATGGTAAGTCATGGATAAACCTTCACTACAAACTGTACATAAGTCTGTTGTATTACTACAGAATCTGGTAAGTCATGGATAAACCTTCACTACATGCTGTACATAAGTCTATAGTATTGCTACAGAATCTGGTAAATCATGGCTAAAACTTCACTACAAACTGTACATAAGTCTGATGTATTACTACAGAATATGGTAAGTCATGGATAAACCTTCACTACATGCTGTACATAAGTCTATAATATTACTACTACAGAATCTGGTAAGTCATTGATAAACCTTCACTACAAACACTACATAAGTCTATTGTATTACTAAAGAATCTGGTAAGTCATGGATAAACCTTCACTACATGCTGTACATAAGTCTATAGTATTACTACAAAATCTGGTAAGTCATAGATAATCCTTCACTACAAACACTACAAAAGTCTGTTGTATTACTACAGAATCTGGTAAGTCATGGATAAACCTTCTCTACAAACTGTACATAAGTCTATAGTATTACTACAGAATGTGGTAAGTCATGGATAAACCTTCACTACAAACACTACATAAGTCTATAGTGTTACTAAAGAATCTGGTAAGTCATGGATAAACCTTCACTACATGCTGTACATAAGTCTGTAGTATTATTACTACAGAATCTGGTAAGTCATGGATAAACCTTCACTACAAACTGTACATAAGTCTATAGTATTATTACTACAGAATCTGGTAAGTCATGGATAAACCTTCACTACAAACTGTACGTAAGTCAGATGTATTACTACAGAATCTGGTTTAAGTCATGGATAAACCTTCACTACATGCTGTACAAAAGTCTGTAGTATTATTACTACAGAATCTGGTAAGTCATGGATAAACCTTCACTACAAACTGTACATAAGTCTGATGTATTACTACAGAATATGGTAAGTCATGGATAAACCTTCACTACAAACTGTACATAAGTCTGTTGTATTACTACAGAATCTGGTAAGTCATGGATAAACCTTCACTACATGCTGTACATAAGTCTATAGTATTGCTACAGAATCTGGTAAATCATGGCTAAAACTTCACTACAAACTGTACATAAGTCTGATGTATTACTACAGAATATGGTAAGTCATGGATAAACCTTCACTACATGCTGTACATAAGTCTATAATATTACTACTACAGAATCTGGTAAGTCATTGATAAACCTTCACTACAAACACTACATAAGTCTATTGTATTACTAAAGAATCTGGTAAGTCATGGATAAACCTTCACTACATGCTGTACATAAGTCTATAGTATTACTACAAAATCTGGTAAGTCATAGATAATCCTTCACTACAAACACTACAAAAGTCTGTTGTATTACTACAGAATCTGGTAAGTCATGGATAAACCTTCTCTATAAACTGTACATAAGTCTATAGTATTACTACAGAATGTGGTAAGTCATGGATAAACCTTCACTACAAACACTACATAAGTCTATAGTGTTACTAAAGAATCTGGTAAGTCATGGATAAACCTTCACTACATGCTGTACATAAGTCTGTAGTATTATTACTACAGAATCTGGTAAGTCATGGATAAACCTTCACTACAAACTGTACATAAGTCTATAGTATTATTACTACAGAATCTGGTAAGTCATGGATAAACCTTCACTACAAACTGTACGTAAGTCAGATGTATTACTACAGAATCTGGTTTAAGTCATGGATAAACCTTCACTACATGCTGTACAAAAGTCTGTAGTATTATTACTACAGAATCTGGTAAGTCATGGATAAACCTTCACTACAAACTGTACATAAGTCTGTAGTATTACTACAGAATCTGGTAAGTCATGGATAAACCTTCACTACATGCTGTACGTAAGTCTATAGTATTATTACTACAGAATCTGGTAATTCATGGATAAACCTTCACTACAAACTGTACATAAGTCTGTTGTATTACTACAGAATCTGGTAAGTCATGGATAAAGCTTCTCTACAAACTGTTCATAAGTCTGTTGTATTACTACAGAATATGGTAAGTCATGGATAAACCTTCACTACAAACGTACATAAGTCAATAGTATTACTAAAGAATCTGGTAAGTCATGGATAAACCTTCACTACAAACTGTATGTAAGTCTATAGTATTATTACTACAGAATCTGGTAAGTCATGGATAAACCTTCACTACAAACTGTACATAAGTCTGTTGTATTACTACAGAATCTGGTAAGTCATGGATAAACCTTCACTACAAACTGTACATAAGTCTGATGTATTACTACAGAATCTGGTTTAAGTCATGGATAAACCTTCACTACATGCTGTACATAAGTCTGTAGTATTACTACAGAATATGGTATGTTAAGATAGACTTTCGCTATGCAAGTCTGTAATATTACTGCATAATTTGGTAAATCGAAGGGTATTTAAAATTTTTAAAATTAAGAATTGGTGATTTGATTGTAAGAAAATTCTTGAAACTTTTGTATGGATAGGAAAATTATTTTTTTCTTATCAAAAGATAAAAATGTTATAGTATTTCTTGAAATGGAAATGATTTTCATTTCATTCTTTAAGACCTTTTTGCATTGCCTTTTTAGCAAGCTTTGGACAAAGATGAAAATTTACTGCCTCTGGGCCACCATTTAGCCAGAATGCCAGTGGACCCACAGTCAGGAAAGATGATTTTATTTGGTGCCATGTTCTGTTGTTTGGACCCTGTTTGTATTGTAGCAGCCAGTCTTAGCTTTAAAGATGCTTTTGTCATTCCTTTGGTATATATATATTATTATTTCTTATGTAATATATAAAAAGTAATTTGATTGGCTGTTAGTTAATGTAGGTGAGGTTAAAATGAAGGTTTGTACATATTTTTGGGTAAAATTGTTAATTTGAAGGGCAAAAAATGTTGAAAAAGAGAGCTATTAATTACAAATAACTATTGTGCACATTAGTCTCACAATTTATTCACTTTATTCATATTTTTTCATATAAATTTATAATTGAAAATGGCATCTTTTTAATGAGAAACAACAAAATGGATAACAGGAAAAATCAATAATGACACACCAATCATCACCATTCAATTGACAAAAAACCTAAGACAAAAATAGCATAAAGATCTCAATACAGAAATACAGAAAAAACAGAGGCAGGATAGTCCGACGGTACAGACACTGAATTGTAGTGGGGTTAAACCGGTTTTATGGGTACCCTCTATCTATCCTGACTCTGGTGTATAAAACACATTATAAAAGCCAATACAGTATGATTACCAACAAGATGACAAATAGCCAGAAAAGTTGAAATTGGTTAGACGGTTCATAATTTCAGTAGCAAGGTCAAAACGTTCTTGTTTTAACTGAAAAATTGGCGAAGGCTCTCATAGCTGCTAAAATATTGGTACTCTATTCTTTTTTTTGGTTATCTGCAGACTTGTCCAATATATTATTAATTAACTTAAATATATTAAACTTAAAAACTAAAAAATTGCCAATACAATAAAAGCACAAACTATGCCAATACGGCACGTGCTATGCCAATATGAGATTTGGGCCATATTGGACTGGGTATGATCAATGCCAGTATGAGTGTATCTTGGAACCCTCTTGATTTATCCTATCCCTCTATGAAAACATCATCAGAGATCTGTTACTCAGTAAAGGTATCATTGCCTAATGTTTTTCATATAGGAATCGGTAGGCCATATTGGCCTATGGCTTTGCTTCAAGATGACAAATAGGCTTCGCCTCAGGCCAATATGGCTTACCTCAGACCTATAACTATGCCAATATGAAAAACATTACACAATAATACTATATTCTTTTGCTCAGGACTATATTACTCAATATTAATGCAATAGTCCTGTAGTATATTTTTTTGTTGTTCTGTTGTACTGTTGTCTGTCATTTCAGGGCAAAGAGAAAGAAGCAGACAAGGCCCGTAGAAGACTGTCAGAAGGTAGTCAGAGTGATCATATAATGCTCATCAAAGCTTTTCAGGTACTGTCTAACTAGTACAGTATATGGCAGAGTGATAATATAATGCTCATCAAAGCTTTTCAGGTACTGTCTAACTAATACAGTATATGGCAGAGTGATCATATAATGCTCATCAAAGCTTTTCAGGTTCTGTCTAACTAGTACAGTATATGGCAGAGTGATCATATAATGCTCATCAAAGCTTTTCAGGTACTGTCTAACTAGTACAGTATATGGCAGAGTGATCATATAATGCTCATCAAAGCTTTTCAGGTACTGTCTAACTAGTACAGTATATGGCAGAGTGATCATATAATGCTCATCAAAACTTTTCAGGTACTGTCTAACTAGTACAGTATTTGTCAGAGTGATCATATAATGCTCATCAAAGCTTTTCAGGTTCTGTCTAACTAGTACAGTATATGGCAGAGTGATCATATAATGCTCATCAAAGCTTTTCAGGTACTGTCTAACTAGTACAGTATATGGCAGAGTGATCATATAATGCTCATCAAAACTTTTCAGGTACTGTCTAACTAGTACAGTATATGGCAGAGTGATCATATAATGCTCATCAAAGCTTTTCAGGTACTGTCTAACTAGTACAGTATATGTCAGAGTGATCATAAAATGTTATCAAAGCTTTTCAGGTACTGTCTAACTAGTACAGTATATGTCAGAGTGATCATATAATGTTATGAAAACTTTTCAGGTACTGTCTAACTAGTGCAGTATATGGCAGAGTGATCATATAATGGTCATCAAAGCTTTTCAGGTACTGTCTAACTAGTACAGTATATGGCAGAGTGATCATATAATGGTCATCAAAGCTTTTCAGGTACTGTCTAACTAGTACAGTATATGGCAGTGTGATCATATAATGGTCATCAAAGCTTTTCAGGTACTGTCTAACTAGTACAGTATATGGCAGAGTGATCATATAATGGTCATCAAAGCTTTTCAGGTACTGTCTAACTAGTACAGTATATGGCAGAGTGATCATATAATGCTCATCAAAGCTTTTCAGGTACTGTCTAACTAGTACAGTATATGGCAGAGTGATCATATAATGCTCATCAAAGCTTTTCAGGTTCTGTCTAACTAGTACAGTATATGGCAGAGTGATCATATAATGCTCATCAAAGCTTTTCAGGTACTGTCTAACTAGTACAGTATATGGCAGAGTGATCATATAATGCTCATCAAAGCTTTTCAGGTACTCTCTAACTAGTACAGTATATGGCAGAGTGATCATATAATGCTCATCAAAACTTTTCAGGTACTGTCTAACTAGTACAGTATTTGTCAGAGTGATCATATAATGCTCATCAAAGCTTTTCAGGTTCTGTCTAACTAGTACAGTATATGGCAGAGTGATCATATAATGCTCATCAAAGCTTTTCAGGTACTGTCTAACTAGTACAGTATATGGCAGAGTGATCATATAATGCTCATCAAAACTTTTCAGGTACTGTCTAACTAGTACAGTATATGGCAGAGTGATCATATAATGCTCATCAAAGCTTTTCAGGTACTGTCTAACTAGTACAGTATATGTCAGAGTGATCATAAAATGTTATCAAAGCTTTTCAGGTACTGTCTAACTAGTACAGTATATGTCAGAGTGATCATATAATGTTATGAAAACTTTTCAGGTACTGTCTAACTAGTGCAGTATATGGCAGAGTGATCATATAATGGTCATCAAAGCTTTTCAGGTACTGTCTAACTAGTACAGTATATGGCAGAGTGATCATATAATGGTCATCAAAGCTTTTCAGGTACTGTCTAACTAGTACAGTATATGGCAGTGTGATCATATAATGGTCATCAAAGCTTTTCAGGTACTGTCTAACTAGTACAGTATATGGCAGAGTGATCATATAATGGTCATCAAAGCTTTTCAGGTACTGTCTAACTAGTACAGTATATGGCAGAGTGATCATATAATGCTCATCAAAGCTTTTCAGGTACTGTCTAACTAGTACAGTATATGGCAGAGTGATCATATAATGCTCATCAAAGCTTTTCATGTACTGTCTAACTAGTACAGTATATGGCAGAGTGATCATATAATGCTCATCAAAGCTTTTCATGTACTGTCTAACTAGTACAGTATATGGCAGAGTGATCATATAATGCTTATCAAAGCTTTTCAGGTACTGTCTAACTAGTACAGTATATGGCAGAGTGATCATATAATGTTCATCAAAGCTTTTCAGGTACTGTCTAACTAGTACAGTACAATGTATATGGCAGAGTGATCATATAATGCTTATCAAAGCTTTTCAGGTACTGTCTAACTAGTACAGTATATGGCAGAGTGATCATATAATGTTCATCAAAGCTTTTCAGGTACTGTCTAACTTGTATCGTCCCGAGATTTCAACATCAGCCTGAGGGATGATATTGATCAAGGGGTGAAACGGCATGTGATACGGATTTTGACTTGTTTTATATGCTTTATCATATATTTTAACAGATATTTCTGGTCACGTGACCAATATCATTTTAAGGGGTATGATAAAGGGGTGATGACATCGATATCATCATAGTAGAAAATACAGCTGACAATGTTCTTTCAATATCATACATGTATATGGAGTTTTCCTTTATTTAGTACGAAGTATATGATAAATTTGTTTTCCAGGGTTGGGAAAGTGCTGTGTCTCGAGGTTTTGGGAGACAGTATTGCTATGACAACTTTTTATCAGAAAATACTCTCAAGGTATGTTTTGCTCTTAATACATGGAAAGAGGGTTATTTGTATTAACCAAAAGATGTTGGAATTTTTGTTACAAAAACAGTTTAAGAAGAACTTTTTCGGGTGGTGTGAAGGATATTTATTGTCTTATGTAGACTTGTTACAGTCCCAGTTCAAAAGGAGAAGCTAAAGGGGACACAATCTGCATTAAGATCTGTCAAATTTTAACTGACTACATTGATTTTGGCATAAATTTTTCACAATTCATTTCTCTTTTCCATTGACTTCATCTTTTACAGGGGCCTTGGTGGCCGAGTGGTCTAGGTAGTTTCTCATGACAACTAATGATCACTAGCCTGTCAACGCTGGGGTTGTGAGTTTGATTCTCAACTGTGGCGGTGTGTGTTCCACTCTGATCTTAATTGACAAGGATTGCCAATTTTCCTAACGAAGGTCGTGGTTCTCTCGGGTACTCTTGCTTCTTCCACCAATAAAAACTGGCCACTGCGAAATAGCCAAATGTGCTGAAAACGTTAAACCCCATTTATTACATGATTAGAACCAGCTTGGTTGTGGTCCCAACAATGAAACTTATAGCAATGGTAGAATAATGAAGTTTAATCTAAATAATGCTTTATGAATTCTGCTCAAACAGTCTTGAACCTACAGTGGGGTGTGAGATTTTTTTCTGTGCTGAAAGCCTCACTGTGACTTTAAAATGGGAATATCAATAAACACACTGTTTCTTTGTTTGAAATTTTGTGTCAAGAATTAATCCACCTTCCGTAGTTCTGTGTGCATTTATACATCTCTTGACCCATTTGATAAATTCTGATATCACCACACATTGGTTAAATGACCCTTCAGAGTTTTACACTTTTATTTGAGAAAATGATTCTAAAACTAGTGACGTGTTAATTATGAAATTTATCCACTCTTGATTATTAAATTTTCAGACAAGCCTCGCAGTTTAAAAATAAAAATTTGTTATCTCAAATTGATAAATTTCATAATCAATTGGTCATCGTTGTAGAATCTATAGATCTCTTTCTGTCACAGTTAATGATATTTTCTAGCTTTTACGAGATATGAAAAGACAGTTTGCTGAGTTGTTAAAGGACCTTGGGTTTGTGTCCAGTAGTGATCCCAAGGACAGAAGAGTGAACATAAATTCAGGTACTGTAGAAAATCAGTAGAATATTTATCAGTCAGAATTAAGGGAATGATTATCATTATTATACCCCCGCTTTTGAAAAAAGCGGGGTATATAGTATTCGTTGTGTCCGTCCATCCGTCCGTTGTGCCGTTCGTACGTCTGTTCGTCCAACCTTTGTATCCGCAACTCCTCCTAAACTACTGAATGGAATATGATGAAACTTTCAGAGAATCTTTATCCCATGATGCCATTGTGCACCTCCTATTTTAGAATTTGATCGGACCAATTTTTGGGGTTTCCCATAGAAAAACATGGACTTTGACTTTCAATGTGATAGGGGGTACCATGATGCCATCCACAACTCCTCCTAAATCACAGTATGGAATTTGATGAAACTTTCAGAGGATCTTTATTACATGATGCCATAGTGCACTTCCTATTTTAGATTTTGATCTGATGAATATTTGGGGTTACCTATACCAAAACATGGACTTTGACATTCATTGTGATAGGGGTACCATGATGCCATCTGCAACTCCTCCTAAACCACTGTATGGAATTTGATGAAACTTTCAGAGGATCTTTATTACATGATGCCATAGTGCACCTCCTATTTTAGATTTTGATCTGACCAACATTTGGGGTTTCCCATACCAACACATGGACTTTGACTTTCAATGTGATAGGGGGTACCATGATGCCATCCGCAACTCCTCCTAAACCACTGAATGGAATTTGATGAAACTCATCTCACTGCTGTTGGAGTTTTCCTATCCAAAATATTGACATTTCCTTTCATGTATTTTATGTAAGGGGGGGTATCAAGTAGTGAGCTTTGCTCACAGTATTTCTAGTTTATTTAGATTTTAGGAAAGATACATTGTAGGAAAATCATTGAAATAATAATACCATATGTAGACCAAATACTGTAAAATATAGTCCTTTGATGAATTTATTTATGATGTAAATATTTTAGTGTTTTTTGTCGCTGCACCATTTTAATTGGAAAGTGTATTGTACAATGGATTTTTAGATTTTTATATGGCATTGTTTTGATTCACTAAAGCTTGAAAAACTGAAAATAACCAATTTTCCCATGAAATACAACCAGACACCAAGTAAAGTTGGTGATTAGCAAAGTATTTTCTTAAAAAGTGTGTTAACGCAGTACAAGTCAGTAATAAGGTGAAAAGTGCAACGGTATACATTAACTAGAAAAATCAGCGTTGATGCAAGATCTATACAAAAAATAAGAGGTGAGCAATTCAGGCTCTTGGGAGCCTCTTGTTTCTTATCCGATTTTGATGGGTTTTTTGTAAATGGTTCGATTTAAGAAATACAATAAAAGTTACTCTTGGGCATTTTTGTGTTACTTTTGTCGTTGCAGAGATAAAAGGGATTAAAGGGGCCAAAATTAGGCATTTTGCAGGAAGCCTAAAATTTTTATTTTTCATCCAATTATTTTTTTCTTTTAATTTACCTTAGTGAATGCTTTCTGTAGTATGTCAACAACTTTTTTCTATCTTTCATTGTTTCTTAGATACAAGGGGTCAAAGTTATCAATTTTGGGGGAAACATAATTTTTTTAATTTTTCATCCAATTTCAGGTGAGATTTTTTCTTATAATTCATCTTGATGAATACTTTCACTAGTATGTCAACAAAGTTTTACTATAGTTTACAGTTCTTGAGATACAGGGGTTAAATGTGCCAAAAAGCATGTTGCAGTCGTATCATGCTGCGCTTAGCAAAGCCCTTTATTTTAGTTTTACTGTATTATTAGATTTTTGGTTTTCAGATAATTTTGGTCTGGTAAAAGCTGTGATATGTGCAGGACTGTATCCAAATGTTGCAAAATTAACGAAGGTTCCAAAATCCTGTCATAAGTAAGATTTTTCTTGTCAACTTCTTGTCATTTTCAGAATAGGTACTCTTATCTTACAACTTCAAAGCAGTTTAGAATCATTTATAAAATGAAAATGAAAAGTATTACACAACTTTTTTTTCCATTAGTTGTTATTGCCATTTCCACTGCTGAAATGTCCCAGATATTTTACTGCAGCAGATTTTCCAAATTTTATGTGCATTTTTACATCATATACGATGTCACCACAAATAAATATGACGTTGCAGAATATGTGCAAGTTATGTTTCCAAAAGTTTGATTCATGTTGACTTTTAAGACATAGCAAGTTGTTATTTTAAATGTTCAGAATAGTAATGAAGTTGGGAGTATTTCATCAAGAAAGTTTGCCCACAGATAAAGACCGTCCTTGATGCAATACTAACACTAAATGTATAGGTGTTTGAATATAGATTCTCCATCAGGTAAATGAGTTATTTCCTGTTTGGGTGAGTACTTTGAAAAATATGATGATTTACACTTTGTGCAGGCTTCAAAACAGACATGTTGCTGCTGGGGGGGGGGGGGGGGGGGGGTATTAGTCCCTTTTCTATAATTCCAGTGTTTCATTGTTGACTTTTCTGTTATCTTTATTTTAATTATTCATGGTTTGCATGAAAGTTTTGATATTTGGTGGAAAAGAAAATTAAATTCCTACATTTTTCTTTTGATGCTACATGTATGTTGCAATACATTTTTGAATGGGGGGTAACTAATACAGAAACAGCAGTCAGTTTTCTAAATTTGGGGTAAAATATAGAAAATATTTAATTGATTTTAGGTGCTAGGGTGATGTCTTGAATTTGCAATGAGGTGAACGATTTTTTTGTTGAAGGTCCTCGCCTTTCTAGATTTAAAAATCTAAATGTATATAGAAGACAAGGAAGATACATGGAAATGGTGAGCTGTCAAAAGGGGCATGAAATGACTTAAATGTATAAAATACACAAGTCGAACAAAATCAAATATAAAATCGTAAAAAAACAACAAACAAACTAAAAAGTTAAAAATACCCAACGTTTCGACCAATATGGTCTTGATCACAAGCATGTAAAAAATAAAAATAAAAAGGTGTTGACTCTTTGAAACCCAGAGCAAGACTGTATATACTTTACTTATGTGCTTTTGTGGAGTTGGTCTCAAGAATTTGTCCATCCTATCCTGTCTTACCTCCTTGTAATGAATTCAGAAATTCATGAAAGATTTATTGATTAAAATTCTAAAAACTAACAATAATATTCAATGCTATGAAACTACAATCACGTTAATTTGTGAATTGTATCCAAGAATTTTAGTTCAAAGAGATACTGATTTCTCAATGAACAACACTTACTTTAGATGTATTTTTCAAACAGTGTCAACTTTTGATAACGCATAAATACAGTTTTGAACTCAAAATCAAATTCTACATAACCCGTCTTGAGAAACACAATTATTTATTACAGGTCACCCAGTCTTACACTGAATGATGGACAGAAGCTATCAGTCCATCCGAAGTCAGTTAACGCTAATGAGAAAACTTTTCTGTCCAAATGGTTTGTTTATCACACCATTATGAAGACTAGTAAGGTATGTGTTTTTCTTTATCTTCATATTCAGCAATTATTTTATTATTCACTTGACAAAGTAGCTGAGGTGTCTATTGTCTAGAAACCTCTATATTTTGAATACTTTGTCAGAATTTAGAATTCAAAGCACCTTAACCAATTTGTTTTGTCAATTGACCCAGTTGTAAGTAAAACAATTGAATTAATCTGATTTTGTTCATTTCCTCCAGAGAGAAAAAAAACCTTTTTGCCTATTAGAATTTTCAATGTAAAAGTAAGATAACTCTTTCTTTGAGGTTTTATTAAATTATGTATTATTTCCCTTGGATGGATCAGATATTCACAATATACAAGAAGTACATGAACAATTTATAAAATAATAGTTATACAAATTTTAGTACATGTTCAAGTTATTTATTTCAGATTTGTTGGCCAAGTGATCAAGGTAGTTTGTCATACTATTAATGATCACTAGCCTGTCAACACTGAGGTTGTGAGTTCAAATCTCACCTCTTAATTGACAATTTTCCTACCGAAGGTCATGGTTCTCTCATGATACTCCGGCTTCCTCCACCAATAAAAACTGGCCCCAGGAAATAGCCACATGTGCTAAAAACGGCATAAAATCCCAACTAAACAAACATTTCACATTTTTAATGTTTTTAAATACATTAATTTTTCTATTCAGAATTATATTTATAAAATATAACCCTTAAAATCAATGGAAATTTTTTTTGTTTTCTTGTACAACTCATCAAGGTTAATTGATTAACAAAAATTTTCATATAATTATAATATTCAGACTTTCAAAGTGCTAAAAATCCCTTCCCCAACAGTAGGTAGGTTTTCTTCACTACACTATACTGTTGGAACTGACGTTGTGAGCCCAGGTAATGATGAGGTTTCGTTACCTCCAACTTTAATTGACAAGGATTGAAAATTTTGCAAGTGACCATCAGTGGACATAATGTTAACCATTTTGCCGCCAAGGCCTTAACAAAATAGAAAATATTTTTGTATTCACACTTTTAGAGTGCTATGACTTTGATTACAGAATAAATTGTTACACAAATCTGTTACCTTTGTATGGAAAAATATCAGTAAAATAGTGATTAGAATTTTATGTGAAGTCTTACACTTGTATACTGCCTTGGTGATTAATAGATTATTATATGGTCTAATACATATCAGACTGTGTATCTTTACTCTACCCATATCTGACCTAGGTCTAAAGCCCTCCAATAAGTTGCCACAGGGTTACAATAATAGTTCGACATGATTAGCTTCTGTGTAGTGTATACAATATATCAGTGCTTGCAGAAATCATTAGAAAGAGCAAAGACTGGTTGGGATCAAAATAATATGTCTTCTATAGGAAACAACACTTTGTGGAATGTATTTTTTGCAATTTGAAAGTCGAAATGCTAGAATTATTAGACAATTTTTTTATGGTTAATTTACCTTATAACAATTATACCATTATTTTTAAAGATTATATATTTTTTTTTATATAAATGTATGCATTCAATTAAAAAGATTGAAAAATTTGAAATGACTAACTTAAAAAAGTCATTATATTAAATATTTTTATACATTTTGTGCATATTTGATGCAATCCAGGGGTGTTAAACATAATTTAATAAAAAGAGTTATCTCCCTTTTATTTGAAAATTCCGTAGGTAAAATGGAAAAGATGACTGAACAAAACTAGGTTAGTTCAATATTTCAAGTTACAGGTCAGCTAGTAGCATCTGTCAGCCAAAACATAATACAATTCAAGTTGAGAAATGTACTCAAACTGTGAAGAATTCATTTTGCAGAATTAGGTTTACGTACAACGGGTGGGTTGACATGTCTTCCTGTTACCTTGTGAGCAAACGCATTTAATATCCAGCACAGCATTTCTGTTATATACAAACCAGGGTTCATATTCATACCTTACTATAAATCTTGTCTAGAATTTACATGTAATAATTTTCACTGTCAATCAAACATCAATAAAGTAAACTTAAAAATATGGCCAAGGTTATATTTTTAATGTTATTTTTGGTATAATTAAAGGTATATCTCCATGACATGACAGGAATATCTCCCTATGCTTTACTGTTCTTTGGAGGAAAAATCAGCATTCAGCAAGAACTTTGGGTATGTTTATTATTTTAAACAACTTGACTTACAACAAATGGTTTTGATTATACTCGCATCAGTTCAGCAAAATAATCCAAACCAAAGCTAGCAGTATCCTCAAAATGTATGGAATAGGACAGGATCAATTAACCTAAATTACATGCTTGATTGACCATGAATTAGTTTTTAGTCCCATTAAATATGGTATAGATTGAAGGATATTCTAAATTTATGTAATGAATAAGTCAGTAAGCAAGAAAATTTTCCTAGTTAAGATTACTGTATCTTAGTAATTAGAGGTGATTTATTCCTGAAATTGTTCGGAAATGTAATTTGGTATAATTTAGGTCACCTTCAAAAAAATGTTTGGTAAATCTGACCTATTTTTATCAATTGACTTTGTGTAAATTTCTTTATGGAGTTAATAAGTGCATAGCAATATCAGAAAAAGGTTCATCAACAAAATTAACCAAAACCTTGTTATAATACATGTACACAGCCAATGAAATTTCAGATGAAATTTTATTTATATCTTTATAAAGACAAAAATGGTAACAAAAATAAAAATATACAACATGTACTGTGGATTCATCATTATTCGTTGTATACCAATGTTCGTAGTTTTCTTGGGTCCCAGTAAACCACAAATTTAAATATCCAACGAAAAATAATATTTTTACTTTAGCTTAAATGCTCTGAAGTTTGAAACCACGGACTTTTGATGTACCTATGAACAATTGCGTTTTTACAGCATGTACTTGGATACTGACGTATGATGAGTCAGCTGTATCCTCAAATTCATGTAATTTTGTCTTTGGTAACATATAAACGCTCCAACTTCTTTCTTTAAAAATATTTTGACTGTGTAAATTGTCTCGGAATTCACTTCCGGTATTTTTTATTCAAACATTTAAGAAAAATAATTATTAATTTTAATTAGGCCTAAACAATATAGACTTTCTTATAAACATCTTGTCAAAAGATAATAAAGCAGAAATTTAAAAGTGACTGCAATTTTATCAATATATATTTCACACCCGATTAACCCAAGAAGTAAATAATTACCGATTTTGTTAATCTTGTTAAATTCATGACAAGCTTTGTTCCATTACAATTTTAAAGAATCTGTTAGTGAGACTTTTGTTTAATAAGCGCTAAAAATCAGTAGTTTACTGTACAATATCAAAGTCTGATCGGCTCCTTTTGTTGCAGTATTTTCATGATATCTGTTGTGCCAAGCCACAAATTTAAGTTTTTCAACAACTTTTATATATATTCTTTTCTAAGCCAGCAATCCACGAATTTACATATCCCACTAAATGCTTTTTTTTCTTTTCTTATCCATGAAAATAAATAAATCCACAGTATCTGGAACATCTTCAGATGGCAGATAAAATAGTGAGTTTAATTGAGGCTGCCGTTACAGGACAAATATTCATAAAAAGAGAAAAAAATTTATGAAACAGGAAAAAGATTAGTATTTTGTTTTGACAAAGTCTAACAAATGAAACAACAATATTTTGAACATTTCAATATTGTTACAGAATGATGAAATGAAGGATATTGTAGTTATTGATGATTGGGTTAGATTCTGGTGCCCTACTGAAACAGCTGAACTGGTAAAGGTAATTATCTCTCTTTAATAGTTTGGGAGAACAACAATTTGAGTTGGTGATTTGGATAATATGAATATAGAAATTATCAATTTTTGTGTGCATCTACAAGATAGCATCCAGTCATCAAAAAAAACCAAACATATAGCAACCTACATGTATGATCAAAATTTTTCGTCATTTAATGCAACAAGTTCAAACTACAAGGTGAAATTGATAATTTTTTCTCTCTTTCTAATTCTGTGCGCATTTATAAATCTCTTGACCCGTTTCATAAATTTTGATGTCACCACATGTTGGTTGAATTCTAGTGAAATTTCCAGCCAAAAACGTTTCGGAAGACCTCTTGGAATTTTACATTGTTATTAGAGAAAAAGATTCTAAAACTCTCGACGTGTTCATAATGAAATTTATCCACTCTTGATAATTAAATTTTCATCAGATAGGTCTCGCATTTTGAAAATGAAAATTTAATTATCTGGATTTGATAAATTTTATAATCAACTTGAAATCGTTGTAGAAGCAAGATGTTATACATGAGCCACTTCAAGATTCTTACATTGGTTAGATTTATATAATCCTTTACAATAATGAAATGCACAAAGACAAAAAGAACAGTACTGTTGTGCCTTTTACAAACTATAAAAATTATATTGTAAACCTCAGTTCGTGGAATGGATTTTTATTTATTTTGAAAGTCTAAATGCTAGAATAATAAGACATTATTTTTATGATTAATTAACTTAGTTGAGTTGTCCTGGAAAAATGCAGGTTTTGCCTTTGTATGTAAATGATATAGTTTTGTAGAGAATTAAATGCTCTTTAAAAATTTAAAGTATAGAAAATTTGAAATGACTGACTCAGACCTATTCAGGAATTTGTTAAACCATTATTTTAAATGTTTTTCATACACTTTGTGAATATCTTATGCAATCCACGGATGTAATACACGTACATAATTTTAGAAAATTTCACAAGAAGAGTTATGTCCCATTTACATTGAATATTCCACAGGCAGAATATTTTTTTTAACTGGAAGACATGATAAGTTAATATAATAAGATAATTCTAATTGATTAAGTTACCGTACTTAAATTATTAAAAATCTATTCAGTGGACCTAGGTTAACAGACTGTAGGGCTAGTTGAAGAGTGTTGTACAATTTTTCGTGAAAGTCACTGCTGAAACACAAATATTGTGAGAAATTGTATAATACCACAACAAATTTATTTTTAGTTCTTTGGATTTTTTGTGGAAAAAATGGGTGCGAGTGAGCAAAATTTTAATTTAATTTTTTTTTTGAGAACTAGTTTTTTTCAGGTGAAGATGAAATTTAAGTGTGGCACAAATATTCTTTTACTAAAATATTGCAAAAAGTGGAAAAATCCCTATTTTTTACCAAAGTGGGCGAACGCTTTTTATTTTTAATTTCTTGAAAATTGAGGAAGTTTTAAATGTATGTATTAAGATAAATATTTATGAGAAAAGGAAAAATTATTTTAAAAAATATATGTATTTCCTTGTAGAAACTTCGTAAACAGTTAGACAGACTTTTGGAAGAAAAAATTATAACAACTGGGGTCACAAATTGGGACAAACAGTCAAGGGAAGGAGCTTTGATGCATGCCATCATAGATCTTATTACAATGGAAGAAGATAGTATATCTACAGGATAAATAGTATATCTACAGGATAAATAGAAACACATATTGTCAATGAGAAATTATTCACTGTTTCACAAGAGTAGACCCAGTCAAATGTAGAATATACGAATTTCATGACAAGAGAAGGAATCTAGTCAAGGAAAAGGCCAATTAAAATTGGTATTGATAGATTTTCGTCCAACCTGCTCCCAGTAATCAGCCCATCCGCAATTATTTTTATTTTCAGTAAATTACAATTTCTGGAATTTCTGGTCTGGAACTAAATGAAAATATTTTTGTTGTTGATTTGCTGTGGTTATTTCTTGCTTTTTGTGAAAATAATTATAACACCTCTGAACAAAGGGGGTATATAGGAATTACTTTGTCTGTCTGTCTGTCTGTCTGTACAAGTCATGCCTGGCTCAAAACTTCTTAATGTCTTGAAGGAATTACCCGGTAAATACTATTAGGTGATAATTTTTACTACCATCAGAGGGTGTGTCATTAAAAAGTTTTGATCACCTTCCTGCAAGGTCAAGCTCAAAATCTTAGTTTAAATTTATACCTCATATCCAAATAAAGTGCTTTATCCTGCAGTGAGTGTTACAACAGAAATATAAGTGTTGAATATAGCATAAAGCCCCACTCATTAACCATTAAAAACAAATGGTCATTTACATTACATTGTTTTAAAATTGCATGTCATCAAATTATCATTATTTTTTTTATTTAATTATTTATACGACATTTCCACCTCATTGTCAATTAAAATTGAAAACTCATTATTTTTTCCTCAGTTGGAAATATTTCAGAAAAATATTTCACTGCACAAGCTGATGTAAACACACCTTTCTGTAGACTTAAATGAGGCCTTCTAAAGGGTAATTAGAAATCACAATTTTTAAAAATTATACAAAATAATCATTTTAATGTTGATATTGCAGCATAAAAACAATATCAGTGTACTATTGAAGAATATAGAAAATAATTGTATTCGGCACGGAACTGGGGATAAAATGCTTGGCAAGAGCCTCTCATTTTCTCCAAGTTCCTTAGCCTGATACAAATATTTTCTATATTCTTCTATAGTACACTAATGTTGTATTCTGGATCACTACTTCATAATGCCTTGAAGGAATTAATTGAAGCTTGGTGATACTGTGGGATATACCGGGGAGGGTTGGGGTACATTCCAGTACTCAATAAACAATATACAGTATAGCAGTCATGACCAGAGATTTAGGTTGAAATGTCTAATTAAACTATGTTTTTTGTTCAGTATTATTTCAAAGAAAAAAAGAATTTCACATTGCATGAATGGTTTATGTTGTAATAGTTTGTATGATAAAATAAATATGAGGGGACAAGGGTGTAGCTTTATGAGTTTTGCTCAAAGTATCTGTAATTAGAGTGATATAGGTGGACAAAAATCTATAAATTACATTTAATCGGCCAAGTAAGTGTCATACTTCTGTATTGAAGATAATTCTTAAACTGAAATTGTTTTTATGCCTTCCCCAAAGATGTGGAAAAAAAATCAGGTTCAGGTTGGTAAATTAACGAAAAGCTTTTGCATTAAAGTCTGTTTTGCAGACGGTCATTGATATATCTCAGTGATAATTAACTAATACAGACCTATTGAGTAGACACTGGTTGACAATACTGTAACTAAAATTTTTCAAAGTTAACTTTCATACTGTTGTGCATTTACAATTTAGATCTAATTTCAGTTAAATCATCTATAGGATGACTTTTATAAAGTTACTTTATCATCAGAAAACAGACAGGATTAGCCATTTCTTATTTTTGTTTGTTCAAATTTTAAGAAATCCCCTCTAATAATCAAATGAACAAATAAGTGAAACTGGATACGAACAATCAGTGGAAGAACGTAGGCAAATTTCCTCAAATGACAAATACAAGCATGTCTTCTATAAACAGTCCCTTGCTTTTGTTTCGATGAAATAAATAAATCTCCTCCAAAACGCACAGACAAATGAACCAAATAAAGCTTTAGAATGACCTTTTATTAAATTTTGCATACTTCGAAGGTTGGAAAACTTACATGACAAACTTGAACCATTCCTTATTTCTTATCATAAAATGTAAAACTTGTCCAGTCTTCTCAGTTATAAACCGGTCTCATGGTAGCGTGCTCACCTTGTGTGCGGAAGGATGCGAGTTCGATCCAAGGCCAGGTCAAACCAGACTTTAAAATTGGTATTTGCCACTTCTCTGCCGAGCATGTGGTATCTAGGAGTAAGAGCAAAGGACTGGTTGGCTCGGAATCAGTATAATGCGTCCGGCTGAGGTGATATGCCTTCTTGGGGACAGTTACCTCATAAGTTAACACGTTAAAAATCACCAGTCTATTAACATGACTGTCTGTTGACTTGTCAAAGTCCAAAATAGTCTTCTTTTCTTTTTTTCAATTTAGCCAAGTGTCTACTACTGAAAGTTGATGTGTGGCATCATACAGAGGTCATGAATAATATGTGCATATTTTGTCAAAGTCTGACATCTAACATAGCAATGAATCCCACCATAGCTTGTGGGCAAATTTTTATTATAAATAAACATGATAAAATCCCCTTTGAAACTGCTTGGCAAGAGGAAGAGTTAAAATGGATATTTTTTGGATTGCCAGGTGAGCCATTCCGGCTCAGACCTTGAGTAAGTAGTTTTTATCAAACAAATGTATTAAAGAAAGCTAAACTCAGTCTTTTGTTTACTTGTCCAAACCGGGTGCGGGATTTTCTCGCTCCGTCGAAGATCCATTGGTAGCCTTGCGCTGTTTTCTGCTCTTTGATCGGGTTGTCTCTTTGACACATTCCCCGTTATTTTTTTACTTATTATTGAAATAGTTATTCTGAAAATTGTGTAAAGTTAGAAAATTGAGTAAAGTTTGAAAATTACTAGAGAGAACCCACCTTCTGTTTAGTCTTGTCCATGTGCGGTTTCTAGTTTTACATTATTCGGTCGTTAAGGCATTGGAGTCTTCTCTAAACCATTTTGTTTATTGTTTTGGGGTTCCACATTTTTGACGCATTTACTTTGCAACAAAATCTGTATCACAGAATAGTTTTAATACTTTGTGGGTGACTTATACTTGTATGCTTGTGGAATAAATTTACATAAGTAAGAAAGTATGAAGAAATGTGTTAACTATCAGACAGAAAGCCCAAGGAGAGGTTACCATAATTACTACACAAGTTGCTGACACTGCATGACAAGTTTGTAAACAAAGATTAACTGAATTAAAACTAGACCACACATCTTAAAATTCTCATTCACAGTACAAAGTGCATGTGTTCTACAAAAAGAAACTGTTTGATGTACTGACAAACACTTTCGCTCATTATACCCCTACTCCACGTGTGGTGGGTATGTTCAGGAACTGTATATGAAGTATTATATGATCCCTGGTCTGTCTGCAAATCTTGTGTTATTCAACTGTAGTCATTCATCTTTTGGCAGATTTTGTTTCTATTTGGTATTGTGGCTGGGCATGACCTGAAACATGTGTATGTTATACCAGTTTCTTCATTGTTTTTTGCAAGAGTTATTACCCTTTTGTGTCATTGATCTGAATATCTGTTGTAAACAAATTGTCATTCATCTTTTGGTGTATTTTGTTTGTATTTGGTATCACGGTTGAGCATCACAATAAAATGCATACTCATATTTTTACGGGACTTATTATGGTATACAAATGTCCGGCGTCCGTCTGTCAGTCGTAAACATGTCGCACCGTAACTTGAGAACAACTTATCCAAATTTCATGAAACTTAACATAATTGTTTCTTATGATGGTCAAACGATCTGTATACTTTTTGGTGAAAATAAGATAAAAACTTTATGAGTTACGGGACTTTAACTAAAACAGGGGTGTGTTTTTTCACATGTCGCGCCATATCTCAAAAATGATTTATGATTATTGCTTAAAACTTTACACACTTCTTAGTTATATTAATATAACGATCTGTATACTTTTTGGTGATGATTCAAAATTTTATTTTAGAGTTACTGCGTTTTTTGTAAAAAAAAAGGTTTTTTTTTACATGTCGTGCCGTATCTCAAACAGAATTTATGATTATTGCTTAAAACTTTACACACTTCTTAGTTATATTAATCTAAAGATCTGTATACTTTTTGGTGATGATTCAAAATTTTTATTTTAGTTATTGAGTTTTTTGTAAAAACGGGTTTTCACATGTCGCGCCGTATCTCAGAAACTGTTTATGATTATTGCATAAAACTTCACACACTTGTTAGTTATATTAATCTGAAGATCTGTATACTTTTTCGTGATGATTCTTCATTTATTTTTGAGTTATTGAGTAGTCTTTTTTGGTCACATTTCGCGCCGTATCTCTATTGCTTAAAAGTTTACATGCTTATGTTTTGCCGGGTTTCCATATGTTTTTTCCACAAGACGACGGGCGTATCATGCGCTCATGGCACAGCTGTTTATTTGATAGCTTATGTACGCAGCACATCATTTATATTTCAAATGAAGATGTCTTCATGTTTGGTATCATAGGTAAGTCTTCTAAACAGTTTTGAGACGTGAGGTCACTCACAGTTCCAGTTCTTGGTAACCTTGAACTTGTCCAGGTAGGGGCCTCGGTTGCCGACTGGTCCAGGTAGTTCGTCATGACTACTATTGATCACTAGCCTGTCAACGCTGAGGTTGTGAGTTCGAATCTCACCTGTGGCGGGGTTTGTTCGACTCCGATCTTAATTGACAAGGATTGCCAATTTTCCTACCAAAGGTCGGTGGTTCTCTCCGGGTACTCCGGCTTCCTCCACCAATAAAAACTGGCCGCCGCGAAATAGCCGAATGTTCTGAAAACGGCGTAAAACCCCAACCAAACAAACAAAACTTGTCCAGGCGATAGCATGCATGGCTTGGATACTATTTGGAGGATTTTCATGAAACTTTATAAGATGATAGCCTTCCATGTGGAGATTGATGGTCCTGTCAAATTGAAAGGAGGGCTTGCCCTGTCCTCTCATAACTCCCTAAAATTCAAACATTTATGCCCCGCCATGAAAGTAGAAGGGGCATTTTGATACACCTTTGTACGTCTGTACAGTTTGGTTAATTTTTTGCGTATATGTCCATTTCTCAAACCCATTGAGATAAATAAATGATACCACTACAATTCCCTTATAACAATCAACTGTTTAATAACATTTGGGTCACTTTGACCTACATTTAATGCATGAGTGACAAAGTTTTGAATTTAGATTGATATACTAGGAAACTGGTGTTGAATCAATGATACATGATCACCATATTCCTCTTGCATTATATTATAATGGATTCCTCCAACTTATGGGTCATTGTGACCTATATTTCATGCTTTAGTGACTCGGTTACGCTATTGTTATATCAGTGATATTGCACCATTTCATTCATCTTGTATAGTACAACAAACATCTTCCAGCAATTTAGGCCCCGTGACTAACATTTTATGCTTGAGTGACTGTTTAAGTTTTGGAATTTGTATTTTTACCTATGGTAAAATGTTCATGATATTTAACAGCTACAATCAAATTATATAGCACAATACAACTTAGCAAGTTTTGAGTCATTTTGATATACCTGGTATGTTTTATGCTTTAGTAGCTGTGGTTAATTTTTTGCATTTAGGTGTTTGAAGAACTTGTGATGATATTTTAATATTTCACAACTACAGTCAACTTTTAAAGTACGACTAAACTTAGCAACAGTTGTGTTACCATGACATATCTTTTTTGAGTAACTCTAGTTTGGCGTGTCTTTGTTTACAAACAAACGTTTGAACGAGCATTGCGCATGTCCACAGTTATGTAACTATAAAATATTCCAAAATCCTGTTGAATAAGCCCGGGCGTGTTAGGCTTGTATTAGCAAACAAGTTCGTTAATCACCGTTTCAGTCAGTTGAATATACATAAAAATATGTTTTGTTGAATTAAAATCTTAGAATTTTCATTATTATAATATAGTATATCTTGGATAGAATTAACATAATATAGATCTTGGATAGAATTTACATAATATAGATCTTGGATAGAATTTACATAATACAGATTTTGGATAGAATTTACAAAACAGATCTTGGATAGAATTTACAAAACAGATCTTGGATAGAATTTACATAATTAAATAGATCTTGGACAGAATTTACACAACAGTATGGATCTTGGATAGAATAAACATAAGATAGATCTTGATTAGAACTTACATATAACTATATAGTTCTTGGATATTGTAAAAAAAAACATATCTATAGATCTTGGATAGAAATAACAAATTGAACTAGAGATCTAGGGATCTAGAATATTAACAGAAAGCAGATTATTTTGTTTCGATATATAATATCAACATGATCTAAGAGAACATGCAGACATTTTGTCAATTTGTATAAACTTTAAGATTAGAGAAAATCTAGAAGGATACAATAGACATAACATTTTCAGTTACTTAGATCAAGAAATCACGAAGCTTGCTTAATGTATCTAAGAATCCAATGTTACACCTGAATGTATCTCATTTCACAAAGATCTTCGTGTATCATAGAACTACTGAGCTGTTTTACATAAACAAATATTTTATGATCAGCTGACAACGTACATGTATATACATTGTATTGGAAACTAAAATATGACTATGTTCTTAACATTAATTGTACAAAATAGAACAAAACTATAAATCCAAAGACAAGTCAACCCCACCCCCCCCCCCCCCCCGCCCCCCACCCTTCCCCTACAAAACATAAAAATGTAGTGACTTAATAGGTTAATACTGGCAAAGAATGGGACTTTTTTGGTAGTTCATCTGACTAAGTCAGTGTGAGCTTCACCCATCACTTTGTATCAATCGTCCATCTGTCCTTTAATATCTCTTCAAAGATTTATTTCCCTGAAAATTCCAAGCAGATTAATTCCAAACTTGATATGAATGACCGTTAAGGCGTTTTCTTTGTGAATTATAAGCCACATCATCAAAAGAAATGTCCCTCATGACTATAAATAGAAATGGAGTCAAACACGTGGTGAAAACCTATAGTGTTACCCGTGTCCGTCTGTTCATCACACTTTGGTTAAAATATCTTCGGTCCTAGACATGGTATGTCAATGATATTTGTCAAGAAGATGTCTTGAGTAATGTGACACCATTCACTATGAAAGTTCTTGATTTAGATCCACATCACCTGTACTAGACTTGGTATACCAGCGGATGTGTCTTAGGTAGGGCTACACATGTCTAATAAAGTAGACATGTAAAAGTAGATTGCCTAAATTCTATGTAAAAAATGCTTCATTTTCAAGAGAGGAAAAATGGACCAGACACAAGATAAATTCCACAGTTAAGTTTTAATGCAACCTTTAAATGCTTTCATGCAAGAACAACATTTTCTGAATCCTGAGAACATATATTGACAACTGTATTTCGTTATGTCAGATAAATTTAATAAGATTTCAAACAACCACTTTCCTCATTGCTTTCAGCACTTTGATTTTGGATTTCGCCGCTCCAATTTTTTTTTGGACTATGTATATTTTGCAAAAATGCTGAAAAATCACTCCAAATTCTTCATTTTCCAAGAAATTCAAAATAAAAATTGTTCCTAAAATTTTGTAACAATGTTATTTTTATCCATTTTTTTCAGTGTTTAAGTTAAAAAAATGTGTGCCGCATGTAAATTTGAATTTCGCACGAGAAAACTAGTCCTCAAGAAAAAAAAATAAAATTTAGCTTGCTCGCACCTATTTTTTCCATCCAATATTCCAAAAAAAAAAATAAAAAATAAATTTGGTGTGGCCTTAAAATGCAGAATACATTTCAGCCTCTACAATACTATAACTCATTTCAACAAACATTTTGATGTATGCGGACGAACTATCATATTTTACATCTATACATGTTCTGAATTAAGATAAATGTCATTGGAGAAATACAAGAAGCGTTATTTTGACATTTTGACATTTAAACGAATAGGTCTTAGAAAGTACATGTGTGGTATACTTTTAAAGGGTTTGACAACTAATACCCAGTTAACAGTACCAAATTAGCCTAGAGTCGAACACGGGTTAATTCACCAGACTTTATTACCTCGGTTTACACGACTTTAAAAATTGCCCCTCCAAAACAATTTTCAGATTTTATTTTTCTTCGTCTCCCTATTGACTAAAGACGTCTCTCTTTGAATCCATTTTTGAGACACAACTATTTCCCTTGCCGAGGGCTCGACACTTTTTCAAAAACTTCCATTATATTCAAATTCTGTTCACACTTACAACTCGAGGCAATAATCCGTGTTCGACTGGAATTCACTTCACCTTAAACTTGGGGTATCTATAAACCTGATTCAACCCATGTTAGAAATTTGACACTTCCTATGCAAATCAATCCGAATTTATTAACCCAGGTCGAACCAAGTTAAAATAAATGTATTTATTAAAGGTAACGAACACAAAATATGTTAGTGTCTGAGCACTATTAACACACGTGTTTGTTTACTATAAGCACATGGTCAGTGTTTATGTTAAATACGATTGGAAGAAAATGTCCGCAATGCGGTTTTTATGGTATAGCCGTGCGTGCAGTGCGCGCACTAGTAGTAGTATTTAAACAGTTGTTATGACATAAAAGTTTAATCGAAGTTACCTACCATCGTATGTAGCAGTCGTATTTGAAGACGTTTATGTGTATAATCGAAAGCTGCTGCACCT
This sequence comes from Mytilisepta virgata, assembly GCA_028015205.1. Taxonomy (NCBI): domain Eukaryota; kingdom Metazoa; phylum Mollusca; class Bivalvia; order Mytilida; family Mytilidae; genus Mytilisepta; species Mytilisepta virgata. Next base: position 36,572,339 of record CM051511.1, on the reverse strand, counting down.
GGAGGCACAATTCCTATAATGAATATTTAATTATGTGTTGAGTTTTATTTCATAATTACTTTATATTTGTTTGAGCTTGGCGAATTAGAATATAATGGTAATTAATGAAAAAGGGTGTATGTTTTAATTATTGGGCAGTTTAGTACAAATTAATAAACTAGCATAAGTTCATCGAATAAGAGTATGGGCACTGTCCCCTTATTTCTTTCTCTCATAACAGCTAATTTTGAAATTTTAGATATTTACCAAATGCTATCGTAAACGATAAAGTATATTTGAATGTTTACAAACTGAAAATTTAAAACTTAATGATTAATAAGTTTGTGTTTATTATCCGTAAAAAACATGAATTAAGGCGGCTTAGGACATTCTTCATATATTTTATACCAGTTTCAGTTCAGCACTGGGAGTTTTAATAAGCGAACTAGCAGGACTATTGGTATCACGACGGTTCAACGGACAAGAGCAAAGTACTCACAATTTGACAATAGTTCAAAGAACAAAGTTTGAAACAAGGCTACATGCACAGGATTATGTGCAGTAATTCATTGAAGCATATCATGTATAAAAAGAAAATTTTGTGGAATAAAAACTGCATGGCTATTAAAGAAAGTTGAATTCTGAATCGGACGAAATTAAGCGTATGAATATGAAAAGCTACAAAAGTAGCGGAAAAGAGCGAACACGCGGGGAATTAAATTTGAATTACAAACAAGAGTGCCCGTAATCAGTTACAGAAATGACTCAATTTTTTCGGCCCCCTTATTTTTTGACACCTTTGAAAATTCAACAGAAGGAAAATTGAATTATTCGATAACTCTTATTTTTCGACACTTGCAAAATTGTCAAAGTTACTACTATATCTTTTACTTTCTGTGTATTGCTAAAAAATAATTTCTGATTCGACTTGGTAAGAAAAAAATTATTTGGTTTGATTGTAGTCGAAAAAAAATAATTGTGTCCAACCTTGATAAAAAAATTTTCAAACCAGTATAAAAAACCATAACCCCACCTTGAAGTTAAATGGTTGTTCCCTTATAAGGATTGACCATAATTTTGTTTTGTAGCGGGTTATTTAGTGTGCACCACGTGACTGAGGTTATTTCTTCATAGACTGAAAAAAAAATACAGTTAATCCTTAAATAACCAAATAAAAGTAAGCACTGGTTTGGAGAAATATTTGATACAGTTAAGGTATCCGGACCATAAATGACCACGTGATTATTTAAAAGTTCCCGGATGTTCCATACAACGTAATTGAAATGACTTCGGTAATTATCGGCAAACTTCGGAAAGGCCAATATAACTAACTTATTTTTACAGAATCTCCATATAAGCAACAAAGTGTGTTTCAACTTGAAAAAAAAATTATAAACAAAATTCCAGCTTTAAATTGTTTGGTTCAGCCATTCACGGCCAAAAAGAGATACAATTTTCGATCATGATCTATTATGGTCCGGATACCTTAAGTGGTTTCAAAGGTAGACAGATTATCTCAAAATTTCGTACTAATGATCATTCATTATTAATAGAAATAGGCCGATATAAAAATATCTCCCGACGTGAATGACTGTACAGTTATTGTAAAATTGTTGAAGATGTGTACCAATTCTTCTTTTAATGTAAAATATAAATTTTAAAAAATAGAGAAGAATTTTTAAAAGTAATCAAGGTGCATCACCCCCAATTTGAGACTAGATCACAAAAAGAAAAATAATAATAAGCCTCCTTTTAAATACATGTAACTTGAACCTTTTGACGGCAGTATGAACCTTTATAAAAGAATATTTAGGATTGAGATAGGTTGTATTGCGATCTGAGGTTTAACATATTTGTGAATTTATTGTATCCATTCTTTACATTTTGACTTCGTGATATTGTGATTTTTTTTTGACTTTGATCCTAATCGGCGTAATTTCAAATAAAGTTACCTATATTATGCTGTTGTCTCAGATTGCATGTCTTCCAATTAATACCCCTTCCCCCTGTCGTCTCGTTACGTGCTAGCCTCGAGTGCGGAAGGCTGGTGTTCGATCCCCGGCCAGGTCAAACCAGACTCTAAAATTTGTATCTGATGCTTCTCCACGAAACACTCGACATTCTGGGGTAAGGACAACGACTGCAGAATAATGCGTCCGAGTTGGGTGATATGCCTTCCTGACAGGAAGTTCCTGTGGACTGTTACCTCTTGAGCTAGCACGCTAAATATCGGGCTCAGTGTCGGCAAAGTACAAAGCACAGTTCATACCGCACCAGCATGTTCTCGCCCCCGATATGCCTGTAATAATTGCCACCGGATGTTAACAAATAATCCAGTCATCCAATTAATCAGCACACGTATGTGTGGTGTGATAATTAATGCACATATTGTGTGGTGTGATAATTAATGCACATATTGTGTGGTGCGATTCAAATGCTCGCAAGGGCCATGTGATTAGGAAATACGGATATTATACTGTCCACTTACAAATGTGGTATAATTAATTTGTCAAGTAGTAGTCATGCTTTGAAATTATAATTACGTACCTGTCAACAAACTTTTAATATCTGGACTAATATTTAATTAATTAATACGAACATTTACTTCATTTTAATTATCTCCATTATAAACGTATATACAATTTCAAAGCTGTCCTTAGAAAAATATGGTGACATATGTTCTATTTGTTCTTGTGCTAAATATACTTGTACAAAGTGTTGAGATGTATCCAAATACGTACACCGGTAAGTGTTTAAATTAATATCTTTAAAAAAAATACGGCGCAATGAATACAGGACTGAGACAAAACATTTAAAGCAGTAAGTGAGCAAAGACACCCCCCCCCCCCACTATGGCTACAATAATATAAAGTAGAAGTTCATGTTTGTCTGGGAAACTAGAAAAATCACTTTTATTAAAAAAAAAAAAAAAAAAATATGAGGTTCGCAATGGCAATTTACCCCGCAGATTCGCTGAACGTTTCAAAGAAAGCCATTTACTGGTTTAGGAGGAGTTGCAGTCGAGACATACCTACCCCCTCACATTACCATATTATGAAGAAATGGCAAAGTCCATGTGTGTATGTGGAAAACCCCAAAATCCATTCTGATCAAAAATAAAATAGGTGGTGCACAATGCCACTTTGTACTGAAGATTCTGTGAAAGTTTCAATAATATCCAGGAAACTTTGTAATGAACCTCGCGTAGATATTTACTGTCAATTTTCGTTCCATTTGGCCAAGCGACTTCAGAGGAGAAGACTGTTTTATATCAGCAAATCAAATAAAAGAACTGCGCATGGCGTCCATATTTGTAGTCCAATCGGGACGAAATGAGGAAATTTTATAAAGTACCTCCCATATATGCTTCTTGTCAAGTTTTGTTCCGTTTGGCCCGTGATTTCAGAGGAGAACATTTTTTTTATATCAGCAAATCAGAAACAAGAACTGCCCATTGCTGCCATATTTGTAGTCAGATCGGAACGAAATGAGGAAACTTTATAAAGGAGCTCCCATATATGCTTCCTGTTAAGTTTTGTTCCATTTGGCCCAGCAGATTCAGAGGAGAAGATTTTTTAAAACTGAGCCAACCAGAAACAACAATTGCCCATGATGGCCATGTTTGTTGTCCGATCAAGACGAAATGAGCAAACGTTATAAAGGACCCTACATAGATGCTTCTTGCCAAATTTAATTCAATCTGGCACAATAGTTTCAGAGGGGAAGATTAAAATGTGAAAAGTTCACGGACGGACGGACGGACGGACGACGGACTCCAAGTGATGACAAAAGCTCACATGGCATTTAGCCAAGTAAGCTAAAAAGGAACAATGCTTTGATTGTCATGATTGTTGCTCTTCGTCTTGATGGTTAATCACTGAAAGGTCAAGTATGACTGAAAAACTAAGGACAATCTTTTATTATGCTCAAAATAAATCAAGTCAGATTTGTATTAAATAATGGTCTAAAGCTTTTCCTGTAATGCTTGTAATTTTTTAAATTAACTTTCGAATTCATTTTTTTTTTAAATAATTTTTTTTCCATAGTTTTGTAAAACAGATTTTTTTTTTTGGTCCTTGCTGCGACAGATTATTTTTCTTCATTCCCTTTGGAATCAGATTATTTTTTTCACAAAAAAAAAAAAAAACATAACCCCCCCTCCTTTGCAGTTAAATGTTTGTTCCCTAATAGGTCTCAGACGGAGGACAAACCAAAACCCGATCACTATATTTACCCCCGCGTCGCGAGGGATATAATGAAGTATAAATTCAGAAGGTAAAGAGCAAAAATCACATCAACAGACTATTCATATTCAGCAAAAGAGCCATTTAACATATCTGGTCACCTGTATTATTCCGAATGCCGAATACTAATTACAAGCAACCTTGACCTTTTAGAAAAGAGGGAGCGGGGAGGGATGAGATCTTGGAACTTTTTGCAACAACCATGAGCTAGATCTTGGGTACTGGAACTTTATTTTTGTTCCTGCTTGCCATAATTTTCACAAAATTTTGTTGCATGAATTTTTGTGAAATTCCTCTCTTAATTGCCCCTTCCCCATAAAAATCAAATTGTTGTTCCCTAATGGACACGATTTATCACTTATTTTGGACTTATTACATAGCTTGGACAACAATATTTAAAGATTATTTCCTAGATAGAAATGGCCATTAAATCTTTTACTGTGAACACTGAATAATAAATTTACAGGTGTGCATTTAATTTTAAATTTACAAGTACAAGCAAATGTTATTTTATAGATGTTGAAATTGTCAAACTGTAATGTATTGTTATGATTACAGTACAAGGGCAAAAAACCCATTATTGAACAAGAAATATATGTGTCCATTTTATACTGTGCTCCGTTTCCAAACAAACACTTAAATCATGATCATTCAACCGTGACATTGAAGTCACACCACCCTTTTGACCAAAATTTTGAATAAATCACATGATAAGATACATTTGAATATAATGACATTTACTTCCCATTAAACTACCTTCCATCTAAACGGGACCGACGTACGCACGAACAGACACACAGACCGAAACACTTTATGACTCTCTGCTGTCTCAGGCGGGGCATAAAACATTACTTGAATAAAACCGAATTTCTAATCACAACTGTACAGCTTAACGTCTCAAGAGTTTCTTCATTCATTCTGAACAAATCAATGGTTTTTATCGTAATTGGAGATTAGACAGAACAAACCAAGACAGACGTTATACTTCCCAAATCATCAAATATTTTACTACATACTGGGAGCGCGCTTTACACTGATACAACTGACATTTTGCATTAAGCTGAATATAAATTTCATATTGGTTAAACCAAAATTTTCATTAGCACGTTTGTTTCTATTGTCATGGGAACGATTCTGCACAATACCAAACATCCGACTACTTTCACCATTTTGTGCATTATATTCAGGAACTAACGTATCCACCAACAAATGTAATGCAAAATTTTTACTGTTACTGCTATTATCAGGTTATAGGCCTTCATACCAGAGTATTGTAGCCATTGTATCACCCGGAAGCACTATAGCGTAGCCTGAGGAGGTACCAACCTCATTTTTTTGTGTTTTTTTCTAATTTTTACAACCAAATGGGTCATATGGCGTTATTTCAATCTTTCCGGGAAATGGTACGTTTTATATTAAAATTGCTTTGTCGTCACTGGAAAGCAAAATGTCTTCCCTGTCTGGAGCAAAATAACATTAATATTTATAAATATGTTTTTACTAAGCATAGAGAATACAATTCAGACATTTTAACGAGGTGACCAGGGTCCTTAACAACTAGACGGTGCATGGATTTTTTAACAGACTTCACGTTAACCAATCAACAGCCGAAATTTATTCTAAGCCGAGGATAATTTGTTTGACCCCTGGTCTTCCATTGTCATTGTGCATGATGAGTGAATGTACAACGTTGGCACCAGGGCGTATTGAAAATGGGATCCTTGGTTGACGGTCCTGGCCATCAGACACAATTCTGAAAGAACACCATCAAAGGACCCATTGCTGTCAACTCTTTTGTGTTTTAATATCTTAATAAAAACATTTAACTTTATTTTAGTTGTATAAAAAGTTCAGAAATTAGAAAAGTAAAACATTGAAAAGAATATCCAAAAATGCGAGGCAACTCTATGAACACTCTGATCCAACATTTTTGTGTCGGGTAATGTAGCAACTCTGGAAGCCGGCGAATGTACCTGAAACTGCATGTTTTAATAACAGATTGATACACCCTTTCAAATGGCAATAAATAATCACCTGTAAATTCTGCATATATTATTACTAGATAGATCTAAAATTAGACAATATTTGGGATTTTGGCAGGGGAAGGGCTGTATTTTGTCACTTTTCTTCATGTTGCAGCTAAAATTTTACAAAGACATCACAAATAGTCATATAGTGGAAAAGCTTTTATTTGATATATTATTTTATAGGGGTATATGATAAAACAAACTGGTCGGCTACCGTGCAGATTGCTAAATAGAGGCCATCAATTCGTGACGTCATATGAAAAACTGAATAAAACTGTTGTTCGTGTGAACATATGCAGATATTGGGTGCGGCTCGCTTTCGATAGAACGGCGTATAGTTTAGGACAAACAAAATTGATTTGCTTCTCTTAGGATTTTCTGTCAAATTTTTCTAGTTTATTAGCACATCTGGCCCAAAGGGCCACGTGAGCTTTTGTCATCACTTGGCATCCGTCGTCCGCCTGTCTGTAAACTTTTACATTTTTATCTTCTCCTCTGAAACCCCTAGGCCAAATGAACTGAAACTTGGTGTGAAGCATCAATGGAAGGACCTTTATAAAGTTTGCATATTTCTTTTCGGTCGGACAACAAATATGACTGCCATGATGAATTCTTATTTCTGATTGGACAAATTTTAAAAATCTTCTCCTCTTAAACTCCTAAATGAGCTTAAACTTTATATGAAGCATCCATGGAAGGACCTTTATAAAGTTTGCATATTTCGTCCCGGTCGGATAGATAATATGACAGCTATGATGAATTCTTATTTTTGATTGGTCAAAATATCAAAAATCTCCTCCTCTGAAACCATATAGCCAAATTAACTGATACTTGGTATGAAACATCTATTGAAGGTCCATTACAATTTTCACTTGAAATAAAAACGATTGATTGTGCGACTGTCAGATGAGCTATACAGGCTCAATTCTCTTGAAACTCTTGTTTTGGTGTAAGGCCGTTGCTACATTGAGGAACATATGAATTTCACGAAACTTTGTCATGTATTACAGTATTATTAGTATACTTTTATGTAAAACTCTAGACTTTAAAGGATCCTGGTCATCTAATAGATTGATTGATTGATTGTTTGCTTAACGACCAGTGGCAAATATTTCCTACTTCATGAGGACGAGAACCAATTTACCAAACACAATTCAATTAGGGGTGAGACGAAACACAAAGGGGAACCGATTTTGACTGTTACTGTAAAAGCGAGGATGGTTGGGAAGGGCTGGATAATTTAGCCTTCTGTGGCGGTTATTAGCCTACTCTTTTTCGATAACTACAGAAGGGGTCTTTACAATGCTTGTAGTGTGGTATTATCCAAATACGTTACCCATTGTCCACGGTCAGGCTCTCGATCCGTATTTATGACCTTACAACCTCCTATGAGAGGGTCTCCTCCATCACCTCGGGACGCGTTATGCAGCTCTTTTGGGTGAGCTCTTGTTCCAGTTGCCTAGGGCCGTCTATTGCAACAGCTTTATAAAAAAACATTCGATACATAAAAAGATCGTTTTTCTTTTTTGGGTCTTAATACCAGCATTTCATCTGGTGACTTATGACTATAGAGATGTTTTTGCTGTTTTCTTTATTTCTACGATGAATTACGATATATTCCAGTCGTTTTATTTTGTCCATGTTTTGTCAATTTATTTTGGGCATTAAAAAGACTGCTTGTAATATTGCAGCAAAAGCAGAGCTAGGGGGGATTTCCCATACATGCATTCATAAAAAGGCAAGTCATGTTGTACTATGCTCGACTTCAAGATGAAGAAATAAATCCTTTGATAAAAGAAGCATATAATTTAAATAAATCAATGCATGATGAATGGATTTTCACTTGGTATACGTTTGCAACGGAAATTTTCGATGATGCTGAATTGAGCAGAGATGAGTTTTTAAATTATAATAATATTTTGAAAGTTGTTAAATCCTTATTCAAATGTATATTTAAAAAGACTGTGGAAACGAAATATGAAAAATTGATGTCTGAAAACCTATCAAACTTGGATAACACATAAAAACTATTTTTATATAGCAAATTGAAGAAAAAAATTAAATAAGAAGATTATTTAATAACCGAGAAAACTTTTAAAAAACGCCAGTTGCTCACTAAATTTCGAGTTAGTGATCACAATTTAGAGTGTGATCGTTACAAGAATGTTCCTAGACAGCTTAGAGTGCATGTGTAAAATTTGTAATATATTAGATGATGAATCTCATTTTTTTTTCTTCATTACAAAGTCAATAAAGAAATAAGGGCTTCATTCTTTCAAAATATTGAACAAACTAAAGATTTTCAGCAGCTCAGTCCCATAAGTAAACTATGTGTTATTCTTAATCCTATTTTTTGTTTGTTTTGTATTGCTTAACCCAGTTGGGTATGATATGCAATAAAGAAACATGTGTTTGTTTGTTTGTTTGTTTAGTTGGGGTTTAACGCCGTTTTCAGCATATTTTGGCCATTTCGCGGCGGCCAGTTTTTATTGGTGGAGGAAGCCGGAGTACCCGGAGTTACATCCCAGCTCCTTTGTTCTAGCAGGGGTGATCTGAGTCGGATCACCCCTGCCAGATCACCCCTACTTTTACAAAGGCTATTGTCCAGAAAATAATAGGTAAAATGTATTCACGTGCACAGTTAAGTGCCATGATTGACTTCTTTTTAAAAAATCTATAAATAAGATGGTTTTTTTTTTTTTTTTGGTCATTTGGAAATGGAATGTTGGCTCCTCGACATTTACCCCAATTCCTTCGTTTTTTCATATATAATGCCATTTTGATTTATTCAATGCTCTAGTCTTATAAACAATGTTATAACCACATAAACTCAAGCTGACAATGGACAACGGACGATCAAACTTATCCTGATTTTAATAAAATGAAGACAGAAAATTTATTACCGTTATCCAACCAAAAATTGACCTTTTAGCAGTGGATTTAATTTGCAATAAAGTAACAATTAAAAGTTATACAAAGACCCCCCCGAACCTCCTTTACCCTATTTTGGGTTTTTTTTCAGAAAAGGGACAACATTTAGGCCCATTATCGATAATAAAAAATGACTTTACAAAGTACTTGAATTCAAATGAATTAAGAATGTATTGCAAGATGGCGGACTGGGTAAAGGTGGGTCGTATACATGGGAGACAGATTCTCATACTTCACACTTCCAAACCCATCTTTGAAAAGATTTGAGTGCATATTATGACTTTATTATGATTTTTGTTGGCGAAACAAACAGTTTTTGGAAGATTTGTTAAATTTACAGCTGTTTACAATTAAAAGAACTCACTCTATTTGTAAACAAAAATGGCGTCGGGCCAAAATACAACCACAATGGACACAAATGCGTGTAATACACCTATTGGAAATGCATTGGGGCATGCTAGTCAAGCTTTATACGGTCAAACAATGAACTATAACGTCCCGTATAATACACCGGCACCCATACAGGGAACAAACATTCCGCAAAAGCTGAACTTCAGTGACATCCAATCCCCCCACGACCCAATTCAACAAAACCAAGCAGTAAACCTGGAATCAATTTTATGTGACATTTATGACCGACTTAAAAAGGTAGACATTATTCCAGCAATATTAAGTAATTTGGATGCCTTACCGTCTATAGATAAACGCCTGAATGCAATAGAGGGTCGATTTTCCAAAATTGAAAACGATCTTAGTGAAGTGAAACATAATATGAAATCCCTAGAAAACAGAGTAATCGGGTCCGAAATGCAAACTGAAAGTATGGCTCATCGAATTAGCATTGTGGAACGTGAACGCGACCTGGCTAAACGAGAAAACGACGAACTGAAGGAGCGTGTTCTAGAAATGCAATCCAGGTCGATGAGGGAGAATCTGCTTTTTGGGGGGATCCCGGAAGAACCGCAGGAAAAAGAGGATCCCGATAACATAGAAACTGAGCGAGTCCTTAAAAAGTTCATGGAAGAAAAACTTAACATAAAGGACGAAATACGATTTCATATTGTTCATCGCTTGAGGCCTAGACCCGACGGAAAACCTAGATCAATAGTTGCTAAGTTTGAGCGTAGAAAAGACAGGGATAGAGTACTCAGAGCCGCCCCCTTACACCTTAAAGAAACTTCTTTTAATATACATGAGCAGTTCCCAAACGAAATCATAGAGCGCCGGAATGCCTTATGGCCGATTTTTAAAAGTGAACAAAATGCGGGGAGACGAGTTCGCTTCAAAGAGGATAAGCTCTTTGTCGATGGCACACGAATTTACCCTCAAGATGTAAGACAAACTCAAAATGCGTATCCTCCAAGATCATTCAGGAATCCTGATTCTCGTGACATTCCAAACAGAAACCAGTGGCATCCCTTCCTGTACGACAAATATGGACCACCCACCAACCCAATCAGACAACTGCATGGCTACAACGGATAGGACAGGCAAACAAGAGGACAATTGTCTGATCTTAATATATCTTGCTTAAATGTCTGTGGACTAAAAAACAAATTGAAGTATCCTGAATTTCATGAATTAATAAAACAATATGACCTATTTGTTTGTATTGAAACAAAATCTGATAACTTAGATGTATTTGATGTTCCTTCTGGTTATGATTATATGTGTAAACATAGACAAAAATGTGATAGTAAATCAGGTGGTATAACAATTATTTTCAAAAGTTCTCTGAAAAGTCATTTGACATTTGTTAAAAGTGAATCAGAATTTGTATATTGGCTGAAAATAAGTGACCTAGACCAAAATTCAAAAATACTTTTAGGTTGTGTCTATGCTCCACCTGAAGGCTCAAAATATTCTACTGATGACATTTTTAATGATATAGAAAATGAATTTTTGGAATTACTAGAGAATGATATGCATTTGGCTCTTATTGGCGACTTTAATGCTCGAACCAGTACCAAATCAGATTTCATTATCCCAAATGATGATTTAGTCAAAATTTTGAATTTAGATGGAGCTGATGTGATTGATGATTTTTTGCACAGTCACCAAAAATTACTTTTTCACGATATTCCACTCGAAAGAGCTAGTGAGGACAAAGGTAAATGTAATAGTCATGGTACAAAACTATTAACTATGTGCATGAATAACAATGTTTTCGTTTGCAATGGAAGAGTTGGCGATGATAAGGGTGTTGGTAGAGTTACAAGTAATCAAACAAGCCTCATTGATTATTTCATTATATCTCCGGATTTATTTCCCTTTGTGTCCAAATTTCAGGTCATAGACTTTGACCCACTTATTTCGGACGTACATTGTAGACTGCACGTGACTCTGTCAACGCTCATTCATAAATCAACTCATTTGAATAATAATACTCATATTGATACTATTGAATGTTTGCCCAAGAAGTGGGATTCAAATTTGAAGGACCAATTTGTATTGAATGTTGATAATAAAATTACGGCTGAAGATGTTTTGGAAAAACTTAATTTACTTGATAATGAGAGTCAATCATTTGAGACTGATTTAAATTTATTTGTTGAGATGTTTTCGAATATATTTACTACGTCTGCACGTGAAACGTTTGGCGAAAAGAGCAGACGTTGCAATAACCCAAATTCTAATAAAAAACAATTTCAGCCGTGGTTTGATCAATTATGTCACCAAAAGCGTCGTGAATTTCATGATGCAAAGAAAAAACACTCGAGAATAAAAACTGATGAATCGAGAGTTGAACTAAAACTGTGTAGTAAAGCTTATAAAATTGTCATAAATAAAGCTTTTAGCGACTACCAGCTTAAGGTAGAAAACGATTTACGTAACACTGCCAATACAGAACCGCGAAAGCTATGGAAACTTTTAAACAATATGTGTAAATCAAAACAAAAAGAATGTGATATTGACATAGATGATTTGTATGAATATTTTAGAAATTTAAATTGTGATAATGATCCAACAGATGATGATAATTTTGAGTTACCAGATTATAACGAAGAAGTGGTTAATGAAATTTTAAATGGTGAAATTTCTGAGGATGAAATATTAATTGCCATAAAAAACTTGAAAAACAATAAGGCACCAGGTCTTGACCACATAGTGAACGAGTATATAAATTCAACTAACACTTTGCTTTTGCCTTTGTATAAAACGTTGTTTAACTTGATATTAGATAGTGGTATCATACCAAAAATTTGGACTGCTGGTATTATTATGCCAATATACAAAAAGAAGGGGGACCCTTTAAACCCCGATTCGTACCGGGGTATTACACTTGTTTCTTCGCTTGGAAAACTGTTTACATCTATCCTAAACAGTAGACTTTTTAGTTTTGCTGATCATGCAGACATTATACCGAAAGCACAGGCAGGGTTTAGAAAAGGTTATAACACCTTAGATAACATATTTGTATTACATGTTTTGATTGATTTATATTTACATAAAAATAAAAAGTTGTTTTGCACCTTCATAGATTTTAGAAAGGCATTTGATACGGTTTGGAGAATGGGGTTATGGAAAAAACTTAGGGAGAGTAATATTACTGGTAAAATTTTTAGAGTTATTTATAACATGTATGCGAGTATTAAATCTTGCGTGAAAAAAGGGAATGATATTTCTGGCTTTTTTTCTTGTGAAATTGGGGTTCGACAAGGAGAAAACTTATCTCCTTTTTTGTTTTCTATTTTTCTCTCAGATTTAGAAGCATTTTTTCTCGAAAACAATATTACAGGTCTGCAGTCCATATCAGAGAAAACTTTCGAAAGTTTGGATGTATATTTATTATTATTTTTTCTTATGTATGCAGATGATACAATAATTCTTGCAGAATCTTCCTTAGATTTACAAAATTGTCTCAAAGTTTTTGAAGAGTACTGTAACTTGTGGAAATTAACTGTAAATGTTGATAAAACAAAAGTATTAATTTTTTCCAAACGGAAGTATACTGGTAATCAAAATTTCAAATTATATGATACAATTGTAGAAAAAGTTGATATGTATAGTTATTTAGGTGTACTATTTAGATTTAATGGTAAATTCACCGAAGCTAAAAAGAAACTGACAGAGCAGGGTCAAAAAGCACTTTTTGCACTGAATAAAAAAATTAGAAATTTTCCTATTCCCGTTGATTTGCAACTGAAACTTTTCGATGCTTTAGTTGAGCCAATATTATTATATGGGAGCGAAATATGGGGATTTGAGAATATTAACATCATAGAAAAGGTTCATTTGAAGTTTTTAAAACAAGCTCTCTCAGTTAGAACAACCACACCAAATTTCATGGTGTATGGTGAAACGGGTAGATACCCCATCGAGTTGCATATGAAGATGCGAATGATAAGTTTTTGGATAAAGTTAATGATGAATGATGATAAATTGTCTGGAACTATGTACAAATTATTATACAATTTACACTGTGATGCTTCCTTTCATTCAAAATGGTTGCTTTTTATCAAGTCGATATTAAATGATGTTGGACTGTCTTTTGTATGGAATAGTCAAATTGTTATAAGTAAAAATGATTTAAAAACTACTGTCAAGCAAATCTTGCAAGATCAGTTTGTTCAAAAATGGCATAATGACATGGAAAATTCCTCGAGAGGTAAATTATATTCATCTTTCAAAAAAGATTTCTGTTGTGAGAAGTATCTGTTGAAATTAAAAAGGGAACAAAGGCTATATATAACGAAATTTAGATGCGCAAATATTAAAATTCCAATTGAAGTTGGAAGATGGATGAATATTCCAAGGGATAATAGAATTTGTAAACTTTGTCAAATGAATGAAATTGGAAATGAATTTCATTACTTGTTCATATGTTGTAATGTAGATATTTCGAGATTAAGACAGTTGTATGTACCAATGTATTATACAAAATATCCTAGTGTTGAAAAAATGTACGGTTTATTATCAGTCTGCAATGTTAGATTGCTAAAAAATATAGCTTTGTTCATAAAAAAATTAATAAAATACTTTTAGTCAATGTAATACTTACACAGATATGTGGTTAAATGTATTGTAAATATTATAAAAACAGCATAGACCTTATTACGTTTATAGGTCAAACCAGGTGTGTCTGACAAAATTTACCTATATAAATTGTGTGGCTAATATAGCACTAGTTTATCTATTATGTTTAACCTGTATGTATGTTCATCTTTATCCAGTTCGTCATTTATGTAAAAATTATATTATTGATTGCCTCTTGCTGCAGTGTCAACTGCCTGAGAGTAAATAAAATCTTGAAATCTTGAAAATCTTGCAAAAGTATTGACTGCAGTCATATCCTGGGTCTCCTATTATATTAAAAACTGCTACAAATGAATGCTAAACTTGAAAATCGGCTTTTGTTACCCTAATAGATAAGTACCATAATTAATATTTGATTTACAAATACCTTCTGTGGATCTAAATGAGTTCTGGGTTATGAAAATAGATTCGTCATCCGCTTCCTCGGCCAAATCTAAGGCCTGGCTGAGTATTTCATCAGTGTGGCCGGAGGCCCTCGGGATGATCTTATACAGACACACCGCGTCCTTGTGGGATAACTATTTTACATCCAAGCTCAAATAAATAAAAACAATAAACACTTTTTAAATACATCTTTTTGCAATAAATGCGTTGTTCACTCTATTTTTTTAATGGAACATTACGTTTTGATAGTTTATCCCTCAACATACCCCATTTCTTGTCCTTGCGAGTTTGTAGTATGGGTGAACACATCTCACCATTCGATATTAGAAATTAAACGGATTTGTTTTACTCGTATACATCTAGATTCAAAAAGGATACTCATTGGAATAAACCGTGTTGATATTTTCCTAATCTTTTCCAGACTGGCTGTCAGTATTTGATCATTCTATCCCTTATAACTCCTGTGCATTTTGGAGCAAAGTGTGTAACTGTCCAGAATTAGTACGACACTGCAACGATACCAAATGTGACGATGGAACTGAATGTAACAAATTGAAGAGATTGATGAATAATTTGTATAGACTAAGACTTGCATTTATACGTTCAATTCAATATTTGGTTCCATGGTTGGAAACATAAACAGTTTGGATTTTTCTGTTGTATTATTTCATATATATAATAAATAAATAATTATTGTTTTTATACGACAATTAAAAATATAAAAATGTTGCAAAACTTTAATCTCTTAAGTGAGGTAAACAAACAAACATAAAAATGACTAGAAAGACAATTGTTCAGAGAACAATTTCAAGGTCTTTCCCGTGTAAAATTGACCTTTTATCCTTATTTTGGTATTTATATATCTGTTTCTAGGGCGTTGAATGCATGGTTGCTAAGGATATTAACCATGACCTTGACCGTAGATATAGGGCTCGGAACATAATTATATACGGTTGGTAGGGACTTTTTCATCGGTTGCTATGGACATTATCAATAACCTTGACCCCCGACCTTCCATTTTCACTTGTACATTTATTGAGGACAATAACCAATTTATCAAACACAATTCAATTACACAGTGTGGGAGCGGAAATGAACATGTTTTATGTCAGTTGTTACGTTGCGATTTTGTATACAAGCAAATCGGTCACTTGCAAGGAAGATCGCTCATACTTAATAATAGATTTTTGAATTTTACACAGATTTTATGGAAATTTTAGGTATGTTTGCCTCCTTTGACACTTGACTGTTTACAGGCCTATAAAATTACATGAACATTTGTTCACAAATATGATTAATATCACTTTTATCAAGCTTTGATCACGATGCTTCTTACATTTAGTGTTAGGAATTTTGACTTTAAAACTGAATAAGTAAAAAATGGTAAGAAATAAGAAGGTATATATATTCTTTAGCTTATCCAGAAATCAATTCATTTTTATACCCTAAAACCAAATTTTATCGAATTATTTTGCCTATAAAATGAAGTAAATTACTTGCAAACAAACAACACATCATTTTTCTGACTGTATAGGTGCTTGTATGTGTACTGTATCGGCGCTTGCAATTTTTTTGTATAGTCACTTGTTGCAATATAATGTACTTGGACTATAATATGGTGTTATTTCATGAATATTAGGAAACATTGTCCGTAGTAGAATGTAATATCGCACGAGCTTTCGGGTGTGATACAATATTCTACGAAGGGCCATTATTTCCCAATTTTGTGTAATAGCGCCTTCATTGTATATCAAAGCAAATAAGACCTTCCAACCAACCAAGAAAACTACCGATGAGCACTCAATACAATATCAGCGCTAATTTTTGGTTGTGTTTGACAAGGAATATTACATTGTTATACAACAACAATTCATATAGCGATACAGTATTATGCGAATGATAGCATAAAATAGTCATTTCGGTGACATAGAATAATTACATAAGGAATGTTTCCAATTTTTTGAATAGTTTATACGATATAACCTGGTTTGGGTCAATTTACGCATAATAAACCAGCGGCTTATGAATGCAATAAACTGACCCAAACCAGGTTATTGAAGTATAACCTGTACAAAAATTGGAAACATTCCTTATAATTTAATTTCCAAACAAGTACAATGATCCCTTGATTCAAGAATTAATAATGACATTGGACTTAATTTACAAGTGGCGGATTAATTAAAGGCCAAACCAGGTTATACGGTATAACCAATGTTGGTCTATATTGTTCATCCAATCAAATTAAATTAATAGACACTAATGGTTTTTGATACTGGCTTTATCACGTTGAATATCGGTCGAGACGAATGCATATATTCAAATTTATGAAGTCAATATTTAGTACATTAGTGTCTATTATTATTTATCGGCAAAGCATCCGCTTTTGACGTCATAATGTATTGCATGGTATTTTCGAGTGTCATGAATACTGAAAAATGACTGACTATTACATCAAAATGAAAACGTGTGAATTGCCGATAAACTAAATTTCTCGACCTTTAGACATCAAAAGAAGGTTACTCAAATTACTGATATCTTTATTTGCTACCCCAATGTGGGCCACGAAAATACAAACATTGAACAAAGAAATAAACACAAATTCAATGGTACAAAGTATTTATAAATGTAAAACTCAAATTACTCGATTAGAATGCGATTAACACGCTTGAAAATTGATATAAAAGGTTTTCTGGAAATAAAAGACTAGGAGGTGAGAAGGAGTGAGCCATCTTCAGCAAATTTTTAAGACCCGGGTCTTTAATTTTAATTATCATAAGCGTATTCAGGATGTTATAGTAAGTTAGATTTATAACTAAATACATGTAGTAACACAAATTAACACAATGTTTAGGTTTTAATGCTGCTGATGAGAGGTAACTCCTTGAAATGCGTCGTATACAGCATAGTATAAATTTACAATATCTAATATTAGTATCTTTGGATTGTTATTTGTACTTTGAGCTGCCTACTGTAGCATTAAGATTCAACTTATAAAACTGTTTAACCAGGGTTTTATCAGAGATAAGTTGATGTCATCACTTAGGAAATTTTACAGTCGTCATCACGAATTGATTGACCGTTACAGTGTTCCAATATCTAAGATGATGTTGGACCTGTTCCCACTGTCGTAACATTTCATGTACCTCCACCAATTTGTGACTACAACCGGATTGACTTTGTTGACCGTGTTGTTCATTGTTTTTTTTTAGTTTTCAGTGTTTATTTGTTGTGCTTGTGGTTGTTCATTTGTCTTCCCGGGTTTTGTCTGTCTAATGGATTACGTTTTTGGATTGCTCCGTATATTTGTCCTCTTTTATTACACTCACAATTAAACGATCGGTGTGTTGCGAGCAACATGAAACCTTGAGTGTGTGTCATCCTCTGACGAAATATGCATTAAACTTTTCACACGAGATATCAAGCAACTATACAGTGCTATCGCAAGCAACTATACGGCAAAACTGTTTGTCTTAGCAAGCACCTATACAAACCAAGTTTGTATTGTTTCACATTCATTTCAATATAGGGAATTAACGAGGCAACATAGGAAATTCGTATTTAACCTGGAGATAAACTGATCATTTTAGTATTCAAAATAAATATTATTTATAGGAAGGGATAAAGAAATCACGTTTACAAAGCATTTGAAGAAGTCGTGTTGTACCAACAATAGATGATTTCGAAGCATTTTTTACGTGAAATGTCTGTTATAATGAATAAATGTAGGTTTAAACAAGCATGAATGATTAACATCTTATTGTTTTAAATTCTTATCGATTTATTTCATTGAAAAATATTTTTGTAAACATGGAAAATAGTCAAAAGCTTACCTTCTCCAAAGCGTTTATCCTTATGTAGCGCTTGACAGAATCACAACTCAAATGTTGAAAAAAAATACTGTACACTTCCGCTCCCACATTGTGAATTAGGGGTGGGACGGAATAAAGGGAAACCGATTTTGACTGTCACAGGTTGGTTAGGGTTTGATAATTTAGCCTTCTGCAGCGGTTATTAGCCTACTCTTTCTCGAAAACTACAGAAGGGGTCTTTAGCATGCTTGTGATGTGGTATTATCCAACTACGATACCCATTGTCTGCGGTCAGGCTCTCGATCCATATTATGACCTTACAACCCCCAAGAGAGAGTCTTCCTTCTCCCTCGCCTGGGGACGCGCTATGCAGCTCTCTGGGGTGAGCTCCTGTTGCTGGTGCCTAGGGCCATCAACTAATTTATATATATATATAAAAAAAAAAACATTCGATTCATCAAAAGCGCGTATTCCCTTTTTAGCTCACCTGGCTATTGCCAGGGTGAGCTTTTGCCACATCTTCTCCTCAGAAACCATTTGGCCAATTCCAACCAAACTTTGCATGAGTGGTGTATGGAAGGTCCTCAACAAAGTTTCCTCGTTTAGTTCTGATTGGTCAAGAAACATGGCCACCAGAGGCAATTCTTGTTTCTGCTTGGCCGATTTTCAAAAATCTTCTCCTCTGAAACGGCTGGGCAGATTGGATCGAGGCTTCATAGGAATGATATATGACATGTCCTTCACAAACGATCCTAATTTTATATTGATCCGATGAAAAACATAACCACTTTTGCTAAAAATAGAACATAGGGGTAAATTGCTGTTTTTTGCTAATAACTCAAAAACCGTTACAGATATGGAAAATCTGACATTGGGTAAAATTGATCAGCATGACAAGATCTACCTACCCTGAAATTTTGAAGGAAATCCTACAACCCATTTAGGAGTTATTGCCCTTTTTTCTTCAAATTTTCAAAATTTAACATTTTTCGTCATTTATCTCCAAAACTATTTGAGATAGAAGTGAAATGTAAATTTGAAAAATGTTTGCCATGTTGAGATCTACATACCCTGAAATTTTAAAGGAAATCCCAAAACCCATTTAGGAGTTATTGCCCTTTTTTTGTCAAATAAATTTTCCCTGAACAATTGAACAAATTGCAACAAACTTGGTCAAATAGTTGATTAATTGTCCAATGAAAACCAGACTTCAGGTGAGCGATACAGGCTCTGGTGAGCCTCTTGTTAGATCTCAATACAAGTATTTCATCATGACAAAAGAGGTGTTTTTGCTGTATTCATTTTTTTTTTCTATGATGAATTGCCATATATACACAGTAGCAGTCGTTTTATTTTGTCCATGTTTATAAAAATTACGGCGTGGTCGCTGATGTAGGATTTTCCTGAAACATTTGTGTTAACATTATGTACTAGTATTTATTTTATTCATTTAGGGAGCAACCATTTGATTTTTATGTTTGATCCTGCCTATTTTTTTCGTCGAAATTTTGGTCCTCGATTTTTTTTGTACGCTGTTGCGGCCTAAATTTTTATTTTTATTTAAACCAAAATATTTCCTGACTGACATAGGTCGTGCTTTTTTTAAAAGTGAACCTGTCTTTTTATTTTGCCAAAATCCTGGTCCTACCTTATTATTTTAAATTTGATCCCAGCCTCCACCCCCCCTCCCCCCATCCGCATAAAAATCAAATGGTTGCTCCCTTATTTATTTAACTGAAGTAAGTTAGAAGAGCAATCAGAACATCTGATTTCAGTAAGTTCTATGATACCAATTAAACGAAAATAACCCAAAACGACGAGGAGCTATGTCAATAAATGCCAAAATGACTAAAATGGTAAATACAAATATATCTAAGGACATGTACACGTTTACATTTGGGCGTAGTGACATATCTGGACTCATAAGGATACTCACTGCATTAAATTGTTGTGTTTTTTCTTATTTTTTCAGACTGGCTGTCAGTATTTTGTCCTCCTGCTCCTGCTAACCAATGTGCACTTTGGAGAGAAATGTGTGACTGTCAAATTTTACTACGACACTGCAACAATACAGAATGTGACAATGGATTTGAATGTGACCCATTGAAGAGATTGATGAATAATTTGCACAGACTAAGACTTGCATTTAGACGTTCAATTCAATATTTGGTTCCATGGTTGGAAACATAAACAATTCGGATTTTTCTGTTGTATTATTTCATATATATAATAAATAAATATTAGCCGTCAGTCTGTTTTTATACGACAATTAAAGATAAACAAATGTTGCAAAACTTTAATCTCTTAAGTGAGGTAAACAAACAAACATAAAAATGACTAGAAAGACAATTGTTCAGAGAACAATTGCAAGGTCTTTCCCGTGTAAAATTGACCTTTTATCCTTGTTTTGGTATTTATATATCTGTTTCAAGGGCGTTGTTTCCATGGTTGCTAAGGATATTAACCATGACCTTGACCGTAGATATAGGGCTCGGAACATAATTATATACGGTTGGTAGGGACTTTTTCATCGGTTGCTAAGGACATTATCAATAACCTTGACCCCCGACCTTCCATTTTCACTTGTACATTTATTGAGGACAATAACCAATTTATCAAACACAATTCAATTACACAGTGTGGGAGCGGAAATGAACATGTTTTATGTCAGTTGTTACGTTGCGATTTTGTATAGCAGCAAATCGGTCACGTGCAAGGAAGATCGCTCATACTTAATAATAGATTTTTGAATTTTACACAGATTTTATGGAAATTTTAGGTATGTTTGCCTCCCTTGACACTTGACTGTTTACAGGCCTATAAAATTACATGAACATTTGTTCACAACATGTTACATTTAGTGTTAGCAATTTTGACTTTAAAACTGAATAAGTAAAAAATGGTAAGAAATAAGAAGGTATTCTTTAGGTTATCCAGAAGTCAATTCATTTTTATACCCTAAAACCAAATTGTATCGAATTATTTTGCCTATAAAATGAAGTAAATTACTTGCAAACAAACAACACATCATTTTTATGTGTACTGTATGGGCGCTTGCAATTGTTTTGTATAGTCACTTGTTGCAATATAATGTACTTGGACTATAATATGGTGTTATTTCATGAATATTAGGAAACACTGTCCGTAGTAGAAGGTAATATCGCACGAGCTTTCGGGTGTGATACAATATTCTACGAAGGGACATTATTTCCCAATTTTGTGTAATAGCGCCTTCATTGTATATCAAAGCAAATAAGACCTTCCAACAAACTAAGAAAACTACCGATGAGCATTCAGTGCAATATCAGCGCTAATTTTTGGTTGTGTTTAACAAGGAATATTACATTGCTATAACAACAATTCATATAGCGATAGAGTATTATGCGAGTAAAATAGTCATTTCGGTGACATAGAATAATTAAATAAGGAATGTTTCCAATTTTTCGAATAGTTTATACGATATAACCTGGTTTGGGTCAATTTACGCATAATAAACCAGCGGCTTATGAATGCCATAAACTGACCCAAACCAGGTTATTGAAGTATAACCTGTACAAAAATTGGAAACATTCCTTATAATTTAATTTCCAAACAGAAGTACAATGATCCCTTGATTCAAGAATTAATAATGACATTGGACTTAATTTACAAGTGGCGGATTAATTAAAGACCAAACCAGGTTATACGGTATAACCAATGTTGAT
Organism: Mytilisepta virgata; assembly: GCA_028015205.1. Classification (NCBI taxonomy): domain Eukaryota; kingdom Metazoa; phylum Mollusca; class Bivalvia; order Mytilida; family Mytilidae; genus Mytilisepta; species Mytilisepta virgata. The sequence goes on along the minus strand of CM051511.1, from coordinate 36,550,224 downwards.
CTATACTGTTCATCCAATCAAATTAAATTAATAGACACTAATGGTTTTTTATACTGGCTTTATCACGTTGAATATCGGTCGAGACGAAGGCATATATTCAAATTGATGAAGTCAATATTTAGTACATTAGTGTCTATTATTATTTATCGGCGAAGCATCCGCTTTTGACGTCATAATGTATTGCATGATATTTTCGAGTGTCATGAATACTGAAAAATGACTGACTATTACATCAAAATGAAAACGTGTGAATTGCCGATAAACTAAATTTCTCGACCTTTAGACATCAAAAGAAGGTTACCCAAATTACTGATATCTTTATTTGCTACCCCCATGTGGGCCACGAAAATACAAACATTGAACAAAGAAACAAACATTAAAGTCAATGGTACAAAGTATTTATAAATGTAAAACTCAAATTACTCGATTAGAATACGATTAACACGCTTGAAAATTAATATAAAAGGTTTTCTGGAAATAAAAGACTAGGAGGTGAGAAGGAGTGAGCCATCTTCAGCAAATTTTTAAGACCCGGGTCTTTAATTTTAATTATCATAAGCGTATTCAGAATGTTATAGCAAGTTAGATTTATAACTAAATACATGTAGTAACACAAATTAACACAATTATATTTGTTATTCATACGTTATAAATGTACTTTGAGCTTCCTACTGTAGCATTAAGAAACTGTTTAACCAGGGTTTTATCAGGGATAAGTTGATGTCATCACTTAGGACATTTTACGGTCGTCATCACGAATTGATTGACCGTTACAATGTTCCAATATATAAGATGACGTTGGACCTGTACATTTCATGTACCTCCACCGATTTGTGACTACAACCGGATTGACTTTGTTGAACGTGTTGTTCATTGTTTTTTAGTTTTCAGTGTTTATTTGTTGTGCTTGTGGTTGTTCATTTGTTTTCCCGGGTTTTGTCTGTCTAATGGATTACGTTTTTGGATTGCTCCGTATATTTGTCCTCTTTTTTTACACTCACAATTACACGATCGGTGTGTTGCTCGCAACATGAAACCTTGAGTGTGTGTCATCCTCTGACGAAATATGCATTAAACTTTTCACACGAGATATCAAGCAACTATACAGTGCTATCGCAAGCAACTATACAGCAAAACTTTTTGTCTTAGCAAGCACCTATACAAACCAAGTTTGTATTGTTTCACATTCATTTCTATATAGGGAATTAACGAGGCAACATAGGAAATTCGTATTTAACCTGAAGATTAACTGATCATTTTAGTATTCAAAATAAATATTATTTATAGAAAGGGATAAAGAAAGCACGTTTACAAAGCATTGAAGAAGCCGTGTTGTACCAACAATAGATGATTTCGAAGCATTTTTCACTTGAAATGTCTGTTATAATGAATAAATGTAGGTTTTAACAAGCATGAATTATTAACATCTTATTGTTTTAAATTCTTATCGATTTATTTCATTGAAAAATATTTTTGTAAACATGGAAAATAGTCAAAAGCTTAACTTCTCCAAAGCGTTTATCCTTATCTAGCGCTTGACAGAATCGCAACTCAAATGTTGAAAAAAATACTGTACACTTCCGCTCCCACACTGTGAATTAGGGGTGGGACGGAATAAAGGGAAACCGATTTTGACTGTCACAGGTTGGTAAGGGTTTGATAATTTAGCCTTCTGCGGTGGTTATTAGCCTACTCTTTTTCGAAAACTACAGAAGGGGTCTTTAGCATGCTTGTGATGTGGTATTATCCAAATACGTTACCCATTGTCTGCGGTCGGGCTCTCGATCCATATTATGACCTTACAACCTCCAAGAGAGGGTCTTCCTTCTCCCTCGCCTGGGGACGCGCTATGCAGCTCTCTGGCGTGAGCCCCTGTTGCTGGTGCCTAGGGCCCGATGATCAACTAATTTATAAAAAAAGAAAAAACAGCATTTGATTAATAAAAAGCGAGTATTCCCTTTTTAGATCTCAATACAAGTATTTCATCTGGTGACCTATGACTAAAGAGGTGTTTTTGCTGTATTCATTTTTTTTTCTATGATGAATTGCCATATATACACTTTAGCAGTCGTTTTATTTTGTCCATGTTTATAAAAATTACGGCGTGGTCGCCGATGTAGGATTTTCCTGAAACCTTTGTGTTTTGGTCCTCGATTTTTTTTTTGGACGCTGTTGCGGCCTAAATTTTTATTTTTATTTAAACCAAAATATTTCCTGACTGACACAGGTCGTGCTTTTTTTAAAAGTGAACCTGTCTTTTTATTTTGCCAAAATCCTGGTCCTACCTTATTATTTTAAATTTGATCCCAGCCTCCACTCCCCTCCCTCCCCCAACCGCATAAAATCAAATGGTTGCTCCCTTATTTATTTAACTGAAGTAAGTCAGTAAGTTCTATGATACCAATGAAACGAAAACAACCTAAAACGACGAGGAGCTATGTCAATAAATGCCAAAATGACTAAAATGGTAAATACAAATATATCAAAGTTTACATTTGGGCGTAGTGACATATCTGGACTCGTAAGGATATTCATTGCATTAAATTGTTGTGTTTTTTCCTATTTTTTTCAGACTGGCTGTCAGTATTTTGTCCTCCCACTCCTGCTAACCCATGTGCAAATTGGAAAAAATTGTGTGACTGTCCAAATTTAGAACGACACTGCAACAATACCAAATGTGACAATGGATTTGAATGTAATACATTGAAGAGATTGATGAATAATTTGCACAGACTAAGACTTGCATTTAGACGTTCAATTCAATTTTTTGTTCCATGGTTGGAAACATAAACAGTTCGGATTCTTCTGTTATATTACTTTATATTTTAGTAATAAATATTAGCCTTCAAGCCGTTTAAATCAGACAATTAAAAATTAAAAAAAAAAGTTGTGAAACTTTAAACCGTTAAGTGGACTAAAGGTAAATAAACAAATATAAAAATAAATATTTATAAATATTGCCATATGTCCCTCGCCGCAGAGATAAGTCAAAGCCCCACAAGATATACAAAATGTGTATTATTGAAATTGCGGCACAGTATGGATGTCAACACTTCTACCAAACATGAGAATAAAAATTGGAAACATTGGCTGATTGGTCGAAATTTGAAACTTTTTTCTCCTCTGAAGCCAAATGAACTGATTTTTGGTATGGATGATCTATGGATGGTCCTTTAGAGTGCACACAACGGTTTTTCTAAGTACTTTTCATGACGTCATGAATTGAAGGAACATACTCAACAGATTGATAGCTGGACAATTGGCTGTATCATATACCCATAGACAACCATATATCAAATAAAACATATTTCTTCAAGCTTTCACTGTATATAAGTATTTTTAAGGAATTCCTTTCCAAATTCTTACCATTACAGAAAGATAACTGACAAAAAATAGGCCTCCCCCCTTCAAATATTTCAAAAACAGACCAACCTCAGAGCATCCTAGCAAAGACTCCTGCGTAATTTAGAGAACTGAGTATATGTGTTTTCCAAAGTACACATTCAACTGGTTTCAACACATGAAGTTTCAGGGTACATTCGCCGCCTTTTAAAATTGCTATATGAAGTGGTATAAAAATGTTGTGTTTTCACCTACCCTATTTTTTGATGTTTTCAGAGAAGTCTCCCATTAATAAAATTTTTCTGAAAAAAAATTACTTTTTTACATTTCATGCATTTTTGTAAACTTAAAATAAAGCCAAGACTCTAATTTAAACAATGAAACCAAAAAACGATCAGAAATCAATATCTAGAACTTATAAATAGAGGGAATTCCATACCTATGACATAATATATTCACTGGAATTTTATACGAAACTGTTGTTTGCATTCTTACAAAGTTTGCATAAATCATCCTGGTCCGTGAAATAAAATGGCCGCCATGACCATTTACATGTTCTGATTGGTCGAAATTTAAAACTTTTCCTTTGAAACCGTAAGGCCAAATGAACTGATTTTTGGTATGGAGCATCTATGGAAGGTCCTTTACAAAGTTTGCATAAATCATCTTTGTCCCTGAAACAAAATGGCCGCTATGAACATTTACATTTTCTGATTGGTCGAAATTTAAAACTTCTTCTCTGAAACCGTAAAGCCAAAAGAATTGATTTTTGGTGTGGAGCATCTATGTAAGGTCCTTTACAAATTTTGCATAAATCATCCTGTTCAGTGAAACAAAAGGGCCGCCATGACAATTTAAAGGTTCTGATTGGTCGAGATTTAAAACTTCTTCTCCCTTGAAACCGTAGAGCAAAATGAACTGATTTTTGGTATGGAGCATCTATGGAAGGTCCTTTAACAAAGTTTGAATAAATCATCCTGGTTGGTGAAACAAAATGGCCGCCATTAGTAGCATTTTCATGTTCTGATTGGTCCAAATCTAAAACTTCTTCTCCTCTGAAACCGTAAAGCCAAAAGAATTGATTTTTTGGTATCAAGGACGTATGTTAGTTATACGTCCTTGTTGGTATGGAGCATCTATGGAAGGTCCTTTACAAATTTTGCATAAATCATCCTGGCAGGTGAAACAAAATGTCCGCCCTTAGCATTTTCATGTTCTGATTGGTCCAAATCTAAAGCTTCTTCTCCTCTGAAACCGTAAAGCCAAAAGAACTGATTTTTGGTATGGAGCATCTATGGAAGGTTCTTTACAAAGTCTGCATAAATCATCCCGGTCCTTGAAAAAATTGGCCGCCATTAGCATTCACATGTTCTGATCGGTCGAAATTTTAAAACTTCTCCTCTGAAACCGTAAAGCCAAATGAACTGATTTTTGGTATGGAGCATCTATGGAAGGTCCTTTACCAAGTTTGCATAACTCATCCCGGTCCGTGAAATAAAATGGCGGCCATTAGCATTTACATGTTCTGATTGGTCGAAATTTAAAACTTCTCCTCTGAAACCGTAAAGCCAAATGAACTGATTTTTGGTATGGAGCATCTATGGAAGGTCCTTTAAAAAGTTTGCATAATTCATCTTTGTCCCTGAAACAAAATGGCCGCCATGAACATTTATATTTTCTAATTGGTCGAAATTTAAAACTTCTTCTCTGAAACCGTAAAGCCAAATGAACTGATTTATGGTGTGGAGCATCTATGTAAGGTCCTTTACAAAGTTTGCATAAATTATCCTGGTCCGTGAAACAAAATGGCCACCATGACCATTTAAATGTTCTGATTGGTCGAAATTTAAAACTTCTTCTGCCTTGAAACGGTACAGCGAAATGAACTGATTTTTGGTATGGAGCATCTATGGAAGGTCCTTTACAAAATTTGCATATATCATCGCAGGCAATGAAACAAAACGGCCACCATGAGCATTACATGTTCTGATTGGTTGAAATTTTAAACTTCTTCTCCTCTGAAACCGTAAAGCCAAATGAACTAAATTTTGGTATGGAGCATCTATGAACGGTCCTTTACAAACTTTGCATAAATTATCATAGTCCGTGAAACAAAATGGCCACCAGAAGCCTTTATATGTTCTCATTGGTCAAATTTTTAAATTCTTCTCCTCTGAAACCATTTGGCCAAATGAACTTATACTTCGTATGAAGCATTTATGGAAGGTCATTTACAAAGTTTCCAGAAATCAATCTAGTCCATCAAATCAAATCAAAAGTTTGTGACTCACAGGTGAGTGATATAGGCTCAGCCCTCTGAGCCTCTTGTTTTATTGAATTGATGAAATAATTTTATAATAACACTAATATAACAAGAAAATATTATCAAACATTAATATATTCTGATATTTTGCCACCAGACTCTTTCAGACTTTACCAGACTCTATTTAGACGTCTTTTAATGTCTTGATTTTTATATAGAAAAAACATACTGAGGTATAATAAAATATGTTATGAGGTTTAATTATCATGCTTTGTCTGTAGATGCTAAATGTTGAAATAAGGTTCCCTGTCTATTATATCAAGTTTGTTTCTTTAAGCCCATCACTTTTGGTTTGCTGTTAATATCATTCAAAAACAAATAGTTATTATATTATTTAGATATGAATTTGATTTTCGGAATGTTCAAAATGTTAAAGCCTTTTATCATAAGGATAAAGTACACTAGACTTGGAACCTAAATATTCGTTAAATGGTGATATTAATATGACCTAAAAGATTGATTTGTTGTTTGCTTTACGTCCAGTGGTACTTCTTCCCGACAAGAACCAGTTCAACAATTTATTAAGCAATTCAATAAGGGATGGGTCGGGATAAAGAGGGGAACCAATGTTGACTGCAGGATGGTTAGGTATGGTCGGATAATTTCTTTTTCAAAAACTACAGGTGTCTTAATTTAGCGTGCAGGGAATGTGGCATTCTCCAAACAAGTTATTCGTATTATGACCTGACAACCCCCCAATGAGAGGGTCTCCCGTATCCACCACCCTGGGAAGTGCTAGACAGCTCTGTTGGTTGAGCTCCCAAGATCCGTAACAGGTGCCTAGTGATGTAAAAGGATGCAATTCAAACTTTTGTAAAATTCCTGGAAGACTTTCGTTTCAGTATCTACCTGGGTATTGAGAAAACTACTCCCCAACCATACATATATGCGCACATACTAGTACATGGACTGATGATAGAAATTACATTCTCTCTTGTAGAAGGGCAACTATAAGAGACATATCCATTTCATTGTTTATTTAGAACGATTGAAAAAGGATCAGCAACAAATCATTCCACCTTGGTCCAGAGGTTTCAGACGAGGTGTTGAAAATGATATAAACTTTTGTTGAAAGCTAAGCAACTGAAACCTTTTGATCCAGGACAATTAAACCTGGTCACAATATAGGTCACAATATAAGATTGACAGTCCAACACCTATAACCTTGACTTTCTAACCTTGACAATAATTTGCCTCATGTTTTCATGACTGCCGAGATTCTACGTATATATATTTGGTAGGTTATCAATTTGTAAATGTATTGCTACAGTAAGATGTAAATTCAGTCTCATATATATCACATGATCTTGACCTCAATTTTATACTTCAATGACTTACATAGATAGCAAATGAAAATATTTGGCACTGAGCATCAGAACAAGCATTGTAGAAAATGTAATACATAAAATACAAATTTCAGACACATCCTGCCACAATACAATAGGAAAAAAAAACAACTTATAAAATCGAATACTATCCATGAAAATTTATTGATATCAAATAAAATATATAAAGATAAAAAACAAGTATATAAACAAAGTATTATCTAACACAATTCTTCAAAGAATGTGCTTTTAAAGGTTTATAAAATTTTAAAAATTCTTTGATAGTTACAGTATTGGTCTTATAAAAATACCTAGAAACAATTTTATGACAGCTTTTGGTTTCTAAGTTTAATGGATTTCACACTTCATAAATCTCAAAGTAGTTTATGTTTAAGGGCAACCTGACCAAAGTAGGTTATAAAAGTATAACCTGTCCGAAAATAGAAAATAGTCCTTATAATTCAATTTTAACATATTTTTTTTACATAAAAATGCAGGCAGAAAGATTTGAATAATTTATTTAGATCTTGAATTTTAAAATTGCAGACCACAGAGTAATACATTGGTGATTTCACAGTTGCCAAAGTAGATTATTAATTATGTATGAACTTGCTGGACCCATCAAATTGCTCACTTCAGTTAAAATTAAGTTATTGTGAAATAGCACGAACCTGTCTGCTACACTTTGCTTTTCATGAAAACAAAAGCTACAAATAGGGGTCAGGAAAAGCGAAAACAACTCTGGATTTTTATAATTGTAATAAATCATTCTGACCCGATGTGACATGGGCCAGAAATGAGAATTTGAAAATTTATAATATGTGGCCTAATCTGAACAACACAATTGTATTACTATGCAGGGGTCAGCAACTTAAGTATGATCCTAAATCTTTCAAAAAATCATATTCAAGTACAAAATAACTCTGTCTTTAATAGTACATGCATTTGCTTCATGTACAACTCATATTAGGAGGGTTTTTTCTTCTTCTCAAGTTCGGTGTTTTTCAGTAAATTTTCTGTTAATTCCTTTCCATTCTTCAAGACATTTCTATGCAGCAATGACATGAACACTTTCACCTAAAAAGAGAAATAAAAAAGTTTCAATTAATGTGACATGTATTAGGGGATTGAAAATATATTAGGATATAACTCTTACATGGGGGTCAACTTCCTGTTAAGGTAGGTTTGGATATAAAACTGAAATGCAATTTATTTCATTTTTTGTTTCATTCAGTGACAAATTTTCTGTACATAAGCAAACTTCATTAACTCGAAGTACTGATAACTCGGATGGATTTCGACATTCCCTTGGATTTCTAGTCAGAAAAGTTCTACTGTATTTCTGAGTCATGAAATAAACTTTATATTTTCTGACAATGTACATATACTGTATATATATCAAATACTGTGGACCCATTATGGTTATAATGGACATTCTGAGAATCGGAAAACTACTTTTAAATGGTTTAAAGCAACCCCCCCCCAAAAAATATCAGTACAAATGAAACTCATAAACAATTGAAAATATCCTCAAACTTATGTTATTTGTTCAGATATACATGGCCAAGTAAAAAAATCATTGTGGTTCCGGTTACATCAAACTAGAGGCTCTCAAGAACCTGTATCGCTCACCTGGATTTAACCTTAAGCAGGAATAAAAATTTAAGTGTAGGAGTCAATTTGGCTGGTTTTCAATAGGGTCCTATGTTAAATCAAGGTCGGCTGCATCTTAGAAGTATTGTTGCCAAGTCTGGTTCCAAATCGCCAATTGGTATCAGCCAAGTTAGTTTCCAATTGACCCAGTAGTTTCAGACAAGATTTTGAAATGAATTTTCCCATAAGGTCCTATGTTAAATTTAGTTCAGCTGTGGCGGCCATCTTGATTGATAGTCTGGGTCATTGGACATAATTCTGAAAGAGGACCATCTAAGGGCCATTGCTGCCAAGTCTGGTTCCAATTGGCCATGTAGTTTCATAAAAGATTTTCTTTTCATAAAAGATATTTTTACACAGCAGTCGTGGATGCCATACAAAACTTTCGAAGGGGGCCACCCAAGGACCATTCCACCAAAGTTTGGTCCTAAGTGGTTTCAGAGGAGCAGATCTTTAAAGAAAAGTTTACGCCGGACAATGATAACAGACACCAAGTGTTGCAATAGCTCACATGGCCCTTTGGGCCATTTGAGCTGAAAAAAATAGGGTATGTAGGTAGGAATAGTTTTTTATTTTACAATTTTTTTTAACATTGAGTCTATGGGATATATATTCTGATTTTAACAGTGCTTATTGAAAAATGTAAAAAAAATCTGTCAAAATAGGACAGGAAGGGTAACCAGAATCACTCATATTTTTTTATTTGGGGTATTATGTTTTTCTACAATTGCACACAAATTTTCTCACCTGATCAGGTGGTAACAAGGTGTTAAAATGAGCAGGTAATTTGTTTCTTTTGATGTTTTTACCCTTGATAATCTCTTCTAGGACAACTAAGTAATTATTTCTGTTCATTATCTGACTAGAAATGGCTAGAGTCTCTGCACTGTTGTATGCCTAGAAGAAAAAATTGAAATGCAAAAATGTTTTTATTAAGGCAAAAATTGAATAATTAAAACAAATTTAGTCATTCTGAGAAACATTATTACAAAGGTGATTCATGGTAGGAAAACAAACAAAAACACAATGTCATGAGACTATTTGAATTTCAAGATTTGCAGCCACAAACAGGTCATGATAATATCGTTGATTTTTACTACATGTATTTTCATTCAGAAGGCACACTATGAGTATTATGAAATATGAGTTATCTCCCCTTTCTAGAAGTTAGATTCTCTATTGATTTAATGCATTTAATTCTCTGGATGATTGACATCAAAACTAAGAGTCCTATACTTTTAAGGGATGACTCTACTAATTATTTTAGTTTCGCATAGATGCACCCGAGAATCATATTTGATTTTTAAATTTGGTAAAGTATGATATAACAAATTTATATTACCCCCAGATAATAAATATCAAGAGAAAAAGGATAGGTTTAAGAATAATAAAATGCAAAAACATAAACATAACAAATGTTGAAAATAAAATTAGGACATGTGTACAAAATGTAGTACCATGTGCAGTTGACTTTTGTGATAGCCATTTGTGACATGTTAAATTGTGAGAAAATGAGCCAGAAAAGTTTCTCTGTTTTTATTAACAAATGTAATCAATTTTATATAGAATCTGAAAAATTAAGGCTCATCTCAATTAAAAGGCCACATAGGACCTTAATTTTCAGTCGAACATTGGTAAAATTGCATATTTTTTTCACCAAAAAATTTGAAATGTTGCTATGGTAACTCTGTTTCTATGATTTCCATATATTTTTTGGTGTTTGAAGTGCTGTCTGTATTTTACAATTTCAGAATATATATACATGTATATGAATATCATTAACTCTGAAACTGCCCTATGATCAAGAAATCAGTGAGGCAACTCAAAAGGAAAAATTTCACATCTCATAATGGAGTCTAACCTAAGGTTTGCAAATCCTCTATTCAGTTAAAAAAACTGCCTTTTCTGTAAAATGTTGTCACATAGAATTTTTTTAGGTCAAAACTGCAAAGGTTAATCAAGTAAAATGTAAACGGTTATGTTATAAGGTGCAAGTGAAATTTTTGTTTTTTTTAAAGATATTGTTTAAACTTCTATACAGTTGTTATTTTCTGTAATCGATCATTTTTCTTCTTTATCCATATTTAAAAGCACAAAGTTCGCATATATATTCGACGATACAACCGTCTTCTTCAGATGCTGAACGAAAAATGTCTGGAGACACAAGTTGTTTATCACGACGTCATAGTTACGGCTGGCAACTAGACGGGATTCGTGATGCGAATTGACCAAAAAATCTTGAACTTCATACAATGAAATCAAGGGATCAATTCATTTTATACTTGTTAGAAAAATCAAATTCGGACATTAATCCCTTCTTGCTGAGTATTACAAAGCTGTGTAATACTCAGCAAGAAGGGATTAATGTCCGAATTTGATTTTTCTAACAAGTATAAAATGAATTGATCCCTTGATTTCATTGTATGAAGTTCAAGATTTTTTGGTCAATTCGCATCACGAATCCCGTCTAGTTGCCAGCCGTAACTATGACGTCGTGATAAACAACTTGTGTCTCCAGACATTTTTCGTTCAGCATCTGAAGAAGACGGTTGTATCGTCGAATATATATGCGAACTTTGTGCTTTAAAATATTAAATATTCTCCATGAAGAAACAATTTTATTGTTAAAATATCCATATTTAAATTATTATTTATATTTAAGAAAACCATTATTCTCTATTCATTGTTTTTAAGTTGACAAATTTCTTTAAAAGGTTTTTTTTTCATAATCCTCATACAGACCCCCATGAAAATCTCCATGATGCAAGTCTTCTGACCATGAATCACCTGCATGATATTTAGAAATCTTGTAATTATAAACATTACTTCATGATAAACAACACTTTTGTTTGTTTTTTGTTGCTGTTAATACTAGATAAGTGATAAACAATGTTTATTTTCTGTTTGCTTATTGGAAGATACATAATAAACATTGCCTTTGTTTATTTATTGATTTCTCACACTTTCTGCTACAGTGTGAATCTGGTGGTAATGGCGGGTGGTTGTGCATTCATGCATTCTGATATTTACCTTTTTGTTGCATATGTGAATTTGTGGTTTTGTTGTGCTTACGAAATCCATGAAAATTAGTATCCTACTTATATTATGAATACATGGCACATTTTTCAATTAATAATCAAAGAGTTATCCGCCCTTGTTTAAACATGATGTTTTTTGACAAGAAAAGTCTTTTACATCCAAATTCAAAACGTTTTGCTAGAAACAAACTGATTTATCCATCTGAAAAATCACACAGTCACACATTTCAACAAACTATACATACAGTTTACATTCAACCAACTCTCAGCTTATCAAACTTTCGTTTTTTAGAAAAACTACCAATGCCTGTTACATACCTGATGATACCATCCTGTCGGTATGATTAACATCTCGCCAGCTGTTAGTTCGGCTGTTATGAACTGAGCCTTTTTGAATTTGGGGTATTTACTGTAGTCTGGATCAAAGGCATCAACTGGACTGAAAACAAAAACAAATTCTCTAAAAAAATTTAAAATTTATAATATAAATTTACATAATTTAAAAAAAAAATAAAACATATTCACTGAGTCTCATACAAAGTTTTCAAACTACCATTATATCTTGATCCCACACAAGGATAATTCTTCAAAATTTTCAATAGGCTCACTCAAAATATTTATAAATTATTTATCATTACAGGGTTTCTTAAATTATAGTTTATTCAGGATTTAAAATTATTTTTTTTCAGTTAAATTATTTATAAAACATAAATAAAAGCAATAAAATAAATGTCTAATAATTTTCAAAGTTGGATTTATGCAATGATATTAAAATTATTGGTATTTTTAAAATTAACATATTTGGAATATATAATACCCGGTATGCATACCAATCTTTGAAGGAAAAAAGACCACTTAAGGGGAATAACTCAATTTTATTCTGATTCATTACTACATTAATATTCATTTATGTATTGTTATGGTTTGTTCCACTGTTTCACTCTTATCTCAATAAATAAATTGAATTTGAATTTTTAAAATGAACCCATTCCCAGTTGAACATTTATTACCTCCCCTGATTTATAAATACAACTACATGTCCTACTGTGTGTCTTTTTCGAAACTGCAAATGGTTTTTGGGAATATCTCAAATGTTTCTTTAATATGTAAGTAAAAATTCTTACACTACCTGTTGTTTCAGTAGTAGTAATGATTTTTTGTTGTTTACACAGCTGAAATTCCCCACATTTTTTAAGAGAGTTGATTTTCCAATTTTTGTGTGCATTTCATTGATTTTTGCATCATATATGACGTCATCACAAACAAATGTGAGGTTGCAGAATATTTGAAAGTTCTGTTTCCGAAAGTTTGATCCATGCTGACTTTTAAGACATACCTAATTGTTATTTTAAATGTTTTGACATGAAGTCTGGGAGTTTTGATCAAGAAATCAGTTACCGGATCTGAGAATGTGTTTTGTTTGTTTGTTTAGTTGGGGTTTAACGCTTTTGGCTATTTCGCAGCGGCCAGTTTTTATTGGATGAGGAAGTCGGAGTACCTGGAGAGAACCACCGACCTTCAGGTGGAAAATTGGCAATCCTTGTCAATTAAGGTTGGAGCCGAACACACCCCGCCAGAGGTGAGATTCGAACTCACAACCGCAGTGTTGACAGGCTTGTGATCATTAGTAGTCAAGACGAACTACCTAGACCACTCGGCCACCGAGGCCCCTTCTGGAGAATGCGGGATACACAGTAATGAATGTACTTTAAAACCTAAACAGTAAGTACACAATATATGTACAGTTTATTTGTACAAGCCTTAGAAACAGGTAAAATATCCAGGTTCATGCATCATTTCTCATCTGTTTTGAAAATCAATATGGCAGCAAGCATGTCCAAGTCCATGTCCAAATAACCTATATATATTCTGATTATACATGTGTATATATTGTTTTTATCCCACAACGATAAATTGAATCTGTTCAAAAAAGAACATTTCTGAACTATCTGAAGAAGGCAACTTTTTGGGTCGTGAACTATGGAGACCAGAGGCTCTTAAGAGCCTGTTATCGCTCACCTGCCAAAGTCTGTCAAATTGAACCTGATATTTGTTTTTTAAAGGATCTTCCATATATGCTTCCTGTAAAGTTTGGTTACATTTGGCAATGAAGTTTCAGAGGACAAGATTTTTAAAAATCAGCCAATCAGAAACAAAAATTGCCCATGGCAGCCATGTTTGCTATCTGATCAGGACAAAATGAGAAATTTTCATAAGGGACCTCCCATAGATACTTCCTGTTGTTTAGTTTTATTTGGCAAACCAATTTGAGAGTAAAACAGAAATTTTTAATCAGCCAATCAGAAACACGAATTGACCATGGCGGTCATGTTTCTTTTCCGATCAGGACAAAATGAGAAAATTTTGTGAAGGACCATCCATAGATCTTTCCTGTAAAGTTTGGTTCCATTTGGCCAAGCGGTTTCAGAGGAGAAGGTTTTTTAATATCAGCCAATCAGAAACAAGAATTGCCCATGGCAGCCATGTTTGTTGTCCGATCGGAACAAAATCAGCAAATTTTATAGAGGACCCTCCAAAGATGCTTTCTGTGAAGTTTGGTTTCATTTGATCCAGCAGTTTAAGAGAAGATTTTTTTTTAAATCAGCCAATCAGAAACAAGAATTGCCCATGGAGGCCATGTTTGTTGCTCAATTGGGACGAAATGAGGAAACTTTATAAAGGACCTTACATAGATGCTTCCTGTCAAGTTTGGTTCCATTTGGCCAAGCGATTTCAGAGAAGATTTTTTTATATCAGCCAATCATAAACAAGAACTGCCCATAGCGGCCAAATTTGTAGTCCGATCAGGACGAAATGAGGAAACTTTGTAAAGAACCTCCCATAGATGCTTTCTGTCAAGTTTCGTTCCATTTTGCCAAGCAGTTCCAGAGAAACATTTTTTTTTAATCAACCAATGAGAAACAAGAATTGCCCATGACGGCCATGTTTGTTGCCTGATCAGGACGAAATGAGGAAACTTTGTAAAGAACCTCCCATAGATGCTTCCTGTCAAGTTTCGTTCCATTTGGCCAAGCAGTTCTAGAGAAAAAAAAATTTTTTTTAATCAACCAATGAGAAACAAGAATTGCCCATGACGGCCATGTTTGTTGCCCGATCGGGAGGAAATGAGGAAAATTTGTAAAGAACCTCCCATAGATGCTTCCTGTCAAGTTTCGTTCCATTTGGCCAAGCGATTTCAGAAGACAAGATTTTTTTATATCAGCCAATCAGAAACAAGAATTGCCCATTGCAGCCATATTTGTAGTCCATGTTTGTTGCCCGATCGGGAGGAAATGAGGAAAATTTTTAAAGAACCTCCCATAGATGCTTTCTGTCAAGTTTCGTTCCATTTGGCCAAGTGATTTCAGAGGAGAAGATTTTTTTATATCAGCCAATCAGAAACAAGAATTGCCCATTGCAGCCATATTTGTAGTCCGATCGGGACGAAATGAGGAAACTTTATAAAGGACCTCCCATATATGCTTCCTGTCAAGTTTTGTTCCATTTGGCCATGCAGTTTCAGAGGAGAAGATTTTTAAAAACTCAGCCAATCAGAAACAACAATTGCCCATGGTGGCCATGTTTGTTGTCCGATCGGGACGAAATGAGCAAACTTTATAAAGGACCTTACATAGATGCTTCCTGCCAAATTTAATTCCATTTGGCCCAGTGGTTTCAGAGGAGAAGATTGAAATGTGAAAAGTTAACGGACGGACGGACGGACGACGGACGGACGGACGACGGACGCAAAGTGATGGCAAAAGCTCACCCTGGCTTTTAGCCAGGTGAGCTAAAAATGAACACTGTGAACTAGAACCAGCATCATTTCAACCAGTGACAAGGGTACCAGGATATGATATAAGGCTACAGAATAATATAGAAAACATATTGGACTCAGTTGTCAGAAGGTTGTACAACAGTACTGAAGGGTTTTCACATCTGTACATCTATGGATATGAACATAGATAACAAGTTCACCCTCTCCATTTTTAAAATGAAAGACATTTAATTTTATGAAAATTGGACTCCTATTACAAACTAACTTTGACCCCAACAACTGTCAAATTTGGTACATTTTATTTCAATAGCCAGAGAAATCTGGAAATATTGTTATTACCGTTAAATGGAAAATCAACATTGATATGTCAGGTATTCTATTGACAATGGACAATGGTTAGCAATGTCTAGGTATACAAACAATAACAGGGTCATAGAATTCATTAGAAATTGGTTTGTAATAAAGCAACACCAAATTGATTTTTAGTTCCTTCGATATTGCCGCTCAGATTTTCTGACTTTGTAAATTTTTTGCCGCTTCATTTTGCAAAAATGTTGAAAAATCGCCGAAAATTATTCATTTTTGAAGAAATTAAAAATTAAAAGTGATTGGCCGCTCCTAAAATTTGGTAAAAATGGGGATTGTTTCCATATTTAACAATATTTTAGTTAAAAAAAAATTGTACTGCACATAAATTTGATCTTTTCCTGACACTAGAGGCTCTCAAGAGCCTGTATCACTCACCTGGATTTAATTTTTCACCTTGAGCAGGGACTAAACATTTAAGTGTTGCAGTCAATTTGGCTGGTTTTTCTATAGATTTCTACATTAAACTAAGTTCAGCTGTGCCAGTCATCTTGGTTGACAGTCCAGGTCAAAGGACATATTTCTAAAAGAGAACCATCTAAGGACTATTTCTGCAGCCATCTTGGATGGTGGATGTGGTCATCTGATATAATTTTGAAAGAGGACCACCTAAGGACCATTGCTGGTAAGTCTTGCTCCAATTGGCTAAGTGGTTTCAGACAAGAAGATTTTTAAATGAATTTTCCTATAGGGTGCTATATTTAACTAACTTCGGCCATGGTGGCCATCTTGCTTGACAATCCGGGTGATCGGACATATTTCTGAAAGAGGACCATCTAAGGGCTAATGCTGCCAAGTTTAGTTCAAATTGGCTTAGTGGTTTCAGAAAAGCAGATCAAGAAAAAAGAAAAAAATTAAAATTTCATTCGCTCACACCTATTTTTGCCATAAAAAATCCAAAGAACTTTTGGCCTAAAATGCTCAATCTCAAAATTATCACTGTAATAGCCTATATCAGTTTAGTAGGAGTTATAAGATACAGTTTTACTGATTGGGTCCAACTACTTTCTTGATAAATAGAATTTAACATTTCATTATTTCTCAACACCATCTTATATAGCCCTTAAGGTATCCGGACCATAATAGATCATGATCGAAAATTGTATCTCTTTTTGACCTCGAATGGCCGAACAAAACAATTAAAGCTGGAATTTTGTATATATATTTTTCTCAAGTTAAAACACATTTTGTTGCTTATATGCAGAGTCTGTAAAAATAAGTTAGTTATATTGACATTTCCGAAGTTTGCCGATAATTACGGAGGTCATTTCAATTGCGTTGTATGGAACATCCGGGAACCTTTGATTAATCACGTGGTCATTTATGGTCCGGATACCTTAAGGGGCAGGAGGAGACCAATTAATATTGAGAATAAAAAAAAATTGAATAATCTCATTACAAAACTAACAGATTCTAGAATGCTAGTTAGTGAAAATCAACACAGAAAATAAAAAAAGACAATCACAATACGTAAATAATACACTGAAAAAAAACAAGAAAAAAACAAAAATACAACAACAAAAAATTAATAACACAAGAATTATACCTATCATATTTTTTACAGTCCAAAGGAAAATGACATTTTCTGTCTGTATATATGTATAATAGATCATCCTGGCCAGGTGGAAATAGCTAATAAATGATAAAATATGATACAATTTAATCTCCCCATATACATTCTAGTAAGGTCCTACCAACTGACACTCCTTATCTGATAACAAGGCTCACCCTAGAAGATGATTTGGGCAAAGAATTCGCCTTGTAGTGTTTGACTTTGCTCCAACTCTCATTAAAAGTGAAGTTGGAGTGCCCTGCAAATTGGTCAGTCGCCTGAATTCGTTTCAAAAGCGAAGTTTGGGTTGCCTATAATTTTAATCAATCACCTTAAAAATTTCAATGGTCAAACTGCAAATACGACAGCCATTTTTTAGGAAAACTTGGACTCGTGTGATGAAAGTAGAAAACAAGCAGCCTTTTTTTTTTATCAATAACAAAGGAAAATAAATTATCAGAAAAAAAAACATTACAAACATGAGAATTAGATTATCTATTAAAAAACATGATCATCGTGCTATGAAATGATGCGTAACGACTTCTCCCTGTTCTCTCTCCACTTCTTGTCATCAGCTGCAGAGAGAGAAGTCACATCTTATCATCCTCTAGTAGGGTGAGCCCTGGATAATGGCACATTGTTTTACAGACTTGTAAAAACAAATTTGTAAAAGATATAAAATTTGTATGCTGCTTAGTTTAAAGTATTACCATAACATAAACTATGCAAAAAGCAAGGATAAAGTCCTTTTATTGCTGTTCTACATCTTAAAATTACTGGTCAAGGAACAGATTGATGAACTGTCAAAAACTTACATCAATCTTTGGAGATTGGAATGTTTTACTGATCAACTCATTCCAACATTATAAATAAACAAGCAAATAAAGTAGGCTGGAAAATTTTTTCTTGACTGCTCACTTAAGGCAATCATGCATACACTTACATCTTACACTAGCTGGTAAAACAAATGTTTGGGATTATATCTTTAAGGATGCTCGCTGGTCATGTTTTGGTCTTTTTGTCAGATTTTTGGAATCCTCTGGTTTTATCCATTTCTTAAACATTAAATTTTTTGCCCATGAACCCCCACTTTTTCTTTTATAATTCAATCATATATACCTTAAAACGGTATTTGACAAAATTTTATGAAATCCTTTTTATTTTTTCATACATTTTTGAGAGACAAGTTGTCAATGCAAAGACAATGAAAAATCCAGAGAAAACCTATTTCCTGCAAATTTTCAAGGCATTATAGCTCTAAAATGAGCACATGAACCTATATTTTTTTGTTGCTTATTTGTTTACTATTCACTCCAACTAAAACACCTATTTCAAATCCTATTTATTTCCTATTAGACCAGCGATCATCTTTAATACAGATATCAAAGGAGATAACTGGTGAGCCATCAGTCAGGGTCTCAAAACAGATTTTATTGGACAACAAAGAGAAGGAAAAGAGTGGAAATGATGGATTGATGGATTATTGTTTAATGCCAGTGGCAACATTACACACATATCAGGATGAGAACATGTTGATGTGATATGAATATGAACCCTACTTTGTACTAGACAGACACACTGAGCCATATTTTTAATATGCTAGCTCACAAGATAACAGTCTGCAGGAAGACCTATCACCTCATCCAGACACATTATACCAGCTTCAAGCTGACCAGTCTTTGCTCTTACTCTTAGATGCTGCTAGCTTGGCGGAGAAGCAGCAAATGTCTTTTGTTTGAACTGTCCAGGGATTGAACCAACAACCTTCCGCAGTGGATGCAAGTACGCTGAGGTAGTACGAGTGGAAACGATGCTTTGGCAGCCATTTTACTTTCTATAATAAAAGAACTGTAATGGACAAATCAGGACTTCCAAAGCAGACTTCCACTACCCATCGTTGATAACATGAAGTGGATATATAGATTCTCCTTCACGTATGAGTGAGCTATGGAATTTCTCCACCCGAGATAAATTTTCAATTTTCAACACGCGAGCCTTTAGCGAGCAGGTTAAAATCTAAAATTTAACTATTGAGGGTGGAGAAATTCCATAACTCACGAGTAAATTGAAGGAGAATCTATTTCTCCTATGATTTTTGACAAAAACATCAAGAACATGTCGTTGCTATGTAGTTTGTTTACATAGACGTCATTTCAGGACTTCTGTAGTTTTTCATTCCAATAACTGTAGAAAAAAGGGCAGTAATTCCCACGTAGAAGTTTAGTCACCGGGAAGTGGTTAAAGATATTATGTATTATTATCCCACCGATTAAACATGTCAAGAATAGGAGAAAAAAAACTACGTACCTTCCATTGTTTATTCCCATACAATACAGCATTGGTAGCTGTCCAGTTATATGGATCCATATGTAAACTAGATCTGGAATACTTTGAACCCCACAGTAACAAACAATCCCATGGCTTCACCTCTTCTGGGAATAAATTGAAGAAATTTTCTGCTGCATACATCTGCAATTAATAAAAAAATATCCTTTTAATATGAAAACAAGCATTCTGAGGGTATTGCTGAGCAATACAGTATGTCCTACTGGATAGAGCTGTTAGAAAACTCTAATAATAATTAACCCATTACTGTGAAAATTGAACTTGCTTTGTAAATTATCATAATGAGCTCACATAATAAAAATAACTAGAGGCTCTCAAGAGCCTGTATCGCTCACCTGGATTTAACTTTTCACCTTGAGCAGACCTAAAAATTTAAGTGTTGCAGTCAATTTGGCTGGTTTTTCTATAGGATTCTATGTCAAACTAATTTCAGCTGTGGAGTCATCTTGGTTGACGGTCCAGGTCAACGGATACATTTCTAAAAGAGAACCATCTAAGGACCATTTCTGCTAAGTCATGTTCCAACTGGCTAAGCGGTTTCAGACAAGAAGATTTTTAAATGAATTTTCCTAAAGGGTCCAATATTTAACAAAGTTCGGTGTGGCAGCCATCTTGGTTGACAATCCGGGTGATCGGACACATTTCTCAAAGAGGACCTCCTAATGACCAATGCTGCCAAGTCTGTCTCCAATATGTCAAGTGATTTCAGACAAGAAGATTTTTCAATGAATTTTTCGGGTGTGGCAGCCATCTTGGTTCACAGTCCGGGTCATCGGACACACCGGACACACCTGAAAGAAAACCTCATAAGAACCACAACTTTAGTTCGAACTGGCCTTGTAGTTTGATATAAGAAGATTTTTGAAAATCACCCCCCCTTTTTTTTTCTATTTTTAGTAACAGCAGCCATGTCGGTTGGAAGTCGGGGATGCCAGACATACTTTTGGATTAGGGCCACCTAAGGACCATTCTACCAAAGTTTGGTCTCAATTGGCACAGTGGTTTGAGAGGAAAAGATGTTTAAAGGAAAGTTTACGCTGGATGCCATCTTTAAAGGGCAAAAACTCCTATAAGGGGTCAATCAATTATTTTGGTCATGTTGACTTACTTGTAGATCTTACCTTGTTGAATATTTTTGCTATTTACAATTTGTCTTTATCTTTTATAATATTCAAGATAATAACCTAAAACTGCAAAACTTCCTTAAAATTAACAATTCAGGGGCAATAACCCTACAAACGATTGACCGATTCGTCTGAAAATTTCATGACAGGTAGATCTTGACCTGATGAACATTTTTACCACATGTCAGTTTTGCTCTAATTGCTTTAGTTTTTGGGATATAATACAAAAACTGCAGTTTACCCCTATGTTCTATTTTTAGCCATGTTGGCCATGTTGGTTGGCAGGCGGGGTCATCGGACACATTTTTTAAACTAGATACCCTAATGATGCTTGTGGCCAAGTTTGGTTCAATTTGGCCCAGTAGTTTCAGAGAAGATTTTTGTAAAAGTTAACGGACGACGACGGACGCCAAGTGATGAGAAAAGCTCACTTGACCCTTTGGGTCAGGTGAGCTAATAAATTGAAATCAGTTGGTTAAAAGGTTTGTGAAACAAGCTGTTTAAAGAGTTTCTAAAAATAAAAAGGTCTGGAAAAATATTGTGGAAACAATTGTTATTCCAAGGGAAAAAAAATCTCATAAAAATTATCCAATCAGCATTAAACTCAAACCTGAACAACAGCCTTATTAAGTCACATACCAAAAATAAGATCAGTTGGTTAAACAGTTTCTGGAAAACAACAGTGGATACACTGAAATGTCTCACCTGACTTTTAGTGTTCATAATTGAATTTATGTTGAAAAAAAATAAGTTTATATAAGCTTTACATTAAATTAACATTTTAATGATGAATGAACATGAAGTCAATTAATCTTTATGAAGAAACTGGAGTGAACTGTATTCTATGTTAAACATGAGGTTGCAAGTGTTATCGTGCAAAGTATACCCCTACTCTTTTTTAATTTTGAAAACTGGGAAAACATTTCATTTAAACATAAGGTATTGTAAAATTTGTAAGTATCGGAAAACAGGAAGTGGTTCCTTGACAGACCTGAAAATAGGAGAGACTATACAACTCATGGTCATAAAGCTACAGGCCAAATATCAAAAAATTCCGGAGGAGACGATCTTTGAAAAAGTTTACGATGGACGACGGATGCCAAGTGATGGAAAAATCTCACATGTCCTTTTAGGACAGGTGAGCTAAAAAGTCTGTGGACTGGTTTGTTAGACTCCGATTTGAATTGAAAAGAATTGCCAGTTTTCCTGCAAAGGGCTGGTGAGTCTCTCTTCTGGGATTAATTAGAACAGACTGCCACAATAAAGCCAATCATGCTGAGATGGTGTAAAACCCCCAATAAACAACACTTAATATATTAAACTATAATAGGTAAGACTTACATTTGGACCAATAAATTCCCTCAGATCTGGCCGACTAACAATAAACAACTCATCTTCTAAATACAGCCAAGAATTGTAATCTGTGTTGTGATATGCAGTATGATTCAATTCTCTGATAAATCTTTCCATTTTGGCTGGGTGAACTGTTGCTTGACCCTCCTGAAATTCAAAGAAATCAAAATAAAGTTACAGAAGAATCAAAACCACAAGGAAATTATTGATTTCCTGTACAATCACAAACAGCAGATACATTTGTGGCAGGCTGATGTGAAAAAGGCCATGTATTAATCTGTTTATCAGAAATTTGAACATTAACCAATAGTTGTTTTCGTCAGCATCAATGTTTAGAAACTTTGATAAACTGGCCTTGTTGCTCACTGTTCATCAAACATCATTGTCAATATGATGCTAAAATGATTGGGTGGAAGTGACATAAAATTTGAGAATGTGTGTAAAGAAAATGTCTGGAATAAATAACATCAATGCCTTTGTCTGAGTGTTTTACTTCCTGGTGAGCAAATACTGTTGCCTTAACTAAGTTATCCAAGGGAGATAATATAAAAAAATTACCTTAGCCTTACAATTAAGAGAAATCACTGATGTTACTTGTTAAGAAAAGTATAAGTGTTTCTGTCAATTTGATAATTTTTCATAACAATTTTGCAAAGACTTTTCACATCTGTAACAACAATGTTCCAAGCAAATGTGCATTTTCAACCTGTCTTATCTGCACTGAAATTTTGTAAAAACACGCTAAAAAAGAACTCTGACCCATGTTGAGATGTAACAATGACTATAACAAATGTTAGCTACAAGATGAATGAATTTTTTTCTGAGAAATAAGCAAGAAAGATTTGTCACACATTTTGAACTGGATATTTGGGGTTAAAGACAGGTCTTCAGGCTAAGACGAAAGACAGATGTGGGGTGAGAAACTAACCCATACAGGAACATAATGTAACTAGAGGCTCCAAGGAGCCTGTATTGCTCACCTGGACTATGTCCATCTTGACTGGCAACCTGTCAAGTTCCAACTGGCTCACTGGTTTCAAACAAGAAGATCTTTCAGTGATTTTTCCACTTAAGTCCTATGTTAAACACTGTTCAGCTTTAGCGGCCATCTTGGATGATGGGTGGGATCATAGGCTATAATTCTGAAAGAGGACCACCTAAGGACCATTGCTATCAAGTTTTTGCTATTAATTGTTCCAATTGGCCAAGTGGTTTCAGACAAGAAGATCCTTAAGTAAATTTCCCATAGGGTCCTATGTTAAACTATGTTCAGCTTTGGTGGCCATCTTGGATGACGGGCCGAGTCATCGGATATAATTCTGAAAGAGGACCATCTAAGGACCATTGCAGCTAAATTTTGTTCCAATTGGCCAAGTGGTTTCAGACAAGAAGATCTTCAAAAGAAAGTTTACAACGACAAAGACGACAGGCACCAAGTGATGGCAATAGCTCACATGGCCCTTTGGGCCAGATTAGCTAAAAAGCAAATAAATCTTGAAAATAAACTACACTTGAGGCTCTCAAGATTTGTCCAACTTGACTAAAAATTAAAGTGTAGCAGTCAATTTCGCTGGTTTTGCCATAGGGTACTATGTTAAAGAGAACATCTTGATTCACTGTCAAGGGTCATCATACACAATTCGGAAAAATGGCCTTTTAAGGACCATTGCTGCCAAGTCTGCTTCCAATTGGTCAAGTGCTTTCAGACAAAAAGAGTTCAATCAAAGGAATATTTCACAAAAGAACAATAACATTTTTTTCATTGTTTGACTACCATTTCTTCTTTTTTTTTTAAATTATTCAATGCTATGAATGGCAAAACACAAATGACCAAAGAAATTATACTCAGATGTGACAGTAGTCATAATGTTAAATGAAGTGTGACTGACAAGGATATCATACATTGATAATGTAAATACATGTAGTGAAATGTTTTTATGACATGTTCTACTAATCATGCTAATTAAGTGTAAATTTACCATAATTGTAATATCAATTTTGGAAATTGAATGGTTTGCCCAAGTCTTGTGACGTTAATAGTTATTAATATGCATGGTTGCTAGATACATTTCCAAAAAAATGAAGATCTTAGAGTCTTTCAGGAAATTTACCAAATTGGAGTTATTTTTTTTGAAATCCAAATATTCCATTTAATTTGGGAAATTTAATCATTCCCTATACAGCTTTTGCTTTTCTGTAAACAAATATTCATGGTTGTTAGGTACTTTTCTAAAAAATTCAGATCTTAGAGTCTTTCAGGACATTAACCAAATTTGGAATTCCATTTTTTGGAAATTGAATGGTAACTTTAACTCTAATGATATTAATGGTTATTAATATACATGGTTGCTACACATTTCCAAAAAATGAAGGTCTTAGAGTCTTTCAGGAAATTTACCAAAGTTGGAATTATTTTTTTTTAAATCCAAATATTCCATTTAATTTTGGAAATTTAATCATTCCCTATACAGCAGTTGCTAGCGTGGGTATAACTATGTTCTGTTGTGGAGGTCATCTTGGTTCACAGTCTAGGTCATAGGAGGCAATTCTGATAGAGGACCCTATAAGACCGTTGCTGCCAAGTGTGGTTTCACTTGCCCCATTAGACACAAAGATTTTTCAATAAATTTTCCTATAGGGTCATATGTTAAACTAAGTTCGGCTGTGGGGGCCATCAGACATTCTGCAATTTAAATACAATTTATTCGAATGTTTCTACATGGATTCTTCATGTTTTTTATGAAAAAATTATTGAAAATTAAAAAAAAAATTAAATAACACAGTTGATGCAGGGTAAATTGTTACAAAGAAGGTAATATAACCTGTTCCAAAACTGAAAACAATTTTTAAATAAAACTTACCATCATTACTTTAACCATAACAGATTCTTGACCATATAAGTGAAAGAAGAACTTTTTTGTCCAAGACATAGCAGGCCATTTATCTGCAACATCCTTCACTATGACTGGCCTGTAGAGATAGAGAAAGGGATTATAAATTACAATTAACAAACTATGGATACAGAAATTTAAGAATTTGAAAAATTTTACTTTCTTAATGAGGAACCAGAGTGAGTTATCTTTTATTAACCAATATAGGAAAGGGAGATAATTAAATTCTCTCCCTTTTGTCCTGAGGATAAAAGGGAGACAAATTTATTATCTCCCTTACCTACATTGGTTAGGAAAAGATAACTCACTCTGGTTTCTCATTTTAAGGATATCTATGATTTTGTTATAAAAAGGATAAATAAAATCTGTATCCTCATCATACATGTAAGTCACAAGTTATTTGATTTATTTCACTGAACTAATAAATTCTTCAATACCAGTTTTAATGCTTAAGATGTGCACATTTCATTGATTTACAACTGCATCAGTTGTGCTTAAGGTCTAAAATGTTGAAAATCAAAACAATACTCAGTGTAAGTTGAAAATGCCATCAAAAGGGGTTATGAGGAGACCATCTAAGAAAAGAGCTATGCACAAGGGAGATACTCCTTAGTTTCACTAATTTAAAATAATTTTAGAACCAATAAATTTAAAGGTATCAATTTCTGGTTAGAGACAAAATACTAGTACCTGAGCTATAAATGGTTTAAAAAAATTGAAATAAAAATAATTTTAATATTTGAAGTATTGTCAGCTGCACTTTGTATACTACTAAGCAAATGATAAAAGATGTTTAACATTTAACTAATATCATTACCAAAAACCTACCATTTGCAATCATATATATCCGAGAATTCCTCCAGGGTAAGATCTGATCTTCTTTCCACTGACCACTGGTGTGACGGAAGATTGTAAAATTCAAGATTTTCTTCTCTTATCTTCATGGCTTGTTGGAAGTTAAATACGTAGGGAGAATTTGTAAGATTGATATCGTCCTCCCGACTAGTATATACAAAATGCTCAGTGTTCGCTGCACTAAAAGATAAAGCCGTCACCATGCCAGCCGAGATGATGAGTACAATAAAAAGACGGAATGGTGTGACAAGTTCTTGTGACTCCATTTGCTCCACCAGTTTGGCAGCATGAATTTGTTCTTTAGACAGCATCCTCTTCATTGTTAGTTTGGTAGGCATTCAGAACTGCTAAATATATACATGAACATAATAAGCTTAACTGAATTTATTTCACATTTGGATCGTTATTTACTTTACGGGACACACTATGTATTACCTCAAATTAATGTACAAGGTTAGGGTTGGACCAGGGTAGCATTTGGGTTATGCTTAAATTTTGGAGCTAGATTAGGGTAAATTTTGGGTTAACCAAGGGTTTGTCATTGTTACAAATCAGGGCTTATATGCCGTAGTCTCACTAGGAAACAGGATCCCAGACATGTGATGATTAGCGTCTGTATAAGGTTCATGTTACAGTTATTGGCTTAGATGGGAGAAGCATTGGTGTTAGGGCTGGGATTTGTGTAAAGGTTAGGTTAAGTTAAGGGTTAGACGACCGAAGAATTTAGGAAAGGCATTGGATTTGTGAAAAGATGGGGGTAAGTTTAGATTCAATTAGACAAGCATTTGGATTTTTTGTAAGGGTCAAGCTAAGTTTAGCATGTTTAGTTTATATCAGGGAAGTGTTTGGATTTGGCCTTGGATTTGTATAAGGGTTAGGGTAAATGTAGGGTTAGAAGGGTGAATCATTTGGTTAAGTCAATGGAATTTCTGTAAAGGTTATAATAAAGAAAAGTATAGATCAGGGAAGCATTTTATTTTAGTATGGGATTTTTGTAAAGGTTTGGATATGTTTAGGGTTTAATTGGGGCAACATTGGGCTAGGCCTGGGATTTGTGTAAGGGTTAGAGTAAAGTAAAGTTTAAAAGGGTAAGCATTTGGATTAGGCCTTGGATTTTTGTAAAGTTTAGGGAATGTTAAGGGTGTAGATGGAGGAGGTATTTAGGTAAGGCATGGGATTAGCATTAAGGTTTGGGTAAGTTAAGGTTAGATTAGGGAAGCATCTTCGTAAGGTATTTTATTTTTGCAAAGGTAAGGGTAAAACAAGGTTAGATGGGGAAGTATTTGTGTAATGGTTATTGTTAGGACAAATATACCTAACGAGCAAAGTTTAAGTAAAGTTAGGGTTAGATCTGGTTTTGGATTTACGTTTGATATGATCTATGTAAGGGTTACAGTAAGTTTAGGGTTTGATTTGGGTTGTATTTGGATTAGGGCATTAGGCCTGTGATTTGAAAAAGGTATGCTTATAAACCTTATCATACTACATGTCAAAAAATTGTGATAAGATATCAACCTCAGGTGCCTTATCTTTCTGAAAATCAGTACAATGTATTTCTGAATTGTCATCTGGATTTTAAAAATCAGAATGCATCTAATCTCAAGTACAGCACAAATAAATAAAAACTAACTGAAGTCTGTTAAAACATTTAAAACATGTATCATCTACAACCTTGCACTGTTTACATTAAGTATTCATGAACTAAATATTTATGATGTAAACTTAACAGGGGTGGCATAAGGTAAAGGGGAGAGGGGTATTCACTGTCTCTATCCTCTAAAATCTGCACAAAATATATTTTTAAAACCCTCCCCTTTCTAAATAAAAATCCTGAATCCTATCCTTCTACGTAAACTTTGTACATTTTGTAGTTTTATTGGAATTCTGTATCCTTCAAATACACAACAATTACTTCCTTACTGTACAGACATTTAGTAATTCAAATAATATTTATAGGTATTTTTATTCTTCCTTTTTCATCTTGTGTATTATAACACTTCTATCATATTTTTATATACATATAATGTATGAAATGAATGATTATCAATTGATTAATTAAGTCCCAAAAACGAAATTCAGGGTATTTATTTTTTTTGTTCTGTTTCTTTTCATTTTATTGACCCATGAACTTGTCTGAATCGGATCTCAAAAACCAGAAACTAGAAATTGTGTCTGTAAGTCACAGTTGCCCCGCCTAATATGTAGCTCTTCATGTATGAATGCTCAGTATTATCCAAGGCATACCACTGATGAAGTTTTGTTGATACACTATGCTTAGTTCCAAAGAAATGAACCTAAATGCAAAACTTAACCAGAGTTGCTCAAGCGTAAAATTTAGGTCATAATGACCCAATTATTGTATGAATGCTCAGTACTATCCAAGGCACATTCACTGATGAAGTTTCATTGATACACACATTATACACTATGCCTAGTTCCAAAGAAATGAACCTTAACACAAAACTTAACCACATAGTTTGAACGTACGTACAAGTGTACATACGGACAGACAAGGGTAACTCTATATGCCCCATCCACATTTGTGGGCACGGCATAAAAAATCTTATAACATCATAACCATGTTGACATGCTTAAACAATGGAAATCTGCTTTTGGAGATTTTTGGTAAAGACTATATTTGAATATACATGTAATATCAGTAAAAAATTTACAATTGGGAGAAAATAAAATATTTTGTTTCAAAAAACGAGACCCTTTCCATCCAGGTGTGGGTCGGTAGGTAGGGAAATTATTCTATTTTTTTCCCAAAAAAGTAATTTTATAACTACTTTAAAACAATGAAAAATTGAAAAACACAAAAATTTTCTCCCAAAATGTGACAAAAGATCAGTGATTTTTTAGTAAGTGGGTTTCACGTCAACTTATTTCTTTAATTCATAACAATTAGTTATTGTCAGATTTTTACAATAATCAGAGCACTTTCAAAATTTGGGAATGTCATTCAACAAAATATCTTCAATTTGATCTGTGTGTATTACTCCATTTAATTTTATATACTAGAATTAACTTATAGTGGCTATGAAAGAGATGGAATATTAGTTCCAAGTGGATTTTGCAGTATTATCGTATTAAATTAAATAGAACTAAACAATCAGTGCAAGGAAATAATATTATAGCAAATCCCATTCTTGGACTTCTGAAATAAAACATAATAATGATATCTTAACATCATCAATAGTTATGCAAGCAAGAGATAAGCATGCCTCGACTTGAGGAAAACAAAAAATACTTAATTTACCATTAGGCCAAACATTTTTTTATTGAAAAAAACAAATTTCAAAATTTATTTCCATCAAGTTATTTGGAACATATATTACTTGACCAAGTAACAATTTTTTATAAAACAAAGAACAAGGATTACAATTATTTGAGGCTTAAAGTTTGACAATACTTACAATTCGGTGCTGCTCCCAAACTCATCATTTGCAATTCCTACCATTTACTGAAATATTAATTATTCATATTAAAATCATTCAGGCAGAACTAGATTTCTCGTATGAATAAGATATATACATTGGCAATGTCATTGTTCATTTTTAATAATGTAAAAATCAATTTTTCAACATAAAATAACAATACATTTCCGCACCTTTATATGACTGGGCAGTTTTTAATGCATCTATGTAAGAGTTTTAGAATCAGACATCATGTAAATATTTTAACAAATTATCAATATTCTAAAATATACACATAAGAATAACAACCCCAAAAAAATAATGCGCTTTCATTCAAGTTAAAATTATCCAATGAACCTAGAAGTCAAACAAATTACAATTTTCCAATTTTCAAGTCAAGACTCTGCAAATACATTTAAAAATGGTCATAAATAGACTGCATTCAAACTACAAAGTGTGATTGATTTTAAACTTACAAACCAATTATTCTATGAAATAATATGTTAAAAATCAAACAAAACGTTTGTTTTCCTTCCCGACTTGTTTATACCAGAGTTACAAAGGTATGTCAGGAATATTGCTGTTCTGTATCGAGATACAGATTGTACTTAATATTGATCTGTCTGATAATAACAATACCTATCTAGACAGATACATTCACATCTTACTTTAGTGATGGAATCAATTTAAAATTAAGGATGATCGCTGGTCTAATATGAAATAAGTAGGATTTAAAATAGGTGTTTTAGTTTGAGAGAATATATGAATAGTAAACAAATAAGCAAGAAAAAAAATATAGATTCATGTGCTTGTTTTAGAGCTATAAAGCCTTGAAAATTTGCATGATATAAGTTTTCTGTGGATTTTTCATTGTCTTTGCATTGGCAACTTCAGTCTCTCAAAAATGTATAAAAAAAATAAAAAGGATTTCATAAAATTTTGTCAAATACCATTTTTAGGTATATATGATTGAATTATAAAAAAAAAGTGGGGGTTCATGGGCAAAAAATTTAATGTTTAAGAAATGGATAAAACCAGAGGATTCCGAAAATCTGACAAAAAGACCAAAACATGACCAGCGAGCATCCTCAAATAATGGTTCTGAACAATAGTTTTGTAAATTTACTGCTGGTACAAAAAAAGAAACATTTAATATCTAGGTATACAAAACCTTTACTTAATACACATAGAAACATGGAGAATTATATTGAAAAAGATTAATTTGATGACTATTTTGAAATTTTGACTTATTTTTGGAGGGAGGGGGCGGGGGTGGGATTGGGGGGTGGTTATCTTATGGTGGGGACCAAAAGGCCAAATCTTTTCCATGTTGAATACAGGTAAACTGAAACGTTGTATCATTAGCATATACCTAATTTTCTTTAATTTTTCTTGTGTATGGAAGGTATTTTTCTTTTATTCTGCATTAAAAGTTGTCTTAGACAGAACTTAGGTACAGTGGATTCATTAAATTGTTAGATACCAATGTTATTCAGCTTAAAGTAGCTTTTAGGATTTGTCTGTTTCTTTATATTACTATCAAGTGTATTTCAGTTTCTTAAAGGAAAATAATGAGATTATTTCCCATTTTAAGTTATTTTTTGGAAAATGAAACAGTAAATAATTCCTTAAATACATCTGTTCATATGTTTGGGGACCTCATTGGCAATGTGGTCTAGTTAGTAAGTCACTAACCATCACTAGTGGGTCGACACTGAGGTTTCAAGTTCAAACACTGTTCTCCCCAGGCTTACTAGTAAACATGGTACTAGCAAAACCTTGGTAATAAATTTTTCAAATAACGTATACGAAAATAGTGGTATTAATTACTTTTGGAGTGTCAAAAATTCGTTGGAAGTACTTGATAAATTCATTGGCAGGTATGAAAAAACGTTTCCCAAATGAAAATGGACTTGTTCCACGGTGCTAATAAATTTGACTAATGTACGGTATATATTTTTTAAAATATTTATGCATTGATCTATTCCATTTTTTTCCTAGTTTACATTAAGGTAAAACTAGAAGAATTAAAATCAAGTAAAATTCTACACAATATTTTATTATTTCTCATAAATCTTTAGAAGTTTTAATTCTTGTAAATGCCTTTCTTACAATAACATAATGATCCATTATAAACCTATGTGAATTTTCTACCACAATACTATTAAAAATTTCTGGGGAGAACACTGTCTGCTTCAATGACAAAGATTGTCAGTTTTCCTTTAGAAATTTTTCTCCTGTTTTCTTAAGGATTCTCCCAATAAAAACTTGCATAGCCAACGGTGCTGAAAGTGGTTAGAAACAAAAACTCCCATATATGCAAGTATAGTTACAGGTAGATAATCCACTATATTTTTCATTAAACAAATCAAAAGAGACCAAAATGAATCCACTGTGTATTATTTTGTGTTATTAAAGTTTAAAATTTTTAATAGAAATATTTACTGTAATCTGAAATATTGAAAATGGTTATAATATTATGTTTGATATGATATAGTTTTCAGGAATGTTACTTTTATACATGATATTTGTCTACATGGTGACAATTTAAAAAATTATTTTCATCTCACTTGTTCGTCATCAACCGTTACATTTATTTTTCCATGATGATTATTTTTTAACAGTGATACCAGTAAAATTCTATACTTTAAAAACCAGTTTTAGGAAAAATGAAATACAAACTGCAGTAAATCTTAATGTATGTAAATGTGACTTTTCTATTTTAAGTTTAACATTACATTAATAAAGAAGTGATGATCTCTCAGAATTTTATTATATGGACCCCATTCAACTTCTAACTGATATATATACTAGTAGTTTCTGATTAACACACTTTGTCTTACTTAATGCATGTAATAAAAATATGCATTTAATGAAAGAATTCAAACATGCAGATCCTAATAGTCACAAAGTTTGCAAAGTTTTCACATGTAAATAATACTTATATACAATCAGATATACTAAGTGCTCATGAAAACACATGTATATCAATAGAATAACAACTTGATGTTGAAGCAAATAGCAACGGGAGATATTACAGAACCAATCTGAGCCTATTGAAATCTGTAAAACCCCTCGGCTGTAAATCACACATTGATTAACTACTGCTTTCATGGGAACTATATAGCTCTTCAGAGATCAAAATTTATCAAACAAAACTGAAAACTCTATTTTGTGTGATGCAACCAATGTCCTAGCTCAGGAAATGTAGGTCTAATGCACCTTCGTTGTTCTTTCAGTAAGTGAGTTCCATAGATACCAAGAAACAACAGAAGACCATAATAACTACAGTTATGCAGCTAACCAACCTATCAGTTGGTCACAGACGATAGGGGCGATTACTTTCTATAATTGATTAAATTACTGATTAATTTCAAACATTCCTGATTAAACTACGTTTACAGTTACATCAATTTTGAAATTTTAATTTTTAATCAAATTAGAATTACTCTTGAAATGTAATAAATTAAATTACTGATTACTTTTGACAGCTTACCATCCATACAGATCACAGATTATAATACATATTTACATTCCAAAAGAGCAACGTTTGTGTAAAACATATGAAACGATAGAAGATGAAAAACATTTCATATTAAATTGTAAATTAAATGAAGCATTACGACAAATAAGTTTTTGAAATTTTTCTGCCGAAGATTCACATTTCACAAATTTAACCGATGAAGAAAAACTTGTCTTTATTTTGAACCCAGCGTCCTCCCAGCAACTAAAAAAACACTGGTTCCTTTTTAAAACATTCTTTGAAACTAAGGTCAGGGGACGAGTCACTTTTTGCTTGTTCTTTGTGTTTATAATGTTCAATATTGTGTATTTGTTAATCTGTTTTTTGTTGTTGTCACAAATTATGGTTAAGGACAATAAGGTAATTTCAATTCACATTTACTTTAACGGTGTATATGTGTAAATGTGTTATTCCAAAAGACAGGAGAGCCAAACTCTAAAATTGATTTTCTGAAAATTTGGCTTCTAATATTACATGTTCTTCATGCAATGAAAAAAAATAATTGAGTTTCCTTTACTACTATAGCCATCCTCAATTATTGTAATTTTCTGTATAAATCTAAACAACCTGTAACATGGACCATAAACACAATTGAATTAATTGTCAAAGGTAATTATTTGATGAACATTGTTTGACCCGAAGGTGATGCAGTCTTCCGGCATACATTTTTTATAATAATATCTAGCACAGAATTTAATGATGTAATATCAGTATCTGGAGCTTATTATAAAGTTTAAACAGTAAATTTGTAAATAAGTAATTTATTAAAGTATATCGTGAATTAAAGACCAGATAAATTTAATTTATTTAGTTCGTATAGTAATTATATAGTTTCCTCTCAATCAAATCTAAAACCAACATTAGATATATATTTTTGTGCAAGTATCAATATTTCGGGAAAAAATCATTTCATTAATTTTATCTTCAGTAATTTATTATTTTATACAATAACTTTCTCACAAAATAATGAAATGAAACATAGATAAGGAGCAAATTACATGAATAAAGGGGCTTTAAAACCGTCTGTGCTAGATATTACAGGTATTATAAAAAAAGATAAATAGTCATTTAATTTCAAAGCTACTGGTTATTTAAATTATGTAATCATGATTACAGGATAAAATTAATATAATTAATTAAATTACTATTGCTTGTAATCAAAAATTTGTCGGATTACAGATTAAATGAAGAAAAAAATTAATTGATTACAGCTAATAGTATGATTACAGATATAACAATTACTCCAGGTGAGGTTGGTAGTGTGCAGGGGTGGATTACTGGATAGCCCTGTAAAACATCAAGGTACACAGTATGGGTTCAAGCTGAATTTTCTGTTACAATTTGTTTACATGTTTTGGTCAGTCTTCTTCTCTTTGTATGAGCTTCCTCTAGTAAGGAACACCTCTCTTTTGAGCGTAAAATGGGTAAAAGTCTTTTAAACTATTTACACAGGATATTTACAGTTAGTAAAATCTAAAATGGACTAATTTTATGAGAATGGGTGAGTGATTGTTGTAAGCAGCCTTCACACATTTATCAAATTCAGTCTGGTATTGTGCATCTTGTAACACATGTTCTTGGTTAAAGTTTCTAATTCCTCTAGTTTCAATTTGCTTGTGCTGAGCATCTTATTGAAGTTTGTACAATCTAAAATAAGGGTTGTGACTTTATTTCTGTCATTAAGGATGCTCGCTGGTAATGTTTTGGTCTTGTTGTCAGATTTTCGGAATCCTCCTGTTTTATCCATTTTTTAAACATGAAATTTTTTGCCCATGAACCCCCACTTTTTCTTTTATAATTCAATCATATATATTTTAAAATTTTATTTGACAAAATTTTATGAAATTCTTTTTATTTTTTCATACAACTTTGAGAGACTGAAGTTAATTTGTCAATGCAAAGACAATGAAAAATCCAGAGAAAACCCATTTCCTGCAAATTTTCAAGGCCTTATAGCTCTAAAATGAGCACATGAACCTATATTTTTTCTTGCTTATTTGTTTACTATTCAATTTGTTCTCTCAAACTAAAACACCTATTTCAAATCCTATTTATTTCCTATTAGACCAGCGATCATCCTTAAAAGTCTCTTTCCATTTCATTTCTCCAATACGTTTGGTTATATAATGTTTAATTGGCATAAAAGTTTCTTTTCTACTATCACTCAATGCTGGACATGTAGTTAGCATCTGATTCTTGGCTACATAATTGACATGTAGGAGCAATTTCATATCTACTAAATTTATTTCTGTCTGCCTGTATGGTATATGTTCTTGTCAACATCCTGCTTTTAATAATGCCTTTACGAACATCGATAACAGTAGCTAGGTTGCAATGTGGTATAGGAGACAACTGTAATATGTTTTATAGCTAAATATTTAAGAGATGTCCTTTGATTTACATCAATTTGAAGAGCATTATTCCAATAATTTGACAACATGAAGTTCACTATTCTTCTCCATTTAAATTTTGTCAGTAATTGATTTTGAAGCTCCGAAATGTTTGGAAGATCATATTTTTGAAGTATTTCCATTACAACAAAAAAAAAAAAAGCTTTTTTGATTATCAAAGTTTATTGACAGTTGGCGTTGTAGTAGATCTTGAATAGTTACATTTTTGGCTGACAGAAGAGAATAGAGCAAGGAAAGCTGACTCTCTCGATTGGAATTGCTCCTAATAGTAAGTAAATGGTTGATCCGACTGTTCTTTGTGGTAATGATTGTGTCTCAGAGTATTTTTATGAAATTTTTCCTGTAGCTCAATTTAGACTTCTAACCGGCCTTACCTTAAGGCTTAGTAGAGCTTGTGTCTTGACACTTCTGAACGTGAAATGGAAACAAATAATTTTTCAATAATGGCCTTCCTCGAGATTTTGACATTTACTTAGTTCAGCTTATGTGAATTATGTTAATAACCAATTAACTGAATTTAAATGAGATATGATTACTTTTTCTGATAAATGTCCCAGGTGAAGGTGAATATCAATACACACTTTACTTCCGCTTCCGTTTCGTTAATTGTCACGTGGTACAAAATACACAACTACAGCCATATTGGTTACTGCATTCGTGTTCAAGCAAATAAAGTTTATTGAAAATTGTTAAGGTAAACGGATAAAAACAGGAAGAGAATGTTTATGCATCTTAACTTCATACGTTTATTTACAACTAACCTAATAAGACCTCCATATAAGGCAAATTTGGTTTGCTATTTTATCATGACTGTGAGGGTATCCAGTTTTCTGTTCACACACGACACAGCTGATGTCAAAATGAAACTAATAGATTATTTGTATTGTAATTAGTATCAATGTTTCGAGGCTGTATGCTTGGTTTCTGTCGATATTGAAAATCGTAGACTAACAAAAAGGGATCTCCTGTAGTTGATCGCAATACTGGTAAACCAGTATTGTGAATTTGTGTGCTGGTATAAAAATTTTGTACCAGTATTGTTTTTTTTAAATTAACAATACATATAGGTAATTAATCTTTTATTAAAGGTGCCACAAAATGCAATTAACATATGACATGACAATTTTATAAGGCATTTGAATGGTTGGACATACAGATAGTTAAGCATGAAATACTAATAATAAACATAAGGATAATAAATACTGATATGATAATGTACCTTTTTGGCACTAATTATACTACTATATTACCCATCATTAGAAAGGCAGTCAAACCTGGAACCATCATCTATTCAGACCAGTTGAAAGCCTACTCTAATATCCAAACAGAACTTCAACTGCAACATGCAACAGTCAGTACATTTTGTTGACCCTGAAACTGGTGGGCATACCCAAGCAATTGAATCCTACTGAGCCAAGGCTAAATACAAGTTCAAGGAAATGAAAGGAGTATCATCTGACCTTCTTCCAAACTATGTTGATGAAAGAATGTGGAGAGATCGTTGGGGCTCAAGAGAAGATGACATATTCACCAACATCATAGCCCATATGTCTGAACAGTATCTGGTGTAATTAGTTAATTAGTACAATTTAGACAGACAATACATTATTAGTATTTAGTGCTTTTCTAATGAACAACTGTTTTTATAGTGCTCTAACTTTGTCATGTGTATAATGATTCTTTATTCAATGTCATTTATATGTTAATAATTGTTATTAGATTATTAGTATATCATCTATATTATATGAATAAAATATAATTCATCCTGATTCTTACGAACATAATGAAAAATTTCCCGAAGAATACACTTAAAAACAACTTGGACATAGCATACACTTTAAAGTATTGTCTACAATACAACTACAATACTGGTATATCAGTAATGTACCAGTATTGTTGTTGTTTTTTTTTTAAAAGTTACAATACTGGTACAAAATTTTTATACAGTATTGTGCACAATACTTTTATACAAGTAATGCGCTCACCAACTACAGGAGATCCACAAAAAGAATATTATTAAAGGAAATTAGGTCCATTAGTGGCATTTATACAGTTGAACTTGTATACACTCACAGGGACTCATATCTATTTGTTTTTTTTGTGTTTAATAACATTTGAGACTGGGGTGGCCCCTGTGTATTATATCACAACACAGGGAGGTATCAATTCCAACAGTGCCAAATTTCAAATCGTCAAATTTTTTTTTGATCTCCATGTAGTCTTTTTAGCTCACCTGGACCAAAGGTCCATGTGAGCTTTTACCATCACTTGGCGTCCGTCGTCGTCGTCGTCTGTTAACAATTTTTCAAACGTTAACTCATCCGACACCATAAGTCCAATTGCAACCAAACTTCATACAGTTGTTTATTGGTATATGTGCTACAAAAGTATCGTTTGGATTTTTGATTCGTAAAAAAACATGGCCGCCATGGCTAAAAATAGAACATAGGGGTAAATTGCAGTTTTTTGCAAATAACTCAAAAACCATAACAGATATCAAAATTCTGGCATGGGTAAAAGTGTTCAGCACCTCAAGATATACCTGACCTGAAATTTTGAAGAAGATCCAACGACCCATGTAGGAGTTATTGCCCTTTTTCTGCATTTTTTCCAAATTTTGCACTTATTTAGCTCAATATCTTGGATACTACAGTACAGCCAGTGTTTCTTCCTCTAAATCCCGTTTCCCTTCAAGGGCACTTCTCACTGAACAAGGAAAACCACGGTGGGCAGATTGGTACAATCGCGGACGCAAAAATATATGGGTTAACTGGACGAATTTGATCAATTTGAACGTATTTTTAAAGAGATTATTGTGTTAACAATCCCAAGTTTTTTATGTTTAAAATCGGATATTTTATGAGGGTAAACACAACAGGTGTTCAGGTGTGTCATAAAAATGTGTCATTGTTTATTCTGGCGTCTGCGGTATTAGTAATTTATCTATTGTTACCTTTAACGCCAATAACAACAGAGTCCATTGCTTCAATTGTTTTCAATGTAATTATGATCAATTATTTATTTATAATAAAGTGCTGCACTGATTAGCTACATACTAATTATTTTTCTTGTTCAGGTGAGTTACGTTTCTGAGAATGTCAGTGTCAATCGTAAATACATCTTCTTATGTGTTGTGAATACATGTATGTAATTCATCTACGTATACATTCTCATTTGGAATGTCCAAATACTGGGTAGTTCCTGAAGGGAGTGTTTATATAATTTTGTTTGTTAAAAGTATTTCTTCCTGACCACACACCTGTTATTCCTAATTGAAGGTGTTAATTATCAGCTTTCTATTAAAGCGTGGTTTCAGAGTATGATTGTGTTACCAGTAATTATATATATCTAGTATGGAACAAATAGTCATTGTAAGGTAATTGACAGATTAATTTTTTACTCCTGTGTTTATTATCTGACAGGTTTTTGTTATAGATGTAGGTGCATACCTACCTTTATCTTCCATACGACGGAAACATAAAGTTTAGATACGATCACGGACGCAAAAACATATGGGTTAACTGGACGAATATTATCAATTTGAACGTATTTTTAAAGCGATTATTGTTTTAACAATCCCGTGTTTTTTACGTTTAAAATCGGATATTTTTTGGGGGTAAACACCACAGGTGTTCAGGTGTGTCATAAAAATGTGTCATTGTTTATTCTGGCGTCTGCGGTATTAGTAATTTATCCATTGTTACCTTAAACGCCGGTAACAACAGAGTTCATTGCTTCAATTGTTTTCAATGTAATTATGATCAATTATTTATTTTTAATAAAGTGCACTGATTACACATGTAGCTACATACTAATTATTTTTCTTGTTCAGGTGAGTTACGTTTCTAAGAAGAAAAAAAAAAACGTTTCTGAGAAAAAAAAAAAAAAAACGTTTCCGAGAATGTCAGTGTCAATCGTAAATACAACTAGGTATACTTTCTCATTTGGAATGTCCAAATACTGCGTAGTTGCAGTGAGTTTTCATATAATTTTGTTTATTAAAAGTATTTCTTCCTGACAACACACCTGTTATTCCAAATTGAAGGTGTTAATTATCAGCTTACGATTAAAGCGTGGTTTCAGAGTAACATTGTGTTACCAGTAATTTTATACATATAGTATGGAATAAATAGTCATAGAAGATCTATAGTGAATTTTAAATATTAAAACATTGCCTACCCTTCAGAACTATAATTTTGAAATTATAAAAACACACGAAAAATACTTTGTCAACGCTAGTTTTCCTTAATTGCGCAATTCTTCAACGAATGCATTTCTGTATTAATATATAAAAACATTGCGATTTTTAAATACAGATAATTATTAGAAAAGGCTCATTATCCTTTTGATAAAAATGTTTTATACATGTGTACATTTAATTATTCACATGTTAATCAACTAGTTGTTGTTTCAAATGTAATATATAGTAGATTCACTGCATTGTTATAAGGTAATGGCAGATTAATGTTTGACACCTGTGTTCAAGGTTTTGTTATACATGTAGGTGTGTATACCTTCCTTCATTTGCCAGACGTCAAGCTGTTTGGTATTGTGGAAGATTGAAACATAAAGTTTAGAGAAAAATATACCTAGAAATAAAAATCTACAAAGAGGGAAAGGAGAATCCCTAAATATTAATTCTCATTAAAAAAAAATATGCAAAGTGTGCAGTTCATTCTAATTTTTGAAAGGTACACTATTTTATACGGTATGAAATAAAAGAAAAAATAATTTTGTTTATTAACATGTATTTCTTCCTTACAACACACCTGTTACTCAAACTGAAGGGGTTAATTGTTAGCTTATGATTAAAGCGTGATTTCAGAGTATGATTGTGTTACCGGTAATTATATAAATCTACATGTAATATGGAATAGATGCTGAAGGTCTTAAGTGGATTTTCAGAACTTTAAATATTAAAACATTGCCTACCCTTCAAAACTATAATTTCGAAATTATAAATTAATACACAATACTTTGTCAACACTAGTTTTTTCCTTAATTGCGTAATTCTTCAATGCATTGTATTAATATAAAAAAACATTGTGATTTTTAAATACAGATATTTATTACAAAAAACTCAATATCCTTTGGATTAAAATGTTTTATACACGTGTACATTTAATTATTCACATGTTAATCAACAAGTTGTTGTTTCAAACGTAATATATAGGAG
The DNA here is from genome assembly GCA_028015205.1 of Mytilisepta virgata. Taxonomy (NCBI): domain Eukaryota; kingdom Metazoa; phylum Mollusca; class Bivalvia; order Mytilida; family Mytilidae; genus Mytilisepta; species Mytilisepta virgata. The sequence goes on along the minus strand of CM051511.1, from coordinate 36,509,752 downwards.
ATTCGCTTGAATTGTTGTAAGGTAATGGACAGATTAATTTTTGACACCTGTGTTTATTATACATTTACCAGACCAAGGGTTTTGTTATAGATGTGTATACCTACCCTTATCTGCCAGACGATGGAAACATAAAGTTTAGAGAAAAATATAACATAAAAAGGAGGGAAAGGAGAATCTCTAAACATTAATTCTCATTAAAAAAAAAAGCATGCAAAGATTGCAGTTCATTCTAATATTTTAAAGGAACAATATTTTATACGGTATGAAATAAAAGAAAAAATAAGGTTAAGAACATCGTTGGAAACCCACGGCCGGTCCCGCTTACGCTTTCCTTCCACTTTCGGGAAGTGGAAGCAAAGCGTAAGCGCGACTGGCCGTGAGTTTCCGACAATGGGTTAAGGAGAGAGCACAAGGATTAGTAATAGAACAAATGTATTATTTTTTATTTTAATACTTCAATAACATCATAGAAATACAGCCAAGTATAAATAATTATTCAACTTTTGAAAAACTAAAACTTATTTTATCTTCTAACGATCTTATGCGGTTTGTTGCTCCATTTATAAAATAGTCCTAAGCAAAAACAAAAAATTTCGTCTGCCGCAATATTTGATAAAACTACATGTATCTTAATTTGTTTTTTATTTAAGAAGTACACAGTAAAAAATCAATATAACATGTACCATACAAGTTATTTTTCCAAATTGTATTGATTGAAGATTTTATCGTACTGTCATATACTTTCCCGCCAGTTTTTGCACGAGAATTGTGTGGTCTTGTCACAGGTACATAATTTGACACTTGTCAATCAATACATGTTACAAATCATCGATATACCACGCCTTCCTTGTAATCCATAATACCTTGACCTGTTACTTCAAACAATATACCGCGGTCAAGATTATTGTCAATCATTGTCTAGTCTACAGGATGACCCATTTATTTATGCTGACACCGATATTGGACAAATCTGTTATTATGAACATAAAACAACTCCCGACTGCATATAAAATTATATAATTATGAAAAGGATTGGAACTAAATTAATAATTCTGGTATTAAAGAACACATAACGTAAATTTTTAACCCGTTTTATTATATCGATCTGCTGACCGTCCACCATGTTTTTCCACAGTCAAAAACGAACTTTCACCTGATAAATGCCCACGTTCAACGTGGACAATAACTAGCCAACGTGGATCGGATAGTTGGTGGGCTTCCGTCAAAGAACGTGGGCATTGCGCAATCCGTTATACTTGTTCTGTATAAAGGAAATTTGAAAAATTTAAATTTCATATTGTTAGGCACACAAAGATCTACAAAATTTGTAACAGGATCGAAGTTGTAGGTTCGTTCCTTTTAGGAGTTATTCCCCTTAGATCGTCAAAATTGACCATTTTTGCAGTCTTTATTCATTGTAATAAAATCGTTAACTCCTCTTACACCATAAGTTTAATTGCAACCAAACTTAGTGTAGTTGTTCCTTGGCATGAGTGCTACTAAACTATCGTTTGGATTTTTGATTTGTAAAAAAACATGGCTGCCATGGCTAAAAATAGAACATAGGGGTAAATTGCAGTTTTTTGCAAATAACTCAAAAATGGTGACAGATATCAAAATTCTGATGGGAAGCTAAAGTCATGTTCAACACCTCAAGATCTACCTGCTTTGAAATTTTGAAGAAGATGTAACCACCCATGTAGGAGTTATTGCCCTTTTTCTTGATTTTTTTTTAAAATTTGTACTTATTAAGTTGTATGATCATTCCTTTTAGGAGTTATTCCCCTTAGAACATCAAAATTGACCTTTTTCACAGCATTTCCCTTAGTTTGCAAAATGTTTAAATGAGCCCTTTAGGAGTTAAAGTTTTGTCCCTTAAATGTCAAAATAACTGTTGATGCCTTATAGATGACCCTTTAAATGTCAAAAATAGCGTTTTCTCTTGTTTTTGCCCTATAGAATGAAAACTATTGTTGATAGAGAAAAGCTGTTGTTTGCTTAAACAATCAGCTCATTGAGCTCTACAAAAGTCTGAATTGGGTCGAAGTTGTCAAATGATCCATTATAGGGGTAATAGCTCATGAAAGACTCCCTTAAAGCTTAAGGACCAGGTGAGTGATTCAGGCTCCTGGGAGCCTCTTGTTTTTTTCATTTCTGCAGTAAAAAGATTAAATTTTACAGAGTTCGCGAATACCTCAAATTTTCTGTCAGTCATATTTAATACATGTATTTAGGAATTAGAAAAACTGATGTAAAATTTTTGTTGTTATGGGATCGTTGTTGACTTCCAATAGATGAATTTGTGTAATGAATGGTAAGTAAAACAAGACGAAACTAGAGTTACTGTGGTCTAGTGGGCCACAAATACCCCCGCACCAACTGCTTTGTAAACCTGTCCACATAATCTGTCCTTAACGGACTATTGATACCCCCCGATCATGCATCTGTTGAGCCCTCTGCACTTTAGAAAGTAAAAGCTGTTAGAGGAGTAGATGAAACACCCTGCAAAGTTTCAGACCATTGATTTAAAGCTGTAAGAGGAGTTGATTACACAAAATGGGTACTCTTCATATAGAATATTGTTGGAAAATGAGCAAGTTCAAAATGAAAAATGATGATAGAAAATCTTAACGACTTGCTGCAGGTATGTAAATCACCAGTAAAACATGCTGAGTCAAAATCTATGGGCGTTTGCAAAGTCGAAAGTTCTACCATCAGTCGAAGTGCCGCAAGGATAAGTCAAAGTTCTTAAAGGGGGGAGGGGGGGAGAAATTTGCTGGAAAAAATGCTGGAAAAAAACTAAGCCCAAACTTGAAAAAAATTTGGGCATAGTGACCCCTAGAAAATACGCTTTTTTACCCCCCTTCCCATCACCCAGACCATAATAGAGGGAATTAAGAGAGAGAGAGTGAAAGACAAGCTGGGACAAATTTCATTTATCCTAATGAAATCTTACTTGTCTTTGTGAGAAAGTGTTTTTATGTTGATAGTTGATAAAATGATCTATATACCTGCAGCAAGTCATTAATCTGTAAACATTTCCTTAATGCAAATTGTAAAGAGCGGAGCTTTACTAAATGGGAATTCATTTTGAGCTATGATTGTGCACATCATCAGCCGCCCTCGTTTTGTCCTCTTCCGATTTTTGGCACTTTTCCAAATTTGTGAGACTTCACCAGTAAAATTTACCTCCGTGAGCACATGGAAATATTTGTGAGACTTCACTGACTGACATGAATAATATAAAGGTTTCGCCTTTTGATGAAGATTGAAGGAATTTCCAAAGATCAGTGTATTCACGTTTGGCTGGCATTTTTTTTACTGGCTTCATCATGCCGCCATTAAATGCTACCGAGTCAAAATCTTATGAGCGTTTTCAAAGACGAAAGTTCTACTATCAGTCAAATCGCCGTCAATAACACAAAGCATGTACACGAGGTTCGGACAGACGGTCAGACAGACAGACTGAAACCTATATACCCCCCAAAACTTCGTTTTTTGGGGGTATAATTAAAGCCCATACTTTCAGAGTTGTTACTTCATTTGTTTTTCATGAATTCATTATCAACATTAATGAAAATTGCCATTTTAAATTCGTAAACAACAACGAATAAAAAACTTCAAACAACCTGCCATGTTTTGACATGTGGGCAACATGTGGTCGTAATCTGGATTTGGAACGGAACAGTGTGAATATTTATTTGATTTGTTTCTTTCATCTTCGTATAAGATCATGTCAATTCAATTTATAGGTTAGAGAAAAGGAAATGTGAACTCGAGAAGTAGAATACATGTATGTTTAATTTTGTAATATTGATTTAAATTTCATCCTCGTATCTAACAGGAAATTGGAAGCGTAGTTATACCGAACTTTATTTTGTTGTTACTATCTTAACCTAACTTCCAGGTGCATAAAATCGATTGAATCTGTTAAAAATTTTGTATTTATAACATTATTTTCATGTTTTGGATGAATAAACTTATTTCTTTTGAGGAATGGAAGACTCGATGATGACAAAAACTAATTCAGTTGGTGAATAATTTTGAAAATTCCGACTTCACAACAATTGTGAATTGAAAAATAAGAGATTTTGCCACTTTTGGAAAATACATTTTTCCAAGAAATTCAAAAGATGTCGGACAATCTGACACTCATATACGAATCTTATGAAATTTTGGTGGTCAGGACCAATAGGACCTACGATTTTCGCGAACTCTGATTTTAACAAAATGCCTACCTATTACCCCTTATTTCCCACCAAACAGTTTTAGCTCATTTAAGTCAGATTTCTGATGAACTGACAAACATTTGTATAAAATTCTGCAAAATTTGACACATCCATTCCAGAGGTCATTTGGAATTCACAAACTCCTCTCATACTTGACTCCAAAGGTATTCAGAAAAAATGTTTCACTTCAGGTCAGGGTCAGGGCAAACATAAATTCATTAGAAATCTGACTAAAATGAGCTTTTAAAACCATTTGGTGGTAAATAAATTTCACTTAAATATGTCCCTGTCTGAAACTTGTTAGCCAATTGGAACCAAACTTGGTAACAATGGTCAATAGGTGGTCCTCTTTCAGAATTGTACCCAAATGACCCAGACAGCCTCCAAGATGGCCGCCACAGGTAAAATTTGTTTAACATAGAACCTTAAACTCTTAAAAATAAGTGCTTAAAATGGTATAATCACAAAACATGTGCAAAATAATCTTATAAAGAATAACAATAGTTTAATTAAAGGATGGACAGTTTAACTGAAATCGGTTACCTTATTGTGTAAAAATATTAATTTTTACAACAATTATAACTTAATCGCTGAATTAATGGAGCCCTAGAAATTCTTCACTGATAAATATCTACAAGTATTTCTTCCGAGTAAATGAAGGGTTTTAGCTATAGGTAACCATTCAGAGAAGCAAAAGAAATACAAAAAATATATTTATACATGTACAAAAGCAAATTATTACTATCCAAGATATAAAAATTTTATCCTTGATATTCAGCAACGAAATTAAATACTGAAGGGCGAAAAAAAGTCGAGATAACAAAGGAGCAATTTTTTTTCTTGGATACTGGAAGTTTTTCTGCACCAACCTTTAAACTATTGTGGATAAATGCACAATGTTTTTCTTCCAAAATTTACGACAATTTGATTCCAATATACATACTGTCCTGCAATTTTCCGAGCCTACATTTTTGACAAATTTTGAAAAATCTTCTTGACAGGAACCATATATTGGAGGTTATTTACAAAGTTTCCTCATTTCGTCTCGATTGGGCAACAAACATGGCTGCCATGGGCAATTCTTGTTTCATTGGTTGATTGAAAATTTTTTTTTCTGGAACTGCTAAGCCTGATAGAATGAAACCTGACAGGAAGCATCTATGGGAGGTTCTGAACAAAATCTCCTCATTTTGTTCCGATCGGACTACAAATATGGTCAAAATGGGCAGTTCTTGTTTCTGATATAAAAAAATCCTCTCTGAAATCACTGGACCAAATGAAACGGAACTTGACAAGAAGCATATATGGGAGGTCCTTTATAAAATTTCCTCATTTCGTCCCAATTGGACTACTTATATGGACGCCATGGGCAGTTCTTTTTTTTTGATTGGCTGATATAAAACAATCTTCTGCTCTGAAGTCGCTTGGCCAAATGGAACGAAACTTGACATGAATCATCTATGGGAGGTTCTTTACAAAGATTGCTCATTTTGTCCCAATCTGGCAACAAACATGACCGTTATGGGCAATTCTTGATTCTCATTGGTTGATTTATAAAAAAAAAGAAAATTCTGGAACTACTTGGCCAAAACTGTCAGCCAAACTTGACAGGAAGCATCTATGGAAAGTCTTTTATGAAATCAATTTTTTTCATCCTGATTGGACGACAAGCATGGCTGCCATGGGCAATTCTTGTTTCTGATAGGCTGATATCAAGAATTCTTCCTCTCTGAAACTGCTTGGCCAAATGAAACAATACTTGACAAGAAGCATCTGTGGATGGTTTTTTACAAAGTTTCTCATTTTGTCCAGGTCATGCGACAAACATGGCTGCCATGGGCAATTCTTGTTTCTGCCAGGTGAGCGATACAGGCTAACCCTCTGAGCCTCTAGTTTAAAATAGTCATGAATAAAAGTTTAAAAAAGGGGGAGAGTGACTTGGCGAACAAATTTTTGAAAGTGGCGACAAAAATGATGCTTTGGGGAATTTTGGCAACAAGTTTTAGAATGGCAGCGCGACCCATGCTCTAGTTCTATTTAGAACTTCTTCCAATCAAATTTTTACATGAAACAGAAATTTTACTTTTGATATATTTATATATTTTCAGATAAAAAATGGCAGATACACTTAACTTTGGTCCAGAGTGGTAAGTTTTAGTATCTATGTTCAGCATATATATTTTTGTCAAATCTTTAAAAAGTTTGTTTGGTAGAAGTTGAATATTATCATGTTAAAGGATTTTTGAGGATCCCTTTTATCTGAATTTTGAGTCTCTTTCTTGCCCTAGTTAGTTTGAAACATAGCTTTAAACTTTTGTCTAAGAATTGAAAGACAGACAATACCTGCTACTCTTTTTTCCCTTCTTTCAATAAATGTGATATATTTTTTTGTCATGGATTATATTTAAACTTGGATAAATGAAAAAATTCTCTTTAGTTTACCAAAAAAAAAACCCATTTTGACCTTACTAATAAATCATTAATCTTGATGATCTTGTAATCACATGACCTTTGATCCTAAAATATTGTAGTGGCTTACATGGACATATTTTACAGGCTTAGAGCCTTGTCAGATGGAAACAGTGTTGGGACACCGCCCCCTTCACCAGGTATACCTGGAAAATACAAACTTGCAGATTACCGGTATGGAAGAGAGGAGATGTTAGCTTTAAATAATCCAAATTGTACAGTACCTTCCGAGGAACTGAAAAAACTGACTGCCATTTATGTTGAGAAAGCACAAGAGCCATTATCATTACAGTCACTGACAGAAGAAGAACAGGTTAGATTAATAAAGAGTTGCAACTGTGTATATACGCATATATCATTTGCATTTTGACAGCTAGATATCGTAAAATATCATCCCGTGAGCCAGAATATGAAGCTTGGGACACGCTCCTTGATATGAATTTTTCGGAGCTGCTCAACAAGCTGATAGAATCACAGGGAAGGATGATAAAAACTGATATATGTTCCAATATGTATTGATAGTTTTTTGGTGCATAACCCATATAATTTGTATAGATAAATTATCATTTTTCATACGAGTCTAACTATGGATATGTTGTCTGGAGGTGACACAAAGACAAGTGAGTTTGATTAAAGATGCATTCGTAGTATCTTCATTATTTGACCATCACTGCTGCAAAGAAGAAAAATTGGCTTGATAATTGAGATGGTAAAAAAAGTTCTTTAATGAAAGGTCGAAAAAAGGGGGGGGGGGTTGTTTAGTATTTTTCCTATCAAAAATGATAGTATGGTCTTTTTGTAATAATTATAAAAAAAATTTAAGTTTTTCAAAAGAATCAATTCATTACCTTTATTTGACACCTTAATTGATAATATTTAGAATATTTAAAATGTCCAAATGATGATTTATATTCTTAGATCTAGGCACATAAATTATACAATAATTACTTACAGAGGCTGATGTCACAGTCAGTTAACAGTACAGCAGTTCTAAGAATGTTTGGGAGAGGTGGTCCTCCTGGGGTCCGGGGAGGAAGAGGAGGCATGGAGAGAGGTAGAGGCAGAGGTATAATATATATACTATACATTAACACAAAATAACAGATTTATGGTGGGTATGAAGATTATATCTGTTTTGGACAATTAATAATATTCACCATTTATTGAAAACTTCTCAAGGTGGCAGAGGTGTATAGGGATCCTCTTTCTCATTCTTTTGTCCATCATATTTATATTTTTTGGATGAATTTAAACATAAGATACAGGTCAAGTTAGTTTTTTGGGATTTTTACTGTTACGAGTGCTGAGAATTAAAATCCAGCTTTTCATTCACTGACTTTTGTGTATTCCTCTACAAATTTTTGCAGCAAGTTATTTCATCATATGAAGAATTCTTTTTATTCTACAGGTCGAGGCCGGGGTGAAGGTGGTTTCCTACAGAGAGGTATGTCAGCTGAAGAGGGTGGGGGATTTGGCCGGCCTCCAAGTCACTCCAGATCAGACGGCTGGGAAGAAGTGTAGGTTTTTAAGAATTGTCTTTATTCCAACAGGGTATAGAAAGTTAATGTTGGGAAAATTTATGTCCATGGTAACTTATTTCAGTCAATGAAGAGATTTATTTGATAAAGGGTACTAGTAGTCTTTATGTTTGTGTTATACAAAGGCCATATTTTGTGCTGCCGGAGGCGGAGCTGAAACCATAAATTTTATACCCAATAGGAATAAAGTAAATAAAATAGATAACAGATTTATCCCTGTTTTCGCCTTTTCTGTGGTAAAACTACATATGAATATGATCGTAGGTTGAAAAACAAAGAAAAATGCAATGTCAGAATTTGTTATGTACACATTTAAAAAGATATCAAATTTATGCAGAAAATGTCCAATTTTCCATGTCGAGGATGATAGTGGTATTATTTACATTATAATCACTTTGATGTAACTGGAAGCAATTTGTCTCCTCTGTCTGGAGCAAAATAATGTATAAATATTTACTTAGTAAAGCATAGAGAATACAAATTAGACATTTTAATGTGGTAACGAGGGTCCTTAGAAATAGATGGGGGCATTGATTTTGAACTGCATTTGACAATTCTTCTGAGCTGAGGTTAATATAAAAAACTCTTTAAGTACCAAAGATGTTATAGTGAAAAGCACATGAAATAGCAGACCCAGAGATCCATGTGAAAGAGGAGGTTGTTGATAATACACTTTTTTCCAAGCATTGACTTACATACATGTACACATAATTATAACACATTTGGGATTTTCAAAAACTGATATTTAAAATGTACTTTGTAGATACATAGATGTATATGAAGAGAGCATCTTCCTCTTTAGCAAAGCATGACATCGAGCAATTGTTGAAGGTTTGTTGACATCAACCAGTATTAATATATAATTGATTACAGGTTGAACAACACTACCACAAATACAAAAATAGTTAGATAATTCATTCTTGATAAAATCTTATGAAATTTCAGTGGTTCAAAGAGAAATTACCAGTCACGATTTGACGATAGTTCTACAGGTCCACAAAGACAGTTCCACAGATCTCTAAGTAATGAGAACTGGAGAGACAGGAGTGGGGATGACGAGGAGGAAGATGGGGATTGGAGAAAGGCAGGATCAAAATGGAGTGGGTACTCACTTAACTTGTAAAAAATGTACTTGAACAAAAATTTGTTGAACTTTAATCCAAGGCATGTTCATTTTTAGGGTTAGGTTGCTAAGCAACCAAAACCCTTATGCCGTCGGTCGTTTGGTTAGACAATGAAGGAAACTTTGGAAATCTGGTGTTTTGTGGAAAAAGTTGGACCAGAAGTTTTTGAAACTATGTTTTTATGAGTAAATATGCAAGCTTATCTAGGATTGAAGCTTAAGCAAGGCTAGTTAAGCAGCTTTTTATCTCGATTTTGGGATATGACACATGCGCAAAGAAACAAATTTGTTTTCGAATTACGACTGTGTTTATATTGGAATATCATATAAGAAAATAAACATTCCGCGGTAAAATAGTCCTAATATATGTTGTTGCTGTTGTAGTTGTTTTTTAATAGAAATGTAACTGAAACACACCGAGAAGTGTAATTGTCCAGTTATTTAATAAAAGATGTGTGTTTTATTGACGATTTCCTTTTTGTTTTGAAAGCCGTGTAAAGTATTCGCGCCTTTTAAAATGTACCAGATATCGGCGTAAGGATTTTGAATGTTTACTGTGACATTTGCACGGATATTTTCGACTCCGATCTTATTTTCAAAAGATTTCAAAGGTAAGTTCCATTTTTGTTGTGAACGTGATTGTTAACTTATACAGAACATATTTTGCACATTATTTGCTTATTCTTCTTGTAATTCAGATGGTATTTTGTGTATTTGATTAACCTTTTGACCTGATCATCGTGACTTCATTTTGTCAAACCTGTTGGTCAGTGATAGAATTGCATACAGGTTATTTGAAATGCCGACAACTTGCACATTAAGGTTGAAAAACACTGTTTATCATTAATTTAGAAAACGGTATTATCGAAGGTATAATGGGTTTATTTTAATTGAAAGCTTGAATGTTTACGTTCTGATCTACCTGTGAGTGTCAATGTAGTGTAAATAGAAATGACCCCCTTCTACAATTGTCCAAACTTTGTCTTTTTATATAACCTTAATAACTTGAAGACCTTTGATTTCTGTTTATTTTAATTCATCAAATCATTATTATGCGTTTGTCTTTTTAAAAATATTCAATTTAGAGTGATAATTCAAGAAGCGTTAGCCGACTCGTGCTTTCTTTGATTGATTAGTGCATATTTATGTACGGACATGCGCTGTAAAGTTGAGTAGTAGAACCTTCAGCTCAGATACACTGTGTTGCGAAAATATACGTTTTAAAAAAAAGACTGTGGACTAGTTGATTATATTTTATAGAATTTTATTCTGGTATGTAATTATTTGTTACACTACGGGTTAATTTTAAACTTTGGGATCGATACTTGCACATGCGCTTATATACTGTTCACAAAATTTGCATGGATTTAATATCCATCATACCATGTGCCAAGTTTGTCTTAAATACTTACAGACCTGTGACTACTGTTTATTTTATTTCGGAAAATCATTCTTATGTGCTTGTCTTTTAAAAAAAATCAATTTAGAGTGATAATTTATGAAGCGTAAGCTGACTCGTGCTTTATTTGATTGATTAGTGCTGATTCAATACGGACATGCGCAGTAAAGTGTAAAAACATTGTCATTGGTATTGACTGTTGAGCTGCCCAGGTCGTATTATTTTATACATTGTGAATAGATACCCATTTTATTTGAGACTGCCGACTTAAGTTGATGATATTTTAGAAAATTTGATCTTTATCAGGTATGTTATTACTGTCATAGTCATAGGTTGTGTTTAACAAACATAGAACTAGAACACATGCGCAAAAAATATAAACAATTCGTCATTTTTGTCAAATCTTCATTTGTACATTGGTATGGACTGATTTAGAATGCAATAATGTTGTTACTTGTTTCGATAATGCATTAAATGTGCAAATTGACATTAAAACCACGGAGTTTTTTGGTAAATTTGTTCTGTTCGTTTATTGATTGATTGCGTTTCCCTGCACATGCGCATTCAGATATAAACAAATCTTTCCATTTCCCACGTGTAAAATCGCAAAAGGTAATTTGTTAGTTATGTATGTGTGTGCATAACAATTATTTTATAAACAATACTGGACCAATGAATACACTGAAAGGGCAACCCATTTATGTTATATTTTTTTGTTGTTTTTTAAAAATCATTTTTAGGGTTAGGTTGCTAAGCAACCAAAACCCTTATGCCGTCGGTCGTTTGGTTGGACAATGAAGGAAACTTTGGAAATCTGGTGTTTTGTGGAAAAAGTTGGACCAGAAGTTTTTGAAACTATGTTTTTATGAGTAAATATGCAAGCTTATCTAGGATTGAAGCTTAAGCAAGGCTAGTTAAGCAGCTTTTTATTTCGATTTTGAGATGACACATGCGCAAAGAAACCTCCATATTTTCCGAATTACGACTATGTTTATATTTGAATATCATATAAGAAAATAAACATTCCGCGGTAAAATAGTCCTAATATTTGTTGTTGCTGTTGTAGTTGTTTTTTAATAGAAATGTAACTGAAACACACCGAGAAGTGTAATTGTCCAGTTATTTAATAAAAGATGTGTTTTATTGACGATTTCCTTTTTGTTTTGAAAGCCGTATAAAGTATTCGCGCCTTTTAAAATGTACAATGCTATCGGCGTAAGGATTTTGAATGTTTACATTTGCACGGATATCTTGGGAAGGATTACAATCAGGTTTATTTTCAAAAGATTTCAAAGGTAAGTTCCATTTTTGTTGTGAACGTGATTGTTAACTTATACAGAACATATTTTGCACATTATTTGCTTATTCTTCTTGTAATTCTGATGGTATTTTGTGTATTTGATTAACCTTTTGACCTGATCATCATGACTTCATTTTGTCAAACCTGTTGGTCAGTGATAGAATTGCATACAGGTTATTTGAAATGCCGACAACTTGCACATTAAGATTGAAAAACAATGTGTTTATCATTAATTTAGAAAACGGTATTATCGAAAGTATAATGGGTTTATTTTAATTGAAAGCTTGAATGTTTACGTTCTGATCTACCTGCACATGCGCAATGTAGTGTAAATATATTGTAGAAATGACCCCCTTCTACAATTGTCCAAACTTTGTCTTTTTATATAACCTTAATAACTTGAAGACCTTTGATTTCTGTTTATTTTAATTGATCAAATCATTATTATGCGTTTGTCTTTTTTAAAAAATTCAATTTAGAGTGATAATTCAAGAAGCGTTAGCCGACTCGTGCTTTCTTTGATTGATTAGTGCATATTTATTGAAATAATCATCAGCAATGTTTGTACAAATAAAAGTCAAATGCTAGCAACCTAACCCTAGCAGTGCTATACACTTTGATTAAGAATGATAATTTTAAGGTCAACACTCATGGATGTCTTTTTGAAGCTGGCTGCTGTTAAAACACGTTATTTTACCACAAAAGGCGGCATGAAAAATATGAAACAATGAAATGCATGTATTTGGAAAATTAAATATTAGGTTATGTTGTCTTTTTCTAGAGAAGTTTTCTCTATCATGGTGAAATTCAATTCAGATGATGTCTATGAAAAAAATTACAGGAAGAAATCATCTCATGAATCTTCTAATCCTCAGATGTAATAATGAATCAAGGAGTTATGTACATTTAAAAAGGGGAAATCAGCAAAATTGATGGTTTTAAGATGGTAATGATGCCAAAAAATAGGGCTGGTTGGATGGTAATTTTTTTCCAAAAATTTGGCCACTATACTATGTTTCCTATTATACTTTTTGGAAAATGTTGGTAGTTTCTAAATGCATGTTTCTGAAAATGGAGAAATTTTTTACGCTCAATTTTAGTTTGCCTCAATAAACAACTTCCTTCATTCAAATGAAACCTGAAACAAAAAATTGAGTGTTTATGGTTTCATTTTTGACCTGATTTTTGACTGTGACACAAAAATATTTTATCGACAAAAAAATATAAAATTATCATCAAAATACTTGATGTTAACATTTCTTGTGTAATATTAAAAGAGTTTTAGTGACCAGGATGAAAAAGCATGGCTGGTCATTATCCCTGCAGTCTCCTTAAAATAGAATGTTTGGACAAAATATAGTGTTCTCTCTACCTACCTACCTTACCTTAATTGGATTTTCCAATGGAAAAAATCCTGTTTGTAGTTTGGCAAAGTACTTGTTGAAAATTAAATGCATGTTTTAATTAATTCAGTAAGTATCTTACTAGGATTTTCTGCATATTGAACACTACATATAATGTCTATTACAGATAGAGGTAACTGGAGAGAACCCTTAAATAGAGTGGATCGTGGTGGATTTGATTCAGAAAGACATCAGCCAAATGGTATTCAGCGTGGAGGGTTTGACAGGGACAAAGGGAGATCATATCAGAGAAACAGAATAAGCGAATCATGGGATGAAGAAGGTATTTGTACCATACCCAGTTTTATGATTTGGGATATTTTTAAAGGTGTGAAAAAAAATTATTATGTTAGATGGAGAATCCTTCTAATACAAGAAAAGATTTAAAATCTTTACAGCAAATTCAAATAGAATTAATCATTTGATTGTATATGTTTGGTTAATTCAGTTTCAGCTGATTATAGGTAGAAAAGATTTGGGATAAAATAGGGCAAACAAGGAAGTTATAAAATATAAATGATGCCCTGAGCAGTGCCTGATGTCATGACAACAGATAATTTTGATTTATTGAAAAATAACTTGTTAGTCAATCAAAAAAACAGTTTAAATCTTAAATTATTTTGTGATCATTTATTCACTTTCTGCCATCAGAAAATTTACCAGAATGGAGTATGGCAGACACAGAAGGGAATGATGTGGGGTCGTTTGATTCAAGTGGTGCTTTTGTATCAAATAAGGTGAGTTATGTAGGCTATGGCTAAAATAAGGAACAGATCATATTACAGACACAAAAATTGATTCAACAATGGAAAATCCACTCTTGGTGAAAACTGTAATTGATGGAAAACTCATTAGGTTATTATGATATTGGAAAGACTGTCATGTTTATTGAGGTTTTATGCACAATTTGCTATATTGTTCTGTCAATTTTTTATTGGTGGAGTCTTGAGAACTAATTCAGGAAATTCTAGCCAATTCTGACTGGAGTCGACACACTTTGCCACAGGTCTGATTTAAACTCACAACCTTGGTGTTACAGGCTAGTGGTCATTACTATTTACCTAAACAACTCGGCAGCCTTGGAATGAAAGAAATTCAAAAATGTTTACAAACAAGTATACATTCAGTGTATAGGGTATTATGTTGGCCTCAGATAGTTTAAAATCAGACACAGTGCATTGTTGAGGCATCAGGCTCACACTAAAGTTGATTTTTGTTTGAATATTCATCATTATATATGTATAGTCTATAATTAGACAAAAACTTTATTTTTAGATAAAGCCTGGTGAAAAAGGAAATGATAATAGTGACACTAAAAATAATTCTGCTGAAGCTGTAGAGAAGAAAAACAATAATAAAAATAAAACACCAGACAAACAGAAAGAAGATACAAAACAGAAAGTAGAAACTAAAGATAAAGTGAAAACACCTCCACCACAGGTCAAAAAGGAAGAAAAACAAAGTGAAAGTAAAAAGAAAAATGAACATGTCATAAATAAAAGATCAGAAACAAAAGAGAAGACAGAGACTTCTAAGCCTACAAAAGTGAATTCAGAACCAGTCAAACAGGAAACCAGGACTGAGGTGAAAGATTCAAAAGAAAATAATAGTGCTCAAAACAAAACTATAGACTGTCAGAATGTGAAAAATGAAGAGACTAAAGTAAGTTTGAAGAAAGAAGCAGCCGAAGCGGAGACGCTAGCAAGGCTGCAGGAAGCTGCCGAAAACGTGGTCTTGTCAGCCATGACGGCAGAGGTACAAATAAAATAACCCAGAGAACAATTTGATGGTAAAAATAACAGAATGAAAGTAAATGAAGGTTATGTCAACTTATTATTTCAAAATTAAAGGGACTGCTCAAATTTTACAATATTACCTTGACATAAATGTATTTCAAGGTATTAAGGCTCTTGATTTTTTTTTTTTTTTTAGAAAAGAAGTCCTATACGGTATTGATGTATAAATTCAAGCATTTATGAATAATTTACATGTATGTATTGAGATTACATCAATATGTTGGCTCAGAAATAATTTTATTCACATTATGCATTGGTGTGAATTAACGTTATTTTTACAAATTGAATTGTTCTTTGGGTTTAGGTGTATCCTTGTAGAATAGGCCCATGACATACCATTGCTAACATAATGTGGCCAAATGTATTGTGTTACTCATCCTGGATTTACAAATATGGCAAAAGTACAATGTAAAAATCAAACACAAACAATGTGAAGTGCTCAAGTTAAAAAATCATTTATAACAGATTCTAGCTGTTAGATTGAATATGACGAGGAACCTGACTGGAAAAGAATATTTATATTATCACTATAGACCATAGTGCTTTCCCCAGATAATTGTGTAGGCAAGGTAAATTTCATATTTTGAGCGCAATCAGTGGTTAAAAAAGATTAGTGGGGGTACCCCACCTTGACATGAGGGCAGTATATTTATCAAAACCTGCAATAAACAGCATTCACCCTAGTTTGATGTTGTTAAAGTGTCATAAAAGTGTGCCAACACAACAAGGGTACATGATTAAATGCGAATCAGTTTCCTAAAGGTAGATTAAACTAAAAATTGAAAGTTAGGTTTGGCTACCTGGGGGCACATTGTGAAATTCATGATGAGGGCAGCATGGTGCTTGAAAATGGAGGCATGGTGCAGTGCCATGCTAAATTGGTCTAGGGAAACATCTAGACCATTATAAATGAAATATGCACATCTTGTGTATCAAAAGTTGTATTAGAGAATATGGGAATATTTGGAAGCATCATCAGTCACATGATCTATGAAAGTAACCAATAGGAAGCCATCGTTTACAGTGATCAAACTTTCTCCTGACAAAGTATATTTAGATCTGCAAAAAAATGTAAATTTGGAGTTTCATTTATAAATATCAAGTTGGCATTTTAGTATGGAAGTGCACATTGCTTTCACCTCAATGTTTTTTACATAACTACCTGTGGTGCTCAAATATCGCCTATTCTGAGTGGATGCCTCTGCTGGTTGAATATATCTGGAAGGGTATCAGCAACTCGGTGTCAAGTACATTTATACCCCCACCGCAGACAAAGTTTTTGGGGGTATATAGAAATCACCCTGTCCGTCCGTCTGTCCATGTACCTTGTAAACGCAACTCCTCCTAAACCGTTCATTAGATTTTGATGAAACTTTATATGAAGGTTGTGCATCATATGTAGATGTGCATGAAGCAAGATCATTATTGCTGGATGCTTGCAAAGGGAGATGATCCATCTTAAGGGTTTTACATGTGTAAAGCTTGTAAGCACAACTCCTCCTAAACCGTTCAGTGGATTTGGATGAAACTTTATATGAAAGTTGGGCATCATACATGTGTGTAGATGTGCACGAAGCAAGAAAATTATCACCGGATGCTTGCAAAGGGAGATAATATAACTTTAGGGTTTTAGATGTTTAAGCTTGTAAACACAACTAGTATTACAAGTGGGGGATATCGCTAAGTGAGGTCACTCACAGTTATAGTTTAATACTAGCATTCCATTCTTTAAATTAAAAATATTAAATTTTTTAAAAACTATTTACAGAGTATAGCTTTTTTTGTCTTTTTGCATTTGAATTTGATATTTAAAGTTTTGGGGTTGTTATTGTGGCTTTCAGCATTAAAAAGTTAGGCTGTGCGCACAATCAATGAGTTGCAAATGGACAAAATTTTCACATCTTTTGCATTGAAGTGTCATTTGAGAGATAGACTTAAGGAGGTGCTCCGTAAAGCCAATTTGACTGCATGGCACTTTAATAATGTTATAATAAAAGTGAAATATATAGTAATTTTTTGCTATATGCATATGGACACAGTAATTGAGACTATATATTTGCAATAATTTTTATTATAGGATGAGGAGAAAGAAAAGCCAAGAGTTTCCACAGCATTACCTTTAGACCATGAAGATGCACAAAAATGGTTTTACAAAGATCCTCAGGGAGAGATGCAAGGTATTTTTTTTAGTCTTCGCATTGAAAAGAGTATTACATGATTACCGGAAATGTCCAACACTAGAATTATGTATTTCATACAGCTAGCGCTAAACAATTGTTGATACATATATTGATGATGGAGATTTAATATATTAGTGTTCGTATAGTTTAGGTACTGAAAAAATAATGTCTACTTAATAGTTACTAGACCAAAACAAGAGGGTGATTATGTTTAGATAGGTGAAAAGCTGCATTATCAAGAGAGAAAAAAATCTGATTATTCACTATTCAATGGAAAATTTATATTGCACTCTAAGAAAAGACGTGCATCAACAGCTTTCCTACATTGTTCACTGTAGTATATAGATGTATCTATATATTTTCCCAATTGACCAAGATTTCCTATATAAACAAAATTAATCCAGAAATATCATTAAATTTTCACTGTATATTTAATTTTTGCTTACAACATTTTCCAGAAAAACTGAAAAGTTTCAAATAAACTAGATATCTACATGTTGACAGTGTTTAAACACAACAGTTTTCCACCTTATTATGTTCCCCCCACTAATTGATGGAGAAAAGTATTGTTTTTACTTTGTTTCTTTTTATTTTTCTTCTCTAGCCACTTTTTGTTCGCGAGTGTTCTCGGAGATGGCTACCGATCAATACTAAACTTGGCACAAAAAGAGGGCACCATTTAGTAGATGTGCAGGGTGATTTTAAAATTTTCAAAATAGCCGCCTTCAAAGTTTAAAAAAATTCTGAAAGAATAGAAAACAATTCTGGATAGCTCCAATATTAGCATAGAAATTTTCAACACCATCAACAATGTTACAGATGCCCATTTTGAAAAATGAAAGATGGCCACCGTCTAAATTGGGGGGTGGGGGGGGGGGGGGGCATCTGTTAGGTTGTGCATATCAAACCGTACTAGTTAGTGTCAATGGCCAATACAGTGATAATTGTATCTTTTGTAGGTCCGTTTACATCAAATGAAATGGCAGAATGGTTTAGTGCTGGATATTTTACCATGAATTTACAGGTCAAAAGAGGGTGTGATGAAAAAATATCTCCATTAGGTAAGGTCCATTTTAAGAAGAACGGAGCATATGCCTTTAATAGTTCAGTCAGACCTGTTTTAAAGGATACCCTTATAAAAAGGCACTGCAAAAATGACCCTGTAATGAATAAATCTTAACCTTCATATAAAGTCAAAATGGAAGGTCAAGAGTCAATGCCATTGAAAAAGTCCTTAGCAACCGATGAAAAAGTCCCTAGCAACCATATCTTTTGGGTTCAGGATTCTATATTTTAGCTGTACAGGTCAATATAAAGGAGAAAATTGCAACGGTATACATTAATTAGCAAAAATAATCATTGATGCAAGATCTACCAGTACACAAAAGATAACAGGTGAGCGATTCATGCTCTTGGGAGCCTCTTGTTTCTTGTGCATTTTCTGCTCTTTATACACAGGCTTCTGAAATTACAGATAAGTTTTCCACATTTAAAATTTTTTTCATTAGAGTGGAATGTTTATTAAAAAAAAATTAAATCATACCTGTTTCATCTCTTTTGGTAAAGATGCAGTGGAACAGTTAAAGCTTTATATAAGACCCCAAAAAATCATATGTCTGTTTAAGGTCATCTCAGATATTTGCAATTTGTAAAGTTTAAAATGAAAGATCACAATCTGCAAAAAAATAGTCAGTGATCATCAAAGTTTAAAATATTTGAAGAGATGAGACATTGATATTGCAAAAGGTCATATCAGGAAGATTACCAAAGCAACAAGAAAAGACAGCTTCAGAAATTGAAAATCCAGGGAGAGAGTACAAGACCAGGATTACCAAAATCCAGCCAAGACAGATATACATACAAATCCATTGCCATTTCCATGTTGTTTTTAACAGAATCAGTAATTTCGCTTGCAAAGCTTAGGTCCTGTAGTCAAATGCCAGAATGACTTAGAGGGACAAGCATGATTGTTAACTTTTTCTTTCAGTTTTGTGATAGAATTTAACGAAGTGTTGCTGTTTTAGTACTTAATCTTCACTTAACAACTGAAATAAAACAGCTTAGGTTTGGCGCTCAAATTAGGGTCAGATGGGTAACTGTAAACAGACATGTTTTATAAGTGCAAGTTCATTTTAGGCATTTTATGAATAAGTAAAAGTCAAAGAAATACCAAAGGGATATATGAAGGAGGGAAAAATCAAAACAACTGACAAACTCCAGAGAACAATGAAGACAAGACCCAAAACAATACATACATTACAATTAAAAACTAAAAATACATGAACAACATGGACCTCACCAAAAAACTGGGGGTAGACTCAGGTGCTCCGGAAGAGTAAGCAGTCTCTGCTTCCTGCAGGACACCCGCCATGCTGCCCATGTTAAATTACCCCTGCATGATCTGAGGTCGTTCAGGGATAATTATCATTAAACATCATTAAAATTTTGACATGAAAATATTTGCTTTGTGAAATCAAAATTTTGTGGAAAAACATACCTGTTGGAAAATTGTCATTAACCAGAGGTAGGATTAAGTTAACCATTAATGTAAATATCAGTCCTCAGGAAATTATGAACAGTTGAAGCAAATAGGAAAATTTGGGTTATGACTAACATATAATTTTTGATAAATTTTCATTGCAGGAGAACTTATTAAAAGTTGGGGCAGAGTTCCATTTTTGCCTGGACCTTCGCCACCACCAGCATTGGTAAGTATAACAGAAAGTTCATATGTTCAGTTGTGTTATGTTGTATCTTTTTTTCTCTATAAAGAATTAAGCCATGTAGTGTAAAAGTTTGCACAGAGAAGGAACCAAATGAAATTGCCAAAACATTAAATAGACTGAAGGCTTTATTTAGACCGATCTCGTAAGGAGCCTTAGGTAACATTTTTTTCCAACATTAATAGCTCCTTTTGTGCTGCCACCTAGATGAAACTGTTACTGCGAAAGATTATACTATTTAAAAGTAGTCTTTTCAATATCATGAAAACTGCGATTATGGCTATTCCATTAAAGTGATGGAGGATAGGAAGGGACTTTCAAAATATCCCCACAACCAACAAACGTTTTTTTAGATAACTTTACATACATAAGATTGGCACACACTAAAAGTGACAAAAGACACATATCCTATAATAAAAGTTCCCTTCCTACCCTTCCACATCCATTTTAAGGGAAAAGCCCTTATTATGTATCCCACAATTGTTACATTTTCCTATCGAGAGTGGACCGTTTCAGAAAATTATTATAAAATGCTTCATATCTGTATAGCTGTAAAATAAGATGCAATACAGAGTGACTTTTATAAGATTTTTGGCTGTATTTTGTTTTAATAAGATAGTTTTATCTATGGTTTCATTCATTTTCATGGATATGAATTTTGCCATTTTGTTAAATTTTGCTGTTTCTGGTATGCATAATTTGTTGTTTTTTAAAATTGTCTAGGAATAGTGTCAGGATTTTCTTTTTAATATATACAGAAAAATCAATTCTTTTCCATTTACAAAGACATTTGTATTGTAAATTTGATAGAATACACCGGTCAGTCAAGCTAACACAGAAGCTGCACAACAGGAACAGATGAAGGCCTTACAGCAATTACTTGTCCAGCAACAGCTCATGCAACAACAATTCTTAATGAGGTAAGTTTTACTGTAAGTTTGTGAGTTGTTATTTGGATATTCCAATGGAAATAATCTATTAGTTTCTACAATGTATGGCTTTTGGATGGTTTCAAATGGTAACAAAGGAATATCTGGTTTTGAGAGGGACTAATGAGTACCCCTCGCATATGCACATCCACAGCAAGTTCTCAGTTACTAGTTGACACAGGGTCATATTTTTTGTGTGCATGTGCTCGTTGAAGACACTGACCATGTGGAATAAATATGAAGGTCACGTGACCCATATTACACGGTTGATTGGCTTTTAAATTTTATGTCAAAAATCAGTTTTAACATACTAAGGGACCTGCAATCATATTAGAGTTCCGTTCTCCAATACCTACCAAGGGACCTACAATCATATTACTTGGTGTCAGGGTGCATCTCCGGGAATAACACAGCTTCCCACCAAAATTATGTCACTCTGACCTAATTATTGCAGCGATAAAGTGGGTCAGACTGACCTAATTTTTGATTGGAAGCTGTGTTACTCCTGACATCAAGTAATATGATTGTAGGTCCCTTAGTATGAACTGTGACGTAAAACTTAACCTAAGTCAATGAAGGGCAATAAGTAGGTCAGAGTGACCTAATTTTGGTGAAAGGCTTTGTTACTCCCCAAGATGAAACCCTCACACCAAGTAATATGATTGTAGGTCCGTTGGTTTCGGGGAACTGAACTCAGACATAAACTTAACCTAAATTATTGAAGCGGGATAACTAGGTCAGAGGGACAGTGTTGGTGGGAAGCTGTGTTACTCCCGGAGATGCACCCTGATACCAAGTAATATGATTGTAGGTCCCTTGGTATCAGAGAACTGAACTTGGACGTAAATCTTATCCTAAGTTAATGAAATGCAATAAGTAGGTCAGAGTGACCTAATTTTGGTGAAAGGCTGTGTTACCCTCCGAGATGCATTGTCACACCAAGTAATATGATTGTAGGTCCCTTGGTATCAGAGAACAACTTGGATGTAAAACTTAACCTAAGTCGATGAAGTGCAATAAGTAGGTCAGTGTGACCTAATTTTGATGAAAGGCTGTGTTACTCTCCGAGATGCACACTCACACCAAGTAATATGATTGTAGGTCACTTGATTTTTGACAAAACTTAAAAGCCAGTCAACCGTATAATATGGGTCATGTGACCTTCATCTTATGTCACATGGTCAGTCTCTTCAAAATGCACCAGAACACAAAAAAGATATTAGCCTATGTCAACTAGTAACTGCGAACTTGCTGTGGACGTGGACGCCAGGGGTACTCCATTTGTCCCCCTCAACTTTGTTCAGGCGAACTAAAAAGTGGGGGTTCATGTGCTTATTACGGAGATATTTAAGGAAAACCTTTTAGGATGTTAAAAAAGTATTCTTGGAGAGATACTATAATGTCACAATGTGTATGGCATTACCTCCCCTTGATACTGTATCATATTTCTTTAATACTGAGAAACTTTATATATCTATGGCCTTCATATTATTGGTCTCTTTGAAAAACTTGAAGCATTCCAAATCTTTTATAGGACTCATTTTAGAGCAACCAAAATATTTAGAAATGTAGAAAAATATATGTAACACCCAAACATATTTACATTGGGAAAATTGGTCCAGAAAATTATTTTATGTTTAAAGTTTAATGATTTTATTGTAGACAATTACAAATGCAACAGATACAACAAGTGATGCAGCAGTTGCAGGAAAATGAACAGTTTAAAAATCTACCACCTTTACAGCAACAACAATTAGCCATGCAATATATAGTAAAACAGTCACCGGTACCAGTCATGCAACAATCACAAATACAGAAACTATCACCCAGGTAATAATCTACAGTCATACAACAGTAAAAAAATACAGAAACTATCCCCCAGTTAATAATCTACAGTCATATAACAATCACAAATACAGAAAATATCACCCAGGTAATAATTTACAGTCATACAAAAGTCACAAGTACAGAAACTATCACTCAGGTAATAATCTACAGTCATATAATAGCCACAAATACAGAAAACATCACCCAGGTAATAATCTACAGTCATATAATAGTCACAAATACAGAAAACATCACCCAGGTAATAATCTACAGTCATACAGTGTATAATAGTCACAAATACAGAAAACATCACCCAGGTAATAATCTACAGTCATATAATAGTCACAAATACAGAAACTATCCCCCAGTTAATAATCTGCATTCATATAACAATCACAAATACAGAAATCATCACCCAGGTAATAGTCTAGTAATGCAATAGTCACTATATACCATACATTTGTCATACATGTTTGTTTTATATATGTAACTCAATCATAAATTTGTTTTGTACTGTAACTATACCCTCAGAGGTGTTTACATCTACGATTTTGCCGTAGTTTCTACGGATTTTAGTGAAAAATTACGGCTATGATTTTCATTTCAAAATCTATGGTTGTCAATTTGCTTGTTTGGAAAATTTTCGTTTTGTTACAAAATGTGTAAAATTCCCTGTGGATCACTTAAATGCTTGAAAGCAGCAGAATATTTATGCTTTAAAGCGCCTTTGAGAAGAGGTTAAATAAATCAATATGGCGGGGAGCATGTCCAAGAAGACAGATCAGACCAGACCAACTAATGACAATAATAATGTTTTGGGACCAACAGCAGCAAAGAAATCTTGCCAAAGGTTTAGAGAATGTTACAAGGAAACCTTCCTTCCTTTGGGGCCTTCAAAGGAGGGTCCTACAGTACATTTGTGTATTGCTCTACATGTGAACGTGAATATCTATTAACAAGTGTATAACATCTTCATAAAACTGTAGAACAGTCACATACAGAAAAAATTATGCCAAATATTTTCTATTTTTTTGCAGTAGATCTCCACCAACAGAACCAGTATTGCCATCGAATCCTAGTCACCCAGCTTTCCATAGATCTGTCTCACAACCAAATACATCAACAGAAGAGGGGGCATCTATATGGGACACAAACACAAAAAATATGGGTAGGTATTGTGGCCTATCTGAGATTTGATATTGTGGCCTCTCTGAGATTTAGTATTGTGACCTATCTGAGATTTGGTAATGTGGCCTCTGAGATTTAGTATTGTGACCTATCTTAGATTTAGTATTGTGGCTTATCTGAGATTTGGTATTGTGTCCTTTCTGAGATTTAGTATTGTGGCCTATCTGAGATTTGGTATTGTGGCCTATCTGAGATTTGGTATTGTGGCCCCTCTGAGATTTGGTATTGTGGCCTCTCTGAGATTTGGTATTGGTGATAATCACTGATAATAGTATCTGTAGCTGGAAAAAGTTAATGAGTTAAACTGTTTAGTATTTCATTATAATTGACTATTTCAGAAAAAACCAAACATACATCAGGAGATTGCTCAAAATATTTTGTTCTTTGGTAAAGGCTATGAAAGGGCATAAGAACCAAGGTGTTTACACACAGATTTTAAATGCTTAATATGGACTTGGGTGCCTAAATTTAGCTTTCTGTTATCATGCTGAAATTAATTTTTGACCCTTTGTGTCACTAGAATGTTTGTATGTTTGAATGTTTTGATCATACTCCAAATGTGTTTGGAAGACTTCTGTTTCAGAATTCCTCATCTTCATCATTTATTTCCAGACGATCGAATGAATATTGAAAGTACCTAATCAAATTTGAAATGTTACTGATAGGCAGCTCAAAATACTGATAGGATTCCTAGGAAAACTGAAAGACCACAAAAAATATTAATCACCTGTGTGAAAATCACTGCCATATATGTGCTATAAGTACAAAGATTTTGCTATATATATTTTCACATAATGAGACCTATTTTGCATATTACTGTATGTATACATTTATTAAAGAACCAGATAATATTTAAACCATAATGGGTCTTTCCAGATTTGTTTTATACTTATTGTAATGTTAAATGTATTGTAGGAGTATGGTCACAACCGACAAGTGTATGGGATTTAGATCCAAAAAATGCTATATCTAATACAGATTTAGAAATGCAGCTTGAGAAGGCCAGGAAAGTAAGTGTAGACAAGTAAAGGCAAGAGGCACCAGACAGCCACAAAGGAAAATCAGATTTGCTGATAATTTGCCCATTTCTTCTTGAGGGTTATGCCATTAAAATGGATGTGGGAGGGTAGGATTGGAAGTTTTATTGTCTTGTGTCATTTTTAGTGTGTGCCTATCAGATGTGTGTAAAGTTATCTAAAAAAAGTTTGTAATTTGTAAGGGTATTTTGAAAGTCCCTTCCTACACTCCCACATTCATTTTAATGGAATAGACCTAAAGAAGTTTACTGATATTAAAACATACTAAATGCTGACTTTGTTTTTGTCGAGCCTGCGACTTTAGTCGCAGAAGCTCGATATAGGGATGGTGATCCGGCGGCGGCGGCATTAACTAACTTCTTAAAAGCTTTATATTTTAGAAGGTGGAAGACCTAGATGCTTTATACTTTGTATATAGATGCCTTATGTTACGAAGTTTCCGTCTGTCATATGTACATTGTCCTTGACCTCATTTTCATGGTTCAGTGACTACTTGAAAAAAAAGTTAAGATTTTTTGTAATGTTAATTTCTCTCTTATTATGAGTAATAGGATAACTATATTTGGTATGTGCGTACCTTACAAGGTCCTCATCCCTGTCAGACAGTTTTCAATTGACCTCGACCCAATTTCAAGGATCAGTGAACAAGGTTAAGTTTTGGTGGTCAAGTCCATATCTCAGATACTATAAGCAATAGGTCTACTATATTTGGTGTATGGAAGGATTGTAAGGTGTACATGTCCAACTGGCAGGTGTCATCTGACCTTGACCTCATTTTCATGGTTCAGTGGTTATAGTTAAGTTTTTGTGTTTTGGCCTGTTTTTCGAATACTGTATGCAATATGTCTGATAATATTTACTTTCATTAGAAATGCACGATAGGCGAGACATTTTTGTGTGTCAACTCTTGTGTTTTGTGAAAAGCAATGTTTACACACCAGTAAAAGCTGTAAAATATTCTTTATCAATTGTAATTCTAATAATATAACAAATAGTTACAAATATCTGAATATTTCATACATTAAACTACCAGGATACTTCTACACACTCATTAGGAAAGACAAATTTTAATGGGCCTTTGGGCCCTATGACAAAAAATATTTATGGGCCATTGTATCATGATGAGATGCGAATTCCTTTGAAGTCGGTTGTTCTTTAAATCCTGATACCCTTACAGGAAGCGGAGCTTAAGTGTACTAAAACTTCTAATATAAGGATGTTGTAGTTCAGAGGGAACGTACTACAACTTCCATTAAATCCTGATAACCAGCACAGTTACAGTGACCTAGAAACCTAAATTTTACCCAGTGTTTATAGATTCCTTGCATTGGACGTTTATTTTCATGGCATTGCTAAAAATGAAAAAAAAATATAAATAAGGAACAAAACCTGCATTGCCGAACAAAATGACCCTTTCAAAAAAAAGAAAACATAAAACGACAAAGAGAAACCTCTCCCTAAGCAACAAGATGAATTAACAATGACATATTCTGTATTTCGTATCATTTACTGATAATTACAAATCAAATAAATTTTTTGAAAATAGCAATCTAGTCATAAATTTTAACTCCACAACCGGGTTATGTGACTTCACTCCAGTTCTGCGATAAAGTTTCCGCTTCTCAAACACACCAACAGAAAAGGCTGTATTTTTCTTTGTATTTTTGTTCTCCTGATCTCTCTATGAATTCTTTAATATACTGGTCGGTCACAGGATCTGCAAATCTGAACGTTTCATCGTTTATTTCCGATAATTTCTTCTTAATATTTTACTTGCGTCGCCAGTTTCCATCGTGAAAGTTCCGAAATCAACAGTATCATAATCTCGCATTAATTTGGAGAGCGAAGTTTCCTCCAAATCTAGGAATCTGGTACCCCCTAAAGCACCATAGCACAGTGAAAGTGTAACGTTCTCCTGATCATTATTCTCTTGCATCAACAAATCGCCCATTCTTTCCATAGCCAAGTGTTCATTTTCAATAACTTCGCAGGTTTGTGAAAGCGTTATATCTCCATGTTAATATGTGGCAAACAAAAATTCCACCTCAACCAAATTCTGACCAGCCATGACGAAAACTACCACCACTATGAAGATTCCTGCGAAATCAGAAAGCATGCAGGCCGATTTCGTTAACACCCATTTCGTGGAAAGGGGAGAAAAGGTTGATGCCCCTGATCTAATCGACCAATCAATATACAAGCCCGTTGTAGGACGATTTACATACTACAACGGCCTGCCGTTCAGAACAGAATTCTCGTCGGCCATTGGCCGACTCGAAACTGTTCTGAATAACAGCCCAGTGTAGCATGTAAATACGTCCTACAACTAATACTTGTAGTGCCTTCTATAACAAAGCTAGTAATAATAGTATGATGGGCCATCATATAATTTCATGGGCCATCAACTTTAAGCTATGTATCAAGCAATCCAATCACTGTATTCATTTGATGTAAGTCAAATATTTAGATTTTTTTCTTGGTTGAGAAAAATGTTGATACCAGGATACAGATATTTGTGGTTCTATCATTTTTAACTAGATTTTCCAACAGAAAAAATCTCTTGGCCCAGTTGTTCAAAAGTTACTTTTTTCACTTTCCATTATTTCAATTGTTAAGTAATATTTCTGTACAAAATTTGGCATAGACACACAAAGTCCTAGGATTAACCCATCAGAAAATTTTCAGTCCTTAGGCATAACTAAAGAAGTGAAAATTTAAAACTGGAAATTGTAAACTTTTGAACAACTGGTTATTAGATTAGTGATAGACTATGCGTGGGTAGGTGGTTGTGCGACTCCAAAGAATGATGTTTGCTGTACGTGGAATGCATTTTGTGGAATACTTCACCCATGAAACACACCAAAATTGGTATACAGTGAATTATTGTGAAGTAGTAGAATTTGTTGATGCATCACCATGGCACTAAACTGTAGATACACAGAAAATGCATGAATACATTGAAATTCTAATGTGGTAATTTGCAGGAAAAAGAAGAACAGTTGGAAAGAATACGTCTGGAAAAAGAACAAGAGGAAAAAAGATTACAGGAAGAATTGAAAAGAAAACATGAAGAAATGTTAAAAGAACAAGAAGAATTACAAAGACGAAGGGAAGACATGGAGAGGGAGAAAATAGAAATAGAAAAACAAAGGCAACTTGAATTACAGGTTTGTAAAAACATTTGTCATATCTGTTAGAAAATTCTAATATATGTTGGATTGTAGGCGGGCCTTTTTTTGGTAATTTAAATACCAAAAATCTACAATACAATACTACTTATGTAAGCATACAAAATTTTTGTTACACTTTTCTCGACTACAGAACAAAGCTTGTGTAATTTCATATCAAGCTTGAAGTTAAGCACCTACATCTATATCATATTCACATGAATGAAAAAATGTAAAATAAAGATCCAAATGTCAGCCTTAAATTTAAAACTTAACAAAAGTCCACAATACATGCCATAACATTTGTTTTCTGTCAGCCAGAAGGAGCTGGTTTACACATTAGTAACAACAGTTCACAAAACATCTAGTAGATATATGAATTTTAGCAGTGATATTTAAGTATATGTATCAAGTGCAGAAGGTTGTGGGTTTGACAAAAGACATTCAATTTGTATTTGCTGCTTCTACGCCAAGCACACGGTATCTAGTAGTAAGAGCAGAGGACAGGTCAGCTTGGAGTAAGTATAAATGTGTCTGAGTGGGGTGATATGTCTTCCTGCGGACAGTTACCTCATGAGCTAGCATATCCAAATCCGGTTCAGCGTGTGGGTCTTGTACAAAGCAGGGATCATATTCATATCATATCAAATTGTCCTCGTCCTGATATGTACCTAATGGTTGCCACTGGACGTTAAACAATAATTCATCCATCATCTGTTAAATATAGAGATTAGAAGAAGTAAGACGAAGGAATCAGGAGGAAGAACATAGAAAGAGAAGAGAAGCAGAGGAAGAAGAGAGACGAAGAAAGGAAGAAGAAATGAGGAAGGAACAAGAAATGAGACAGAAACAAGAGGAACTCATGAGGAGAAAGAGAGAGGAGGAAATGAGGTTTGTAATTTAATCCTGTTTGCCAGGTTTTGTATTAAAAATAGAAAACACACAGATAATTCAAAATTTATTGCGTAGGATCGTTTATTGTTTTGAAATGGACATAGAAAGGGTCTAATCAGACCTTAAATATTTCATACATTGCCACATCCAAATGATTGGTTCAATGTTTAAAACTGTGAAAAGGGTAACTTATTCAGACTTAAAATACATTATAAAGATTAGAAGCTATTATACTGAGATCAAATTCAAAATTTCGGTTACAAATTAATATTGATTCCGTGGATTTGCCATTTAAAGGCGTTTTAAATTTTGTGAAATATTTGGTTTCTGTCAGTATCCTCCAGATGAGAAAAGTTTGAAGGCAAAACTGTATCGTGATAGGCCTGAAACAGTTTTCTTTCGCTTAAATTATGTTGTGTGACATTTTCTTGTAATGTGAACACCATTTCAGACATCTTTTATCAATAAATTTTAGGAGGGACGAGGAGCTGAGACAGAAACAATTTCTAGAACAAAAACAACGTGAATTAGAAGAACGTCAGAAACAACAGGAAGCACAAAGACGCCAGGTAGGAAACAAGGATTATTTCCCTTAGTTTACTTGGTTAAGGTAGTTCTTGTTACATAGATGCCAGGTCGTAATGCATCCTTATGTAAATAACAAACTTTTGACCAATTTTTGTCCCCTGCTGTAACTTAGAGCGGGGAAATACATGTAGATATGCCTTGTGTGTCTTGATCAGTAGTTTTGAAGTTGTACATAAGCGATACATTATTTGCAAAGCAAAAGAACAGGGTATTTTAGAACTTTTGCAAATGTGGAAGAATGAGCATTTAAGTAAAAGTTTCTATGATCACCATATGTTTACTTCTTAACAGGAGGAGCTACGACAACAGGAAATACAGAGACAGAGACAGCAACAGGAAGCCTTAAAGAGATTACAACAGGAACAACTGGCTAATATGCAGGTAATATCTAAATACACTGCAGGTGGTAGCTACATACGATTTACTAAAACCGTCTCTTGGTGTGTATAAAACACATATTTTTTGGTACTTGAAAATGGAGAAAAAAAAGCTTTTTGTTCAACTTTCAAAATCAAGAGGGTACCCCATTAAAACGTAATTTTGTTCAGCAGCAAATTGAAGTCGATGGTCTGACTAAAAAAATATGTTCTACAATAAAGAT
Source organism: Mytilisepta virgata (assembly GCA_028015205.1). NCBI lineage: Eukaryota > Metazoa > Mollusca > Bivalvia > Mytilida > Mytilidae > Mytilisepta > Mytilisepta virgata. The sequence goes on along the minus strand of CM051511.1, from coordinate 36,479,361 downwards.
TTCAACAAACAAAATGGTGTTTGGAATTTAAATTGTAGTTGGTGAAACCTGATACAAAGTCAAGCAACAATAATTAAATAAATAAAAATAAAGAAATAATGAATTTTAATTAAAATTTTGCAGAAAAAAAACATCTTCAAAAACTTTTTTGTTTAAATAGTAAACAGTCTGAGGTTCAAAGAGATGTTTAACCCTTTCACCAAATGATAAATTGTTATCTTTTATCTAGAAAAGTCATGAAAATAGCACATTTATAGCCTGTTTTAAGAAGACGATTTTTATTGTGCAATCTATGGAAAACAGGATGTCATAGACACTGTGAACACAATACAAACTTTCATTGCAAGTGAAAACAAGGAGATGATATTATGCTACTAGGCGAATATTGTAAACAAAAATTTGGAGACCCTTTATTTGGCTAGTAAATAGACCAGATACAGGATAAAAAGTATTATTTGTTTTGTTATGTTGACTGCTTATCATCATAGAAGAGCAAGTGGCTGCTAGATAACAAACTTTGGGGTTTTACTGTATCTGTCAGTCCATCATGCTTAAGTTTTGTGCTCGTTTTTTAACCCTTTTGCCAAAAACTGGTTTCACAGGATTTCCAAATCAGCTAGCAGATGAAGAGTCAGATTTACTACCGTTTACAGTTGTAGATTATACGCACTTCTTTACCTCTAGAAATAAGGCTGAGAAAGGGGTGCGTATTATCTAGTACAACCGGCCCACAAGATTTTTTTCTGGCGACTTTTCGATGTCAGTTCAAGAGAACAACTTCTTATATACAATCGATCGCCACCATTGTCGACATTATATACCCATATTTGATAAAAAGATATTGAAACCAACAACTGAGATTAAAATTCATACCTCTAATAACTCCTTCAAAAGAGCGTTAAGACAATGAAAAAGTATTCCTGTTCGATTTTGATTTTTGAACCGCCATTTTTGTTTGTACCGTTGTCTGGTTCATGGTGTCATATTTCGTTTTTATTCACTGAACTATTCCGGTTCAGATGAAGGTAGAGACGTTGCGTAATCGACATTTATAAATGATTGACACAATATTCAGTAATAAAATAACATTACCGTTGTAATTTATGACATTTGACAGCACTAGTTAGCTCACCTGGCCAAAGTTCTCATCACTTGGTCTCTGTCGTCCGTCCATTATTAACTTTTCACATTTTAATCTTATCCTCTGAAACCACTGGGCCAAATGGAATTAAATTTGGCAGGAAGCATCTATGTAAGGTCCTTTATAAAGCAGGGCTCACCAAACTGGGCGATTAGGGCGATTAAGTCGGCTAATGCTCGCCAATGTCGCCCTGTCATCGGCTCCAGAGCGACAAATGAGTCGCCCTGTGTTTTTAAGTAAGGCGCCTCCGAACAACGTACGTAATCAGCTGCGTCTGAAGACCGTTATTTTCATTACAAATCTCGAGCCGCCATTTTTTCTTGGAGATCAAAGGGGAAGGGGAAAGAAACGACAAAAAGTAAGCTAGAAAAATGGCGGCAATCGGAATTCTCGTAATTTTTCATTGGTCACAGTGTTTTTTACCGACTGGTAACAATCTGTAGACCTTATTTAAAAATAAATTTAGCGGATGTTGACATATCTATGCACAAATGGAAATTTTGTCAATACATGTATTGATTATTAAGTGTTCAAGCAAGGTGAATGGAAGGATTTTAAGAGTATTTTTGAGAAAAAATAATAGTAAAGATAATATAGATAAATAAATATTAAAAAATAAAATGGCAATAATAAATAAGTTGTGTCAGAAGGTACAAATATTTTTGCTCATATCTGTAACAGAAAGTTTCTTTCAAGTTCGGAGCACCACTGCATTATTTCATTTTTTTTTATTTCAAATTATATTCGTCAGTATTTTAAGGCAGCACATGATTTTGATTAAACTTTAACAATAGTACAATAGGCCTACCATGGTCAAAATCATGCAGCAATGTACGTTAAAAAAGTGGTGAAATTCTTTGTGAGAACCCTGTTTAGTCATATATTTATTATGTCTGTTATGCTGGATTCAAATATCAAATAAATAAAATATGAAAATCAGAAATTGAGTTTTATTCATTATGTCTCCCCTTCTCGAAGGGAGACATATTGTTTTAGTGATTATTATGTCTCCCAAACAAAGTTTTGGGAGACATATTGTTTTTGTCCGGTTTCTTATTATTATTCTTCTTCTTCTTCTTCTTCTTCTTCTTCTTCTTCTTTCCTTTTTCTTTCCGTTCAATGTTGTCCGCGACGTTTCTCAAAGATGCAATGTCCAATCAATATGAAACTTTGGGAATATGTTAAGGGTGACCTGAAGTTTTGCAAACGACTTTTAAAATTTTCAAAATGGCCGCCGTTTCAAAGGTCATTATATAGGACATTGCAATAATTTGAATTTAGGGGGTTTCTGATAAGCTCTAGATAGTGGCAATGGGGGTTTGTTTGGGAGACATCTTGTGACTCGCTGGCGATCACAATCATACCTAGTTATTATTCTTCCTCTTCTAATCAAATTTTTTGTCCGGAACATAACTTTTTTGTTTCTTGAGCTAGCCTCATGATATTTGGAAGGTATATGCATCAGGTCATGGCGGAGTGCAGAGTACCACATTTGGGTCCCTGGGGGTCAGTCCCCACCCCCTAGCCTGTAAAATGTAGGCTAAAATAACAAAATACTTAATATTTTGAAAACCATTGTGATCCCCACCCTATAACCATATATATTATTACTCCTTATGATAAGACAAATCATTTGGTACCATAGGGGGGTCTGAGGGGGGTCATGCCCCACCCCCTCAAACGATAAAATACTAAATATTCTGAAAACCATTGAGATCCCCACCCTATAACCATATATATTATTACTCCTTATGATAAGACGAATCATTTGGTACCATAGGGGGGTCTGAGGGGGGGTCATGCCCCACCCCCTCAAATGACAAAATACTTATTATTCTGAAAACCATTGAGATCCCCACCCTATAACCATATATATTATTACTCCTTATGATAAGACGAATCATTTGGTACCATAGGGGGGTCTGAGGGGGTCATGCCCCACCCCTTCAAATGATAAAATACTAAATATTCTGAAAACCATTGAGATCCCCAACCAATAACCATATATATTATTACTCTTTATGATAAGACGAATCATTTGGTACCATAGGGGGTCTGAGGGGGGGTCATGCCCCACCCCCTCAAATGACAAAATACTTATTATTCTGAAAACCATTGAGATCCCCACCCTATAACCATATATATTATTACTCCTTATGATAAGACGAATCATTTGGTACCATAGGGGGTCTGAGGGGGGGGTCATGCCCCACCCCCTTAAATGATAAAATACTTAATATTTTGAAAACCATTGTGATCCCCACCCTATAACCATATATATTATTACTCCTTATGATAAGACAAATCATTTGGTACCATAGGGGGGTCTGAGGGGGGTCATGCCCCACCCCCTCAAATGATAAAATACTAAATATTCTGAAAACCATTGAGATCCCAACCCAATAGTGTTCTTCTTCCTCTTCTAATCAAATTTTTTGTCCGGAACATAACTTTTTTGTTTCTTGAGCTAGCCTCATGGTATTTGGAAGGTATATGCATCAGGTCAAGGCGGAGTGCAGATTACCACATTTGGGTCCCTGGGGGTCAGTCCCCACCCCCTAGCCTACATTATCTTGGAAAGGGTTGAAATCCCCACCCTTAAACCATATATTTTATTATTCATGATAACAAGACAAGTTGAATGCAGTATACATCTGAGCCCCGGGGGTCATCCCCTACCCCTCAAGACCAGAAACCTTAATTTATCTTAAAAATGGTTCAGATCCCTTCCCCAAAACTATATATTACCTTATTCATTCCTTGTTGAAGCACATATCTGTAGGTAACTACATGTATTATGTACCATAGCTCTTAATTTGCCACCTTGATGATCCCTAAAAAATGTTAAAAAAACTATGGGTATGGAAGGGGAGACATCAGTTTTAGCGTGCTAAAACAGTCCAGCATGCTGGACTCCTGTGACAACAGTACCTCTAGTTTCAAATATAAATTAATCAGTTTATTACAAGATATCATCATAACTGTAGAGGAAACCTGCAAAAATAGTAAAAAAGTATTAAACATCTCCAAGTATACAAATCAAATGTACATTTGTAGATAAGACAAACTCACAATCTCTGACAAAATCTCAGATTATGACTAAAACAGAAGGATATGGAGTAAATGTAGATCAAATCTCAAACAATACAGGATAAAACACAATAAAGGAATGTATAGTATACACTATAAGACACAAAATAACAGGTATTTACTTGACAGGCTACAAATTGGGGGAAAAAACACAGTCTCCCTGGTAGACTTGGAAGTCTCCCTGTCATGCCCTGAAGTTTCCCTGTTGCTACCCTGAGGGAGACTCTGAGTCTCCCTGTTATTTTCAAGTGTGGTGAGCCCTGATAAAGATTGCTCATTTCGTCCTGATCGGACAACAGACATGGCCGCCATGGGCATTTGTTGTTTCTGATTGAACTGCTGGGCCAAATGGAACAAAACTTGACTGGAAGCATACATGGGAGGTCCTTTATAAAGTTTCCTCATTTCATCCCAATCGAACTACAAATATGGCCGCCATGGGCAGTTCTTGTTTTTGATTGGTTGATATAAAAAAAATCTCCCCTGAAATCGCTTGGCAAAATGGAACAGAACTTGACAGAAAGCATTTATAGGATGTTATTTACAAAGTGTCCTCATTTCATTCCGATCGGACAAAAAACATGGCCACCATATGCAATTCTTGTTTCTCATAGGTTGATTAAAAATTTGTTTTTTCTCTGGAACTGCTTGGTCAAATGGAATGAAACTTTACAGGAAGCATCTATGGAAAGTTATTTACAAAATTTCTTTATTTCATTCTGATCGGAATACATATATGGTCACCATTTGCAGTTCTTGTTTCTGATTGGCTTATATAAAAGAATCTTCTCCTCTGAAATAGTTGCCCAAATGGAACGAAACCTGACTGGAAGCATATATGGGAGGTCCTTTATAAAGTTTCCTCATTTTGTCCCGATCGGAATACAAATATGGCCACCATGAGCAGCTCTTGTTTCTGATTTGCTGATATAAAAAAATCTTCTCTGAAGTCGCTTGGCCAAATTGAATGAAACTTGACAGAAAGCATATAATTGGGAGGTTCTATACAAAGTTTCCTCATTTCGTCCTGATCAGGCAACAAACATGGCCGTCATGGGCAGCTCTTGTCTTTAATCGGTTGATAATTTTCTTCTTTGAAACTGCTTGGCCTAAGGGAATAAGACTTGACAGGAAGCATCTGTTGGAGGTTTTTTGCAAAGTTTCCTCGTTTTGTCCAGATCAGGCGACAAACATGGCCGCCATGGGCAATTCTTGTTTCTGATTGGTTGATTTAAAAAAAAAAAAATTCTCTTAAACCGCTTGGCCAAATAGAGCCAAACTTGTCAGAAAGTGTCTAAGACATATAACAAAAATCTACAAAACCGCAGAATTGCTTGAAATCAAACATGGTCTGAATGTTCCCCTTAAGGTGCTCACCAAGTGTTGTTACTCTGGTGCCGATCCCTAATTCAAAATGGCCTTCAGCAGAGGACTTAGGTTTACATAAGACCCTATGGGAAATACATGCAAAAATTTTCTGGAGAAATATCCTGACCTGTAAGTAGAAGGACTTTCATAAAGAAAAATTTGGTTGCTACAAGGCTTACCTTGCTTCATAATGATAGGGAGAAATGACTTCTCTGAGGTACATCAATAAAAATGGCTTTCATTCCAGGTGGGCAATACAGGCTCAGCCCTCTGAGCCTTTAGTTTACATATTGTTTCACTAAATTTTAAATTAATATCGCGCAAACAAACAAGTCGTTCTAAATTCAATTTGGAAATTAGAAGGTCGTAGTTGATTTCCGTTGTCAATAATTAATCAATTTGTCTTAAAGCATTTTCCTAATTTATCTTTTATTTTAATTGCATAAAAACATTTATAAAACAAATTGAAAGACTCAACGAAAATGAAAAGATGTTTCAGTTCTGAAAATTATGAAAACACTGATCTCATGATGACCACAACTTGGACTTTGTTGCCAAAGTGTCCATGCGTATAATATAATAGAACTAAATTTTTTTCCTCGATATAAGAGCTTGAAAAGGGGTGCGTATAATTTTAGACTGCATATTACCTACAGCTGAAACAGTACTGAAATTGTCATCCCAGTTGTTTATTGTACTTTTGAAAAGCATGATACAGCATTAGCTTTCTTTGATACCAGCTAAAGACAAACTAATCTAAAAAACCTCAGATTGATAGCCATAATGCCATGAGAACATCTAATATACATGTACTGCTGCTTGTTAATGCCATAGTTGTGTTTTATAGTTACCACAACATGCACAGTGGGCAAGTCAACAACAAGCAACAGAACAACAGAAAGCCAAGTCATTACTAGAGATACAGGAACAGGAAGAAAGGGAACGTCAGAAACAAGAGGAGGTAAGTCACTAAAGGGAGATAATCAGATGAGGGATTGCATCATTAAAACACATGGGTTAATATATCAATATAACTCCTCAGCAATGAAAAAAGCAACATATACTTCAAAGTAAACCTTAGCTTAGATAAAATTGAGATTCTCATCCTATCGATTGTATATATTTGTGTAATATTCAAAATGTTTATTTTTTCTGTAGATGTAGATATAGAAACATTGAAAATAAATTAAATCTAAGTTGGCCATTAATGTTTATCGTAGTTTTTATGGGAATATTGGAATGAATTTTTCAAAGGCTGAGGTGTTCCTTGTTAATATTGAGAGTGCTGAAATACCATGGTTTCCCAGAGAAACAAAAATTGATATTTCACACATAAAATAAACACTTCTTTCACTCAAGGAAGTGTGATAACTCACACGAACATTGAGGTATAGTCATATTTTCTTTAATATATCATCATTTTGACTGTGTAAAAAGAAGAATATACAAGTCATGATAAATAGAACACTAATTACTCATGTATTACATGCATCTGTGAATCTATGTGCTATTTGGTCACTCATTGTAGATATGTACATGTAGGTATTCGAATTTTAAAGGTAACTTACACTAGGCCTAAATTAAAATATTATTTGTTTCCCCTTTGCAGGCGACTTGTGGAATTTTCTGTGATGAAAAAATGATACTGTTCTGTGAAGTTTTTTTTTAACGATTTGGCATTTCTGGAAAGATTCCTATTTTGACATTGGTTTCGTATTTAGTAAAATTATTTTTGGAACATTTCGTGAGTCATTGTTACTTAGAAATCTATAGTCCCAATTGTTCCGATTGCCATAAAATATGACTTATGAAACCCACTTTATAAAAAAAAAAAATTCAATAATTTACCTGCTTTACCTACCCAGACCTTTAAGGCTAGAGTGGTAAAGGGCAAACAATCATATTTTTAAGGCTGGCCCTATATTTATTATTTATGAAATGTTGAGATTGATTCTTTGTGTTGAATAGATTCACAGACAATTAGAAGCACAGAGACAACAAATGATAGCTATACAACAACAACAACAACAACAGAAATCATGGTCAGGACAGGTGTAAGTATAAGGTTAAAAGGTGTCATGGGCAGGTGTAAGGCACATTATTATAAACTGAAACATTCATGTATTCTTAAATTCTTTGACCCTTCAGTTACCTCCAGAAAATATATGTCCAAATGATGTCCAGTAATGTAACATTGATGTTTGGTGATGGAATACTTTAAAAAAAAAATAAAAATGAAATAGTTGATTACAACCCTTATCAAAAACCTGAACCATAAAATCATAGGTAAAGGCAATAATTTATTTAAGGGAACAGAAGATATTGTACAAGTTTATTAAATCATGATTGGTGAAATAATATAATTTCCTAGTGAAAGAAAATCCTATAATTCACATGTGAAATAGATATTGTTCTTTCACTCACTCAAGGAAGTGATATCACAGCTGTACAATCTTCAATGCATAGTCACATGAAAATAAAATTCCTTATTTTTCAGATAAAATATTTTAATTTTGACAATGTTATTAACATAACAATTATATACCAGAAATCAACAATTCATCACTAATCAACTAATTATTCAGTCAGGCACTATACACTTTCTTGAATTAATGTATTGTTTGGTCCTCTTGTAAATTTAGGTATTTGAATTTCAAGATTAGTTACTGTGAATTCATTATTTTTCGTTGTATACTAATTTTCGTGGTTTTCGTGGGTCCCGGTAAACCACAAATTTAAATATCCAACGAAAAATAATATATTTTTAATTTAGCTCAAATTCACTGAAGTTTGAAAACACAGAGTTTTGATGTACCTTTCCGAGACAACATTAAACAATTGCATTTTACGACATGTGCTTGGATACTGACATATGATGATATTTCTTTTAAAGTATTTTGACTGTAAATTGTCGCGGTATTCACTTCCGGTTTTATTTTTGAAGTATTTCAAGAAAAATATTAATCCTAAGTAGGCCAAATCAATACATACTTTTTCATAAATTACAGTAAAAACATCTTGTAAAAAGATTATAAAGCAGAAATAATTGACTGTAATCAGATTAAAAATATGTATGTTTATGCCCTGAGGTATTTGGTGACAAGCGATTGTAATTTTGTCAATATATATTTCACACCTGATTAACCTTACAAGTAAGTAATTACTAATTTTGTTAATCTTGTTAAATATTAATCATGCAATCAAATGATAATTAAACATTTTGGAGTTGCTAACAGTGAATCTGTTAGTTAGATTTTGTTTAATAAGCGCTTAAAATCAATACTTTACTGTACAATATCAGAGTCTGATCGGCAAATTTTGTCGCAGTATTTTCATGATATCTGATGTGCCAAACCAGGAATTTAAGTATTTCAACATCTTTAAAGATTTTTCTAAGCCAGCAATCCACGAATTTACGTATCCCATGAAATGCTTTTTTTTTCTCTATCCACGAAAATAAATGAATCCACAGTTTTCTATAATAAATATTTAATTCGGTACATGTAATAGATAAACTTTTTAGCTCACCTGGACCAAAGGTCCATGTGAGCTTTTACCATCACTTGGCGTCCGTCGTCGTCGTCTGTCGTCGTCGTCGTCTGTTAACAATTTTTCAAACGTTAACTTGTCCGACACCATAAGTCCAATTGCAACCAAACTTGGTACATTTGTTTAGTGGCATTATGTGTACAAAACTATCGTTCGGATTTTTGATTCGTAAAAAAACATGGCCGCCATGGCTAAAAATAGAACATAGGGGTAAATTGCAGTTTTTTGCAAATAACTCAAAAACCATAACAGATATCAAAATTCTGGCATAGGGTAAAAGTGTTCAGCACCTCAAGATCTACCTGCCCTAAAATTTTGAAGAAGATCCAACGACCCATGTAGGAGTTATTGCCCTTTTTCTGCATTTTTTCCAAATTTTGCACTTATTAAGCTCAATATCTTGGATACTATAAAGGAAATTTGAAAAATTTAAATTTCATATTGTTAGGCACACAAAGATCTACAAAATTTGTAACAGGATCGAAGTTGTAGGTTCATTCCTTTTAGGAGTTATTCCCCTTAGATCATCAAAATTGACCATTTTTGCAGTCTTTATTCATTGTAATAAAATCGTTAACTCCTCTTACACCATAAGTTTAATTGCAACCAAACTTAGTGTAGTTGTTCCTTGGCATGAGTGCTACTAAACTATCGTTTGGATTTTTGATTTGTAAAAAAACATGGCTGCCATGGCTAAAAATAGAACATAGGGGTAAATTGCAGTTTTTTGCAAATAACTCAAAAATGGTGACAGATATGAAAATTCTGATGGGAAGCTAAAGTGTTCAACACCTCAAGATCTACCTGCTTTGAAATTTTGAAGAAGATGTAACAACCCATGTTGGAGTTATTGCCCTTTTTCTTGATTTTTTTTGGAAATTTGTACTTATTAAGTTGTTGTCAATAGAGAAAAGCTGTTGTTTGCTTAAACAATCAGCTCATTGAGCTCTACAAAAGCCTGAATTGGGTCGAAGTTGTCAGATGATCCATTATAGGGGTAATAGCTCATGAAAGACTCCCTTAAAGCTTAAGGACCAGGTGAGCGATTCAGGCTCCTGGGAGCCTCTTGTTTGTGTTTGTGTCGCCTGCGGAATGCATGGTCGACACATAGGGATCACTTTCTGTCGTCTTGTTTTTTTTATATTTAGTACTTTAGTACTTTATATGCTGGATCTTCTTTTTTCACAGATTTCCAAATCAATCAAGTTCTAAGTCTTTAATTGAAATACAAGAAGAACAAGCTCGGCAGCTAGATTTAGACAGACAACGAAAAATACAGCAACAACAAACACAAGCCAAGGTAAATACTCTTCTGTAAAGTTTCTGGGATAAATATTTATGATTGTTGCAAAGTGATTCATTGCTTTTCATGAATTTGACCATACACAATGCACACTCTTAACACATCAGTTACCTTCAGATGATTATTTTAAGGCCAATTCAAGTTCTTCAATTCTTGTCCAACAACACGTACAATGGCAAAGGCCATTTATTTACCATGGATTGGAAGTAAAGCCATGAAATAATCATAAATTACCGGAAACGGACACAAAATATTTCTGAAGAAATGAAAAAATTGGGTTGTGCAGATTTTCAAGGGGTGGGCGGGAATGATGATCTATCAAATAAATGGGTGATACTTAAAACCTCGACAACCATTTGCCAAGGCCTCTAGGAAAATATGAAAAGTAAATGTACAAAATCGTATTTTATTGGCAAAAATGAGAAAAAAGAATAAAAATGGCATGCTGACATAATTGTTTCTTATGGTACAAATTTTCAAAAACTTCCAGCACAAATTTCATAAAAACTATAATGACATTTTTTGTTTGGCAGAACTTATCAATATCTGCAGCAAGTGCCTGGAGTGGTGTGACAGCATCAACACATTGGGCTAGTGAAGGTGCATGGGGCAACCAGGCAAGAAATATTGGCAATCAGAATGGATCTGGATCTCTGGGCTTCTGGGATGATGCCATCATATCGTCTAAAAGAGCACCTTCTGCTATCAATAAAAAGTATGTATATTAACTTAAGAGATATGGTGGATTAATTCTTTACCCCTAAATAAATGTGATGGGGGACAGCTGTGTTATTTTGAATATGTCTTTATTTTTTGTAAATATACTGTGGAAGATTTCAAGTCAAATGAACATGTTATTGCAAGTTTATGCAGTGATCAAAAGTTGGATACAGGGATTATTTTATTCTGAATTCACTAGAATTTTGATTTTTGTAATCCATATACATGTATGTCCACTATAGTTATCCCCTCACTTTCGAAGAAAGTTCTGGGATATAGCAATTATCTCCTTCCGTCCGTCACACTTTACAGTATTGTTATGCAGCATATGCAGATGCGCAATAAGGTTTTAGAATTTTGATTTTCTAAAATTGGGGCCCACAGGGGTCGATTTTCGAAAAACTGTCAATTTAAGCTTGTGACCTAATCTCCGTCTGTCTGTCTGTCTGTCCATATATCTTGTAAGCGCAACTCCTCCTAGACTGCTCAATGGATTTCAACAAAACTTTACAGAAAGGAAGTACATCATCCAAAGATGTGCATGAAGAAAAATCTTTGCTTTCCAATATCACACAAGGGAGATAATTGGACTTCAAAGCGGGGGTATCCTTTGTGAGCTTTGGTCACAGTACATCTAGTTTTCATTTTTCATTAGGTTTATTGATTTAATTTTTTTTATAGAATGATTAAATACTATTTTTGGATGGGAATAAGGTATTATATTTTTGACTATAGGTAAGTGGCCCAACTACTTACAGGGGGTGCGGGGATCATTGTCGATTCCGACAGTCCAGATTTCTAGTTTACCTACCAGATGCAACTGTCCCTTGATGTTACATCCTTCATTGTGATCAAGTTTTAAAAAATAGAACTGTGTGGGATAGTCAAGATTGTAACCATTGCTTAAAATATAATACAATTATCCCCGCAATTCGAATGAAGTTCAGGGATATTTGTAATCTGTCTGTCTGTCTATGCATCTGTCTGTTAGATAGTGTTGTCTCCAGAACTCCTCGTTCATTTTTAATTTCATGCATTTAATCTCTATACAGCATTGTCACAAACTGTATGTAGATGGGCAATAAGGTGTTAAAATTTTGAAAACTGGAAATTTAAACTAAACTGTTTATTAATTTTTCATTTTATGCTTTTAATTTCTATACACTATTGTCACATACCATGCATACTGTATGTAGATGTGCAATAAGGTTTTAGAATTTTGATTTTGACAACTTGAGGCCCACAGGGGTTGTATTTCGGAAATAGTGAATTTAAGCTTGTGCCTTAAACTCCTCTTTCATTTTTCATTTAGATTTAACAAATTAATTGTATATATATAATATTGTTCTTTAATTTCTGAAGATAAGCGAAAAGGTTTTTAATTTTGAAAATCTATTAAGGGATCAAATTTTTGGGACCAAAAATGGTGAAATTGCTAATTTTGCTTTGTCCCTGGAAATACTCATTCATTTTTTGTTTCAGTGGTTTCATTTGTGTATAATATTGTTCTTCACTATGTGTAGATGTGCAGTAAGGTTTTCAATTTTGAAATTTGATTCAGGGTTCCAATTTTCAGACTGAAATTGTTAAATTGCTAATTTTTCACTGTTAATTGTTTTTTGACTTGTGCATGGCGGGAATTGACATCATTTCTGAAGGCACTAATTTCTAGTTAGTACATGTGATTCATCAAACATCTTCTTGCATGAAATACAGCAAAAATATTTCCCAGTATCATGAAATCATAGTGATAGAATGAAGACATTTACATATAATATTTGATTAAATCTTTTTTTTTCAGTATGCAAGGCAACCCTACTGAATTTCCAGCATTAAAGGGAGGCAATCCTATGAATACACCTTCAGTGCCTGTGTCAAAGACACAAAAACCTTCAAAGATGAAGAAAGAGGAGGTAAGTTTTCTTTTGTGAATTTTCCATTGTGAAATATGTCTGCTGCTTTTTAAAAAGTCAGTTTTCAGAATTTGTAGATGTCAGTTGTACATTGTAATCTTTGCAAAAATGTTCAATTTAATATTTATGTTATAAAAGGTCTTCTGTTTATAGGAACCACAGAGTTAAAAGATATTTTTTACTGAAGTATATGTAGGTGTCAATAGGAGAAGAGAAATACATGTACAATTCTGTTTATTTGGCTTTTATGCTACTTTAGCACAGTTGGGCTATACTGTAGCAGCCAGTTTTTATTGGTGGAGGAAGCTGAGAAACCATTGACCTGCAGGAAAACTGGCAGTCTTTGTCGGTTAAGGTCAGAATCTGGCACATCTTGCCATTGTATTCAAACTTACATTATTAGTTTTTACAGGCTAGTAATCATTAGACGGTACCGAAAAATCTTGACCGCTGACCCAAGGCCACTAGTGAAATATGAAAAATGATAGTACAGAAGTATAATTTTATTGGCAGTAATGAGTAAGAAGAATAAAAATTGTAAGAAATGTAACATATTTATGATTATTTTAGGAAGCTGTACAAAGGCTATTTAAACAACCAAAACCTCAGGAAAATGATTTTTCACAGTGGTGTGAAAAGGCACTTAAAAGTCTGGATACATCTGTAGACAGTAAGTAGTGAAGTGTTTCTAATGCGTCAGTGTTTTCGTGGTAGCGTGCTTGCATCAAGTGGGGAAGATCGTGGGTTCAATCTCTGGGTGTGTCAAACCAAAGAGGGTGGGGGGGGGGGAATATATCTTCCTGCAGACTGTTACTTTAGCTAGTACGTTAAAAATCCAGTTCAATGTGTTGGTCTAGTACAAAGCAGGGTCCATATTCATGGCAGACCAACACCAACATGTTCTCATACTGATACCCATATAATAATTGCCATGGGATGTTGAACAATAATTCATCCATTCTTCTAATGCATTGTGAGAAAAATTTTCAAATTTGTTCCTCAAGTTGAGATGATTGGTCAAAAATCCCTGAGGTAATCGATTTTCTGTGGCATCAGGAAATTTTCTTTACCAGTTGTGTTAATTCTGACCATAAACAATTCATTGCAAAACTTTTAGTTGCATATACATTAAAAATATTTAATTTCAAATTTGTTAGGAAATATTACTATAATGAAAATGTTGCATGAATGAGAGATTTTTTGCCATGTTGAAGGTCTCCTCACAGTGACTTTAAAATGAAGAACAACCATAAAATTGTTATGTACATGTTTAGGTACCATATTCCTTCTTTCTTATAACAGTAATATTCAAATAATGGTTATGTTTAAGTATCTCATTTAATTTACTACACACCAATTCTGTATTTTTTTTTCAGTACCAACTTTTGTAGCCTTTTTGACAGAAGTGGAATCACCTTATGAGGTTAGTATAGGATTTGAAGTTTTGGTTAAAGAGCCATTTTTAGCTCACCTGTCCTATAAGGACATGTGAGCTTTTGCCATCACTTTTTCAAAGATCTTCACCTCTGAAACCACTGAACCAATTACAGTCATACTTAGTCTGAATGATCCTTAAGGTATCTAGATTAAAGTGTATGTTTTATTTTCTTGTCTGTTGAGAAACATGGCCACCATGGCTAAAAATAGAACATAGGGGTAAAATGCAGTTTTTGGTTTATATCTCAAAAACAAAAGCATTTACAGCAAAACTGTAAAAATGTTCAACAGGTCTAGATCTACCAGACGTGAAATTGTCAGACAAATCAGGCAACCCTTTGTTGGGTTATTGCCCCTGAATTGTTAATTTTTCACATTTTTTCCGTCATCTTTGTAAACTTTTAAAAATCTTCTCTGAAACTACAGAATCAATTTCAGCCAAACTTAGGCTTATAGATCCTTATTTTCTTGTCCATCGAGAAACATGGCTGCCCTAGCTAAAAATAGAACATAGGTGAAAATGCACTTTTTGGCTCATATCTCGAAAACTAAAGCAGTTAGAGCAAAACTGAGAAGTAGTAAAAATGTTTATGAGGTCAAGATCTACCTGTCATAAAATTTTCAGACCAAATGGTCAACCCATTTTTTGGGTTATTGCCCCTAAATTGTTAATTTTAAGGCAATTTTGCAGTTTAAGGTTATTAGCTTGAATATTATTATAGATAAAGACAAACTGTATACAGCAATTATGTTCAGCAAAGTAAGATCTACAAATAAGTCAACCTGACCAACATCGTCAGTTGACCCCTTACAGCAGTTTTTGCCCTTGAAAGATTATTTACATGTAAACAGAAAATAATGGTCTGACATTGTCACATATGTTTAGGGCATTACTTGAAATAAATTAAATGGTAGCTGTACAAGTAAAATGGAGGGTCAAGGTCATTGAAAAATTCCATAGCAACCGATGAAAAAGTCCCTAGCAACCATATACATGTATATTTGGTTAAGGACCTTATAATTTACCTGTACAAGTCAAAAAGAAAGGTCAAGGGTCACGGTCATTGAAAAAGTCCATAGCAACCGATGAAAAAGTTCCAAGGAACCATATATATTTGGGTTCAGGAAAGTACAATTTACCTGTTCGTCAAAATTTAAGGTTAAGAGTCAATGTCATTGAAAAAGTCCATAGCTACTGATGAAAAAATCCCTAGCAACTATATATATTTGGGTTAAGGACCTTATAATTTCCCTGTACAAGTCAATAAGAGAGGTCAAGGGTCAAGGTCATTAAAAAATTCCATAGCAACCGATGAAAAAGTCCCTAGCAACCATATATATTTGGGTTCAGGACCCTACAATATACCTGTTCAAGTCATAATTTAAGGTCAAGAGTCAATGCCATTGAAAAAGTCCATAGCTACCGATGAAAAAGTCCCTAGCAACCATATCTATTTGGGTTCAGGATTAAGGAGAAAATTGCGATGGTATACATTAAATAGAAAAAAATCATTGATGCAAAATCTACTGGTACACAAAAGATAACAGGTGAGCAATTGAGGCTCTTGGGAGCGTCTTGTTTAGTTATAACGTGTCCCTTTCGTAAAGGTTTATTATTATAGAATAAGACAAACAAAACTTTAAATGGAAGGGACAAGAATTAAACAGTCTTTATGCAGAGGGTAGTTTTACAGCATTTGTTTATGAAAGGGCTATTTTCCAAGTTTCCATTGATGACAGTAATATGTAGAGGGATCCTATACAGTAGATTTATCTGTAGAAATTTCAGTGAGAAAAAGATATCTTCACTCTTCTGATATATTAATGTGATTTACTGAGTAAAGAAATCATTATATTAAATAATTTTTAACTTGTGAAAAAGTTGAAATACTATGATAACAATTTTATTACACAAGATGTGCACATTTCGTTGATTTACGACTCAGTTGTGCAGTGAGCATATTTTAAATATTGTTAAAAGGGATTTTTTTTCTCCATCAGTTGTGTCATACACAATAAAACAAAGGTTTGATTATTAATGAGCGCAGCGAGCGCTATAGGAGCATATGCATTTTCTACATATGGGTCATTTAGAAAAGTCTTTGTTTAATGGGGGAAGCCATATTGTGCTATATACTAAGGCTAGAAAAAAGTTTCATTTGCCGGAAATGTAAGTAAGGGAAATAACTTGCTTCAAATTATAATTTTAGAGTCAGAATCGTGATACCGGAAATGAGTTTCTGAAAAGGGCTATTGCTGTGCTCGCATCACGAGCCACGCAAACAGCATTTTAAATAAAGACAACAACGAACTATTATCATACATATATATCCTGAAATATTGTAGGTTCATGACTATGTGAGGTCATACCTTGGTGAAAGTAAGGCTTCTAAGGACTTTGCCAAACAGTTCTTGGAAAAGAGAAGCCAGTCTCGTAATAAAGCCAAACAACCAGTAGTTGAGGTATGTACTGTGATTTTTTATTTTTACATTACCAGATATTTTGTTTATGTAAATATAAGATACTACCTTGTATTCAGTCAGTAAAAAATAGATTTTGTGAATGCATGATATTATATGTCTTTATATTTGACAAAATTATTTCTCTTATATCTAAAATATATATTTTTTCTCCAGTTTTGAGATTTTAATTCTATTTGATATCTCTTGAGAGATTTCAGTAAAGTCTGCATGTTTTTTTTCAACAACCATTTTGTTTTAGAGATAAAGTGGTCAGAAGTGCAAACAAGGGTCTTCTTGGATTTTTCTTTATTCTATAATCAGAAATAGTCCGAAAGAATTTTTTTATTTTGATTTCTCTAAAATTCTGTGGAAAAGAAAAAAAGTTTTCATAGATATTTCATTTTAACAGGAGAGCATATGGGGACCTGCACCGGCCCGTGATTACCGACAACAGGTGACCAACCAACAATCTGATTTCGAAACCCAAAAAAACAAAGGAGGAAAAAAGAAAAAGAAGATGATGAAACTTGACAGCAGTATCCTAGGGTTCACTG
This sequence comes from Mytilisepta virgata, assembly GCA_028015205.1. Taxonomy (NCBI): domain Eukaryota; kingdom Metazoa; phylum Mollusca; class Bivalvia; order Mytilida; family Mytilidae; genus Mytilisepta; species Mytilisepta virgata. The sequence goes on along the minus strand of CM051511.1, from coordinate 36,461,823 downwards.
TCAGTGCCGACCCAGAACGGAAGAACGTTGGAGAACTTGACGATGACGGAAAATGAAAATTTTACTGCTTTTATCAACAGTGTTTTTAAGAACTAAAGATAATGATGTTATTTGTATTTGTTGGTATTTTGTTAAGGTTGGTCTTAAATGTTCGGGTTTTGGTCGCATTTAACCGTTTCCATATCTAAATATAGAACTGGCTTTATATCCAGTCCCACTGGAAGTATGCGTTCTGGCCCAGCTGCCAATGTTGGAATGAGTTTTGACAAAACGGTTTGTATCCAAAATATTGCTGATGGATTGTAGAACATCAAATGATGGATTTTATTATGGAAAAATTATACAGCAAATAGTGCTATTAATAGAATGATTTAATATGCTGATGTTGCAGTATTAGGCAAAAATATTAAAGTCTGATTGGAAAAAGAATAATTTTAATGCAGTCAAACATTTTAAAACAAGATTTAAAGAACCAATTATTTTATCTAAAACAGTTTTAGATCTTAAAAATGAAGTTATTTAATCAATATGCACTTAAAACAATTTTATATTTTATAAAGAGCAGACAGATGTATGCTTACAAGAAAGAATGACTGAATATTAAATAATAAATATTAAATCTGGCCCAATTTGCTATTATATTCTCCTGCAACAGTACATTCATCTAAAAAAGTTTTCATGTATTAAAATTAATCTTCATGTACTAAAGACAAAAATAAAAAAGCCCCATTGCTGATTATACATATATAAATGAACGTAATTTAAACTGGAAAAAAAAACCAAAAGATTAACAACAGAAAACTTAATAATTTTCCTGTGTACCTATACTCCTGTTTTCTCAAGCTTTTGCAAATTTTGATATATTTAATTGAATGAAGATAATCATTTAAAATCAGCATTGGAAAAAATAATCTTATATCATATTTCTATTGATAATTACAACAGTGATAAATTAAGTGCATATCATCAGCTTGAGAAATACAATAATGCCAAAAAATCAGAATGATAAATAGTGTGGAGACAGATTCTGTCCCTCCAGAAGTAGCTGATAATAATGTATGTGTGAGTTGTTATAATTAGAAGATTGTTAACAGAATGAAAGTGTATGTTTGTGTGTATGTGTATGTATGTGTTATGTGCCAAATTAGATGGTCCTTGTTCCAAAATGGCCTTGCATGAGAAAATAAAGTTTTCTAAACAGAACTGACAATAAATATTTCTGATTCTAATATCAGATTCTACCTCCATTAAAGAGATTGTTTTATTTCTTGCATTCCTGGAGATAATTTTTTTTTCTAACATCACAGTAAGATTCATTTTTGATTTACCTACCCTTAACAGAGTTATATAAGGGAGGTAATCAATAACCTTCCTCTTTCCCAAAGGACTAAAGAGGGTAAATATTAAAATTATCTCCCTTGGGTAACTTGGAAATGGTAGATAATTCAATTATGTTTCTGATTTCTATTTAGAATAAATAATTCTGCACTTGATTGGAATAAAGAGATGGAAATATTTGAATTAATTCTATGTCATTCAGGCTTAGAAATTATATTTTTCAAAATGTTTTAACCTCTTAAAACTTACATTCTGAAGTTTAGTCCCCTGTTTGTAAGACTATCCCATCTCACTTTCCAGAAGATCAAGAAAATAACACTCTAATCTAACATAAAACATTAAAAATGTACAATGTTGTATTAACATCTACAAAGGTTTCATTGTATGTTTATTTTTATTTAGTGTGTCAGAAGATTTAAATTATTTGAAACACAATGGCATATTTGGTGCACAAACATGGATCTGACAAACCACCTTGTATGTGTCTTATTGTACTAGAATTTCCCTTTGTAAAGCCTGTCTTCTTTAGTGTGTACAAGTGGGGTGTGTTTCTGATCTCAAAAACTGTCAGAATATTATAATGGCCAGTATAACTTACAATATGGGGAGATATGGTAAGGCCACTTTCTTGCTGTAAATATTTACAAGGCCATTACAACATCGATTACTACCTTTTGTGGTAAGCGTATTTAGCAGACTTTGACACCAATGTTATCACTATGACATCATCAACAATATCTGTCTAGAAGGAATGATGTAGAATGCATACATACAAAGTACAAAATAGTTTTAAGTAATAATCCACAAATTCAGAAAATCTCTTGAGAGTAGCCTTACCATATGTCCTCCTGTATGGAACAAATGTATGTATAGTCCTATTCCACTTTGATATAACCAAAAAATTGTGCCATATTTGTATTAAGTAATGAAGCAAAGTTGCAGACACTGTAAAATTTTCATATCATTCATTTCCTTTTTTTTTTGTTGGGGGGGGGGGGAATCATACAACTAATTTGTACTAGTCAAAGCATATTTTTTCCTAGGGGAAAGGGAAGACTAAATGAATTGTTAAAATATCCAGATCGTAAATAATGACCATGTGATTATATATATCCTTATGTCCTGGATATTCTATGCTGAAGAATTACAATGGCCTCTGTAATTATTGAAAAAATGTCAGAAAAACTATGTACCAGTGTAAAATACACAACTTGTTTCTTGTATTTCCAGAGTTACTGTCATTGTTTTTTTGTCTTAGTAGAAAGGAAAAAGTACCTATCATTTGAGATTGGGTCCTAGAAATAGTCTTGGGAGGTAGGGGGAGGAATATGTGAATTTATGATAGAAAATATGTACGAATCCTGTCTGGTGTGCCAGGAAGCACTTATAAAAGATGTTGGTTTATTGTCAGCTAAGTAATATATTATTTGATTTTTGTTTTACGTACTTTCTGAAATGGTATATAAAATCGTAGGAATTCTGATACTTTATGCCACAAATATTTTTTTTTGTAATACTGGTGATTTGATATATAAAAATATATGGAAAGAAAAATTTGCTTAAGAAGTCTATAATTTATTTGCAATGTTTAGTGAAAATTCAGTTTCAGCAGATATGATTTTAAAAATTAAGTTTCAGTATTTTGAAGATTTATACAAAGTATCCGTAGTTTTTAACATTTTTTTTTGTTTTAGAATGATGCACACTTTTTAAAAATCTGAATTAAAATTGGAAAACATGTCTTTGGTTAGGAAAATATTTTTCCTTATGGTTTTCCTAAAACAAATAGTTAAATATGATACCAATATTGAATTGTGATAAAGATGCAGGCTTTTGTGTTCACAAAGGACTTGTCATTACAAAGCTGAGTTGTTAAAAATAAAATGAATTAATTTGTTAATGTTAGTTTTACTGTTATTTTTATACAAAACAGGGATTTCTCAATCTTGTTGAACTGCTGCAGTGGTCTTGATATGGGATATGCACTCCTGAGTCAATATGCAGTTTAATTGAAGATGGCAAACATAGCCTTCAAGAATGACAACATTCCAAACTAGAAAACAAGCAACAAAGGTCACAAAATTCCTACATTTTGCTGAAAAAAACTTGTGGAAGGAAATAAGGGGTCATTAGACAACCAGTACATATTATCAGGTTTTCTGCAAACGTATATCGTAAAATATCAGCCGCGAGACACAATGTGAAGCTTTTTTCGGCGAGTGAGCGTAGCGAACGAGCTAAAAAGCTTCATATTGTGTCGAGCGGCTTATATTTTACAATATTTGTTTGAAGAAAACTTGATGATAAATTTATCGTATTGTTAACAAGCTATCTTAATGGAATTTCTTACTTTTCAATGGCCATCTCCCTATAACCGGATGTTTTCCTGATATATTCGGGTCAACGTTGGGTCAAACATTATGACGTCGCTGATATATTCGGGTCAGCTCATATTAGGGTCGGGTCAACTCTTTACGACGTCACAGTGCCGAAATACGGGAAATTGTGAAGGCCTCAGCAGGTCGATATAGGCATGGGGAAATACGATAAATTAAAATACATGGTTATGCATAGTATAAAAAATGTTGCAGTGTAAAACATATTTATACTTCATTGTGCTTTAGGGTTTTTCTTGGGTTTCAATCCCTTGTCAGGTCAACCAAAGACTTTAAAATTGATATTTGCTGCTTTTTAACTAAGGATGATGTATTTAGGAGTATATGCAAAGACTGGGCGGCTGGGAGTTTGGAATAATGTGCGAGGTTGGTTGGCATGACTTCCTGTCGACCTTTGTCTTTTGAGCTAATACGTTTAAAATCAAGTTCAATATGTTGGTCTAGTAAAAAAGCAGGGTTATATTCATTTTGCATCAACATTTTTGGGCCCTGATATACATATTATAATTGCCATATAAATGTACTACTATAAATTCAAAAATTATGTAATCAATCTTGTTGAAGTTTTTGCTCCAATTTACCATACTTCAAAATATTCTTCAAACTAAAGCACTCAGTACTGAATGTAAACATACAAACTGCTGCCTTAAGGGTTTCACGTATTGTCGCAATGAAGTAGGCTTCTTCATTGGGACTATTGCCTACAGCGAGGTTCTTAAATGGGACCGAAGTGCATAGAGTAAGGTCTCATCTAACAACCTTCTCCTAAGCATTAAGGTCCCATATTAGAACCTGCCCCAGTGTACTAATTTCCCATCTACGAACCTTCTCCAATGCATTAAGTTCCCATCTAAGAACCTTTCATAGTGCACTGATTTCCAATCTATGAACCTTCTCCAGTGCATTAATTCCCCATCTAAGAACCTTTCCCAATGCACTGATTTCCCATCTACGAACCTTCTCCAATGCCTTAAGTCCCAATCTAAGAACATTTCCCAATGCACTGATTTCCCATCTACGAACCTTCTTCAATGCATTAAGGTCCCATATAAGAATCTTATAAAGTGCATTAACATTAAGATCCCATTTAAGAACCTTCTCTAATGCATTAAGGTCCCGTATAAAGATATCCAGTGCATGCATTAAGGTCCCATCTAAGAACCTTCTCTAATGGAGTTGGGTCGTAACCTTCTCCAAAGTTGTAAGGTATCATCTAACAACCTTCTCTAAAGCATTAAGGTCTCATATGAGAATCTTCTCCAATGCATTAAGTTCCCGTTTAAGAGCCTTCCCAAATTCATTAATGTTTTACCTAAGAACCTTCCCCAATGCACTAATGTCTTATCTAAGAATCTTTTCTAATGCATTAAGATCCCATTAAAGAACCCTTCGAACGCATTAAGGTCCTATCTAAGAACCTTCTCTAAAACCTTCCCCACTGCATTAATGTCGTATCTAAGAACCTTACCCAATGTATTGAGGTCACATTAAGGAACTTTTTACAAATTCATTAATGTCCAATCTAAGAACCTTCTCTAATGCATTATGACACCATCCAAGAACCTTCCGAATTTCATTACTGTCCCATCTAAGAACCTTCTCCAATTTATTAAGGTCCCTTTTTAGAATTGTCTATAGTGCATTAAGGTTCCAACTAATAACCTTTCCCTATGCATTAAGGCCCCATTGAAGAACCTTCTCTGAAGAATGCATTGAGGCCCATGTGGGAACCTTCTTTAATACATTAAGGTCCCATCTAAGAACCTTCCCAAATGCACTTATGTCCCATCTAAGATCATTCCCCAACGCATGAAGTTCCCTTTTTAGAACCTTCTATAATGCATTGAGGTTCCATCTAATAATCTTCTATTATTCATTATGATTCTATTTAAGAACCTTGACTAATGCACTAATGTCCCATCTAAGATCCTTTTCTAGTGCAATAAGGTCCCACCTATGATCTTTCCCCAATGCACTTATATCCCACCTTCTCTATAATGCATTAGAGTGTAATCAAAGAACCTTCACCGATGCACTAAAGTCTAAAGTAGGAACATTCTCCAAAGCATTAAGGGTATTTACCCAACGTACTGATGTCCAATCTTATACCATTTCCTAATGCACTGATGTCCCATCTAAGAACCAGCTCAAATGCAATAAGGTTCCTTCTAGGATCCTTTTCAAATGCATTAAGGTCCCGTCTAAAACCTTCGCCAATGGATTAATTTTTTAATTAAGAACCTTCCCGAATTCATTAAGATCCCATCTAAAAACCTTCCTTGATATATTAACGACCTATATATAAAACCTTCCAAACTGCATTAATATCCTATCTGAGAAACTGAATTAATGTACCGAGGTCTCATGTATAGATATTTTTTTCCCAATGCACTGATGTCCCATCTAAAAACCTTCTCAAATGGATTAATTTTCCAAAATTCATTGAGGTCCCATCTTAAAACCTTCTCCAATATACTGAGGTCCAATCTAAGACCCCTCTCCAAAGCAGTAACGTCCCTGCTAAAACCTTCCCCACTGCATTGATGTCGTATCTAAGAACCTTACCCAATGTATTGAGGTCACATTAAGGAACTTTTTACAAATTCATTAATGTCCAATCTAAGGACCTTCTCAAATGCCATTATTTCCCATCTATGAACCTTCTTCAATGAAGTAAAGTCCAATGTATGCATGCACCTTCTGCAATGATATATTCCGCTTCTAACAACTTTCCAAATTGCATGGAGAAACCATCTAAGAACCGTTTTAAATGCATTGAGGTCCCATCTAAAACCCTATCATATGCAATAATGTCTATCTATAAGAATCTCCCCAATGCACAAATGAGCCACCTTTGAACATTCTCGAATGGAATAATGTTCCATTTAACAACCTTCTCCAATGGAATAATGTCCCATTTAACAACCTCCAATGCACTAATGCCCCGTGTAAGAACCTTCAACAATGCATTTAGGTTTCATCCGAGAACATTATTCAATGGAATCAGATTCTATCTAAGAAGATTCCTAAAGGCACTAATGTTCCATTTTCGAAACTTCCTCAATGCATTTTCGGTCAGTCCAACCCGTCTTTCAGTATATTTACACATTTTATTATAGAACGATGAATTTTAAGAGTAAGAATTGGGTAGTCCCATTTTGTGCACAACTGTTTATATGTGCATATGGTATTATTTAAATCAAAAGTGTAACCGAAACAAAATGGAAAAAATACCCGAGTTGACAGTAGCGTCCGCAATTGCTAAAGTTTTTTGACATCACAAAGAAAAGTTATGACGTCACAATTAAAAACGCAATTGTTCTACGAGGTCATTAGGTCAAGTGGAGCTGAAAATTGGGGTCAAGTTGTATATGTTTTTCCTTTTGTTTCGGCTACACTTCTGATTTAATTATTTTGATTCTGAACCATACAGTATATTGGCAAAAATTGAACTGTAAATGAAATGATAATGTGTATAGACAAAATGAGGAAAACTTAAAAAAATATATATCCATTTTGAAATTAAGGATGCTCTCTGGTCATGTTTTGGTCTTTTTTGTCAGATTTTCGGAATCCTCGGGTTTTATCCTTTTCTTAAACATGATTTTTTTTTGCCCATGAACCACCACTTTTGCTTTTATTATTCAATCATATATACCTTAAAATGGTATTTGACAAAATTTTATGAAATCCTTTTTATTTTTTCATACATCTTTGAGAGACTGAAGTTGTCAATGCAAAAACAATGAAAAATCCAGAGAAAACACATTTCCTGCAAATTTTCAAGCCTTATAACTCTAAAATTAGCACATGAACCTATATGTTTTCTTGCTTATTTGTTTACTATTCATATGTTCTCTCAAACTAAATCACCTATTTCAAATCCTATTTATTTCCTATTAGACCAGAGATCATCCTTAAGTAAATGAACACTTTAGAGAACACAATGAAATCCGGAAGTAGCACGAAATGTAAACACTTCTGCATCTGTGTGTTTTTTTCGTCTGATTTTTGTGTGGAAAGACGTTAACAATATATCGACAGAACCAATTTTCATCAAATGGATGAACAACAGAATGCTGGGAACTCCAGCGCACTGAGAAGGAAAGTAAATTCAATGAAAGAGCCGCTACCAAAAAATACTGACAGTAATTTGGATTTGGAAGAGAGAATGAGTAATTTCAAGATTAGCGAAAGCCAAGGTGAAAATAATACCGACAAAGACAGTTTCGCAACAACAATTCCACCTCGGAAAATGCCACCTAAATTATCAAGAAACAGGTATTAATTAAATGTTGTTTGTTTACATTATGTAACCCAAACCAAAGTAACGAAACAAAGTATAAATCAGGCTGGGGACAAACCCTCAACAGCTCAATGGCTCAAATGAGGGTAACCCCTTAACTGAGTTAATAAGAGGGGTAATAAACATTTTATGGCTCAAACTGAGCCTATGTTAAGACAAGAAAAGTAGCACTTGTGTTTCTGTTAACATACATGCACAAAAAATTAATGCCAGAGAAAAAATGAATTGTCTCCCTTTAGATCCAGCTTTACTGATGAGAAACTTTGGCTATCTGGCCATAACGAAGTTACCTAGGGGGAGAATGAATTGTTTCCTGTTAGGTTTATTAATTAATAATAATTAAATTTGAATTATAACAGACAATTTGATAAGTGGTTAATTGGGCAAGTTACGATATAATGTATAATCAACTTTGGGTAATGTACATGTGACATCACCAACATATTGATTCACAGTCCGAGATTTAGATATTCCTGAGTGAAATAAGTTATTCAAAGTTATTCTAATATTTATATCCGTAATTTTGGATCAGAGAATTTTTTTTACAAATTGAATTATAAGGATTGTTTTCAATTTCGAACAGGTTTTAATTGTATAACCTACTTTGGTCAATTTACGCTTAAACATAAACCGCCTCATGGTTTATGAAGTGTAAACTGTCTGAAAGTAGGTTAATTTTATATCATATAAGCTGATCCAAAATTAAAAACAATCCTTAAGAAACATTTGTTTCTGCCTGTAGCAAAGTCACCTAGGGTGAACAATGAATTGTTTCCTGTTCAAGCCAAGTTTACTACTGAGAAAAATTTAGCTGAACTAATTTACCCAGGGGAGATAATGACTTGTCTCCATCACATGTACATGTATATCCAGGTTAAGCAATGAGAAATAGAGATAATGGGTTGTCTCCCTTTATCTCAATGTTTACCATTGACAATTATTTAACATCTATTCTGCTTAACAGAGTTAACAAAATGAGATTTTCCACCATGACATTTTTAAAGCATGCTGAATAAAAAATAGTGTAGAATTAATAGAAAATGTACTTTTTCTTTTCTAACAAGCTATCAAAATGGATACATTTGTGCAAGTAACAGGTAAAATTATTTAAAATAATTTCTAAAGGATTTGCTTTCTCTTAAAAAATTAAGCCTGACTAAAAGTTTTGAATTTAGCTAATACTACCATTAGTACCATCTTTCAGAGCTCAAGATCAGGGTTTGAAACTCCCAAAAAAACTACCAGACCACAGGGCTTGCTATGTATGAAATTTTCTACATATAGTTGTTCAGCCAGTCCTTACAATTTTTGTTAAACTGTTAGAACTTTATGCTATGTGGTAATAATGTTATTATTGTAATTTTAATAAAATAGTACATGTTGTAATCTAAATTTAGAAACGGGAACTTCCAAAACAAGTTTTCAGGACTGCCAGATAACTCGGCAGACACCTCAGTTTTCACTTATTCGGTGTCTAAAAATTCCATCTGGGGACACCTCCAGTTTTCAAATAACGTCCCCCAAAACAGCTCCCCCTGGCGTTGACTGACATTGCTACCTTTCAGGTATAAAATGATCAAACACTTCAAAGTGATAATGAAACACTCCACATCACTCATATATATACACAATGAAACAAAGATTTATAGTTATTACTTGTTGAGTACAATGAAGCTGGAAGTTAAAATATTGCTTCTATTGAGTATGATATTCAGATTAGTTCTGTAGACTGGTGTTTTCAATTTCGTTTATTTAAGCATTGAGTTTTATATTTTCAGGGGTCAGTTTACCCTGTCGAAATTTCAATTTCGGCACTGAATTCAAAATAGGAAGTAAATACACCTTTGACCAAAAAATTATCTGGAGCTCTAGCTAACCTTTCTGAAATCTGAAGTTTTTATGGAATTAAAATTCAAAACAAATTTCCCTCATCTAAGTTTGGACCTCAGGAAAATTGAGAGAAAAGAATAATAAAAATTTAAGCCTAAACAGAAAAAGAAAAAGGACAAACCAGTTTGATATGGCCTGACATCTATATGATTTTGGCTGTTGTGTCATTTAATTTGACGTCTTTTACTAAATGATTACAAAACAGGTACTTGACAAATGAAAGTAAAAAAGATTAATAAAACATTTATACATTTTTGAAGGTATTACATAAATACAGTGATTATACAATAGAGAAATTTAATTACTCAAATCCAGGGCTGACAAGGACCAAGGTCCTAAAAATTATTATGTTTACACAATATACATTGTACACATGTATTTGTACAGAACATTAATTATATTATAGTAAGTGAAACATCATTGATAACTTTAATCCATTCATTTTATTTATTAAAAATCTAATGACAATTTTCACCCTTGTATAAAATTTTTTTTTTTTTAATACCTACATGTGATGTATACATGTAAACAAAGATAGAATAGATTGTCTCTAAGATTGGAAGTATGTAAAGTGTTTTGTGTTCCTCCGAAAGAAATAAATTGGTGAAAAAATTGTAGATAAAAGAATCAGGTATGTCCTAAAACTTGACATGGTTTAAAAGTTTAAAAGCTAGTCAAAAATACAGTTAATCAAATTAAAAAATGCAAGATTCGTTCTTGTTTATTTAAGGTGGTACCCAACACTACAGGGAGATAACTCTTAAAAATCACCAGAGCGTTTTAATCAAATTTAATAAGTACAGAGAAATTAAGCTTCTCCGTGATCAAAATTGATGTTTGCCAAACTGCTATATATTCAATGAAATTATTCCCATGAAGTGTGAAACTCTATTTACTAAAAAAATTCAACATTTATGTCTACAGGTCAAAGTAAATATTTCTTAAAAATTTTATGAAAATTAAACGAGCCAAATTTATTTTAGTCAAGGTGTTGGGTACCACCTTAAGGATTTACTGTATTTTTTTTTCATTCTATGAAGAAATATCCTCAATCATGTGGTGCACACTAAATAACTCGTGCAGCAGGTTATTTGAAAGAGTGCATGATGTGCATTGAGGTTATTTCGAAAAGACTGAACACAAAATTACTGTCAATCCTTATACATGTTATTTAATTCCAAAGGTTGTTTTAACGTCTAAAACGTCAGGATTCCCTTAAATGATGTCAGAGTAGAAAAAAAAATTTAGTCTATGATATGTTAGATAAAAAATATTGCGACCAATCAAATGATGTCTTACATCCAATATTAAATTATAATTAGAAATATCCAAGGGTTTGTAAAGACACTTGTATAGTGATATATACATGTATAACAGCAATATTTTGAGATTTTTCTGAAAATTGAGTCATCTGTTTTTGGGACATACAGCACAAAAGGTAAATGACTAACGGTTTATTCCCCGAATGACTACTGGGCTAAAATAACATATAATTAGAAAAGGTATTAAGAGGTCTACTTAATAAATGAAGGTAGTAACCAAATTATCAAACTCCATGGCAGTTGTCAAAAGGAATAGCACAAAAAAGAAGGGTAGTCCATACATAATATAACTTGCAAAATGAAGGCAAGCATAGGAAAATTGGAAATAAGCATTATGGTCCTGACTTGGTAAAAGCATTTCTGATGGAAAGGGTGGATTAAACAAGGTTTAACAGGGCTCTAAACCTCCCACGTCTATTTACCTGAAGTAAGCTCTCTGGTTTTAAAAAATTAGAAATCTGACATTTTTATTGGTAAAGTGAAACATATTTACTTAAAATGAAATAGAACACTACAAAACAATTTTTGACCAATTGAATATTATACAGATTTATAAATTTACAGTAAAATTTTCAGACAAAGTTCAATTTATATTATAAAAATATTTTATAAATTATATTTTACATAGAGAATAAGTCTTTTTTAGTCAGGATCTTCAGTCAGTTATATATAATAATACTCAATAGCTTGGGCTACTTACTCAACTCACTATATAATAAAAAAAATCCAATTACAATGTTTTTGGTTTAATTATAATTTAAATAAATAAATAATAAAATATTATATTTATATCAGTCTATATATATATAACATGCTGTTGGCATGGCCAATGATGCGAGCACAGCAATATTAGCCCTTTCCAGAAACTCGTTTTCGGTATCACGATTCTGACTCTTAAATTATAATTTGAAGCAAGTTATTTCCCTTAGTTTACAAAACATGTACTTACTTGAGGAGTACGAAACTTTTTCTAGCCTTAGTATGTAGCACAATATGACTGCCCCCATTAAACAAAGACTTTTCTAAATGACCCATATGTAGGAAATTCATATGCTCCTATAGCACTTGCTGCACTTGCTATTAACCTTTGATATTTTATATTATATATATAATGACTTAAATTGTAACAAAATACATTGTAGTTTATTACATATATTTATCAAACAAACAGAAGATATTTTAATGCTTAACAATAAAAAACCTATATGACCGTGTATCATTCCTTAGTTACATGTATATCTGGGGTAGATATATACAGGTAAAGAATTTGCCCCTTAGAGGACCTGTTAATCCATTGTATAATTAGATGTTGTCATTTGTGGGGCACACCTGACTAACAATGAAGTAAAGAGCACGATTTGAGAGGGGGGTGGGTTGACTCTGGTTGTGCCTCCATCAGAGTGAAAGCCTGAAGTTATATGATATTTTGAGTAAAGGAAAAAAAAGGAAATTGATGTTAAGTATATAAAGTACATCTACTCTAAGGTAACCATATTATTAGGGCCCCGCCATGGCGGTGCCCTATAGTAATCTGTCTGTCCGTCAGCATTTCCTTTGTTGTACGATAACTTGATTGTTTTCACATATTTTTATGATTTTTATACGCAATATTGGACTTGACCAAAGGAAGGTCCTTTCGGATTTGAGGAAAATCGGACAACAATTTTTGGGGAAAACTTAGTTTTTATATGAAAAAATGCATATTTTGAGCATTAACCTTTTTTCGTATGATAACTTCAGACTGCCTTCATAGATTTTCATAAATTTTATCCTACAATACATGTATCACCACATGGCATAAAACCCTTATTTAAGTACACTGTAACAGTAATTAGCACCTTCTTTGTATTTGCCAACAGCAAATGAATGTATGAAATCACAACTAGATTTTGAAGTGTTTTTGATTATCATGAGTTCACTAACACAAGCCGGCGGGGCCCTTTCTGACAATGTTAGTATTCTAGTTTATTTTAAATATCAATTATTCAAACAAAATAAGTGATCCCAGAAAAGCCAAAAGGTCAACTATGACATAGCCGACATCCGTTTCTCTCAGAATAATATAACAAAGTGAACAAAGTTTTCAGCTGTCAATAAATATGAGCTAGAATGACAAAACTAAGTACCGGGTATATAAAATTACAAAATTGAAGGGGTATAGATGTTTTAAAGTTTGTTCATATTGGATCTTCATGTTTCATTAATTGTAACTTAAAATGAAATTTACATCAAGAAAATGTTAAAGAGTGGTATATTTAACAAAAAAGATTGTAAATTTCATGCAAGTTTTTAATAGAAAAGGAAAGAGGTCGAGATACAGTCAAACCTGTATATACATGTATATGGCACCCAAGGGACAAGAAAAATGCACCCTTTATGTACAGGAGTTAATTTTATATGCTTTGTGCATGAAAGGGGCATTTTCACACTGTGCCCTTTGTAGACAGTGATTTGCTATACAGAGGTGCCCTTTATAGCAGGTTTTACTGTACATTTAAAAAAAAAAAAAATGTGTTGGTTGTTCAGCCTTTAATATGAGCCTTGTATCCATACTGCAAAACAAGCTTTTTATTATTACCAGAAATAGAATAGAGAATGGAAACAAGGAATGTGTCAAAGAGACAGCATCCCGACCAAAGAGTAGAAAACATTTCTCAAGGCTACAAATGGGTCTTCAACGCAGCAAGAAAATTCTGCACCCGGAAGCTGGGCCATATATTAAATGACTTCAAATTTCATGATTGGTATATACTACAATTCTATAAAACGTTCTATCCTGACAAAACTTTCCCAACTTGTATTCTTTTAAAGAACAATTTAACATAGTAGAATGTTTTATACTAGATAATTATGAAAATTCATATATAGATGTAAGGTCATTTGGACTTATTTGTTTATGACAACATATAAAAACAAATTTCCAAATATTCCCGATTTTGCACACAAATTATGTTCACTTTAAGTTTGAGTGGTATCATCCTTCCTGTGTACATTTGTAAGCCTTAAAAGTTTATTTTCCATAGAAAATATAATTTTTTAAATTATAGGTAAAAATTTAAATAGTGACTGTATTTGCATGTACGTATATAGATAAATAAACGCTTGATTAAGAATAAGTATAAACAGATGAAAATTATTGATTAAATACATGTACATGTACATGAATACTAAAATATGACGACTCTTAAAATGGATAAAAGTCGTCCTATATTAAGGTGAGATATGCACTATTAAAAATCATATCTTTATAATTGTAAACAGATATTAAAATTTTCAGTGTATATATTAACACAGGTTATATTTTTATACATTATAAATCATCTCTATATTTTCAAGTTTTGACTCGGATTCTTATCATGATAATTTTCTTCGGTTCATTCCACCTATTCCAACATTTTGAAATTTAAGGTAAAAAAACAAAAATTTCATGTTGGAATAGGTGGAATTATTGTGTAAACATTGGACAAACAATCGGATTAGCTTGTAAAAACATTATTTAATTGGTGATGTTAATTACAGGTAAAAAGGTGATTTTTTTGTAAGAATGTTGGAATTAATATGTTTTGTAAATGTATCCTTTGCTTACTTCAGTACAGTTACTTTTGATTTTTTAATGTTTATTGGGAAACTGTGCTATAAAAACTGATTTTGTCTGATATTGTATTGTTGTATTCTGTTATATTTGTGATGACTTTGTCTGAATCATGCCTCTGGGTATCTTCATGGAATAAATGATTTGAACATGAGAAAAAGAAATTAAAACTAAATAAATTCATTTTTTTATTTTGTACATTAATTTTGATTATATATAAACAACATATTGAACAACTAAATTATTTAGCACTAACAAAATTCTTTGATCAGAAAGAAGCACAAATATAAACAAATTACTAAAATCATACTGCAATATTGCAAAAGTTAATTCAAGACAAAAAGCACAAATATACTGTTGAAACACAAATAAAACATAGTAAATTTCAGTCAATGTGTAACAAGTAAGATGCGGCATCAGCATACTGGACTGGTGTGAGTTCCTGGTTTTGAAGTCTGGTTTTCAAGTTGGCGAGTCTGTTGTCTATCTCTCTGTATTTTCTTTTCTTTGGTACTCGTTTACCACCAGCTGAATACTGTATTAGAGTCAATGCGTGTATTGCTTCTTCTTGTTTGAGTAGTCGAATCATGTTGAAAATGTTCGGGTGTGGTGATTTTACAAGTTTCTTCAACTTCCCATGCCAACCTTCAAGGTGATTTGTAGTTCTGGGTCCCTCTGTGGCGTAGTGGTTCCAGAGGTTGCGATGGCCTTCAACCCAGTAGCTGGTGACGTAGTCGGTGAAACCTAAAGTGTCAGTGTTGGTGTGAGCATCGTTGATGTCCTCAAGTGCATTAAACCATACGTCTTCAACAGTGTTTGGTGGTAGTAGTGGTAGTACAGCTGCTCTACGAACTAGTTGGTGAACATACTCATCATTATTAGAATTTAATTCATTTTCACTCAAAATTTATTTTGTAGGAAAATTTATAAACAGTAATTTTTCATATTTAATTCTCAGGTAAATTTTACCTGTAAAACTAATTAATTACTAATTATTGTAACAACATATTAGGCTATAACAACATCTATTGTTCTCTGCATGTTGGAATAGGTAGAATATGTAATTTCAAAATGTTGGAATAGCTAGAAGACACCTTTTCTTCTCATTTGTTCTTTTCATGTTTTTACAAGCTGCCTTCAGGTCCAAATCTTTGACATTGGCATTTTTGACGAGTTTTACGAACAAAATCTACCCTGAGCATGGACACCGTAATAATTTGGTAAACATTTATTAAACCTATGCATTTAAATCATTTAAAAATCAAGGGTATCATTCCTTTCGTAGTGCCAGTGAAATAAGTTTAACATACTTGGGTTTATATTTTACGTCAATGGATTTTCGATATTCATGAAAAAAAACAACTTTCAGATTTGAAAGAACACAGTAATCCAATATAAACAGTGTGTTATTTTTCTCCTGTTGATGATTCTAAATAGAAAACCCATTTTGTTTAAGAAATTACTGATTTTAAAAAAGAAAAAACTGTCTGGCAAAGTGCAAGAAAAACTATAGTATAATAGTGTCTGAAAACCTTCCTTTGGTTAAATGCTGATTCATCGGATAGGAAACACCTGAACCATAATTGGACAAAGTTCATTATAACATTATTCAGCCTTGAAACGTATAACACTATTTTTATGGCTTCAAGTTATGTTTATAGACTTGTATAACCGAAAGTACATCATGATATATTAGCAATCATATATCAGAACTTTGTATACTGAATAGCATTATAAAAACACCAAATATAATAGAAAAATTTTAAGTTGTCAAATTTGTACATATCGAAGAGAAAATGGTCATTAAAGTTTTAACTCGGTTAGAATGAAATTATATGACACAACAATTATATTTACATGTATAAGGAGCAATTGATGGGGAGGGTGATTATTAATGAATCCTGATCCATGCTCCTGCATTTTTTCATTTTTGTGCAAGCCATATTTTTTTCAAAGTCTGCACACATTCATACTGTAATGATATGATTTCTCCATGAACATTAATTTTGAAGTTTAATTTGAATTTTGATGTTAAAATTAACACATACTGGTAATAATATTTTGAAGTTCCGCTACAGGTGTTTGAAACGGTTATTGTTTTTCAAAATCTCTCTTTGACCTTTGGAACTAAGTGCTGAAGAATTGTGTAATGAATGGTTGGAAGCATTTCTATATGATCAGGAAGAATTTCCATGCAAGAATTTTGACTTATAGATAATTTTATTTTTAGGTTGCAAAATTTGGTTGCAAAATTTTAATCGCATTCCTAGTTGCATGTCTATGATACTAGCATTTTTTCTCTAAAAATAGTAAACACCTGATATATTGAATATCTTGAAATGTAAGTCGCTCAGCTTTACTAAGCTTTTTGTTATGACACAGTGAATGATCAGTATATGTATATAATTTCACTGTTCCTAAAAATACATTTGATACAGAATTCAGGTAATTTAACCATTTCAATAAGGAAAGTGGGATCTGTTGAAGAAATGGATAATGACCAGGATTTTATAAGGAGAAGGCATACATATTCCTCTACTAAACATGGGTAATGTTTTTGCTATATATTGTGGATTTGTTATATTTTCATTGGAAACCAATTTTCGGGTGGATTGCACATGGTATAAATCCAGTTTATATGTGAGGAGAGTGGATTAAGGATACCTTTTTTGTGAAATCAGCTCCTCCTGCAGATTTTTAACTCAGATCTCAGAAAATTTTCAGAATTTTTTTTTGGTTTATTGAAGATTTTATGGAGTACATACATGTATGATTTCATATAAAATTTGAATTTATCAACTCGGACCTTTCCTAAAATTTGTATAACTATTATTTTAAATATTTTAATTGCATTTTGTGCAAATTTCATGTGAAACAGGGTAGTAATACTAAATTTTATAAAATCTCATAGGAAGAGTTGTCTCCCTTTTACATTGAAAATTCCATAGGCGAAATTTCTCTAGAACACACGATTAAACAAAATTAGATAATTTCAATTGTTTTAGTTACGACTTAGCTCATTGCATCTTTCACCGAAGTGACTAGACAATTCACATAGATTAAGGTATTAAAATTTTGAAAAACGCATTTCACGAACTGAGGTGTCTAGACAGTAGTACTTTGCCTGTTGAGTCTCTGATTTCATTGGTACATGTACCATACATGTACACTGAAAGTATGAAATTACTAGCTATTTGCGTCATAGACACAAAATTTAGTATCGGAAACCACAAATTTCTACTGAATATTGAGACTCATAATACAATGTAAATATTTGGATCAACAGAATTAGATATAGTTCATTTAGTTAATGGAGTGTTTAGACATTTAATACTTTTTAATTTTTGTTTTTTTTTTAAAGAACAAGTGTAAATCTTCTTGTCTATTGTTGATTCAATTCGCTGAATAAGGAAACTAGAGCGAGGTAAAGTGTATTTTCAACTTTTTGTATCAAAATCTCTTGGCTGGTTACAGAATAATAGATGATTGTACGAAATATCAATCCGAATCAAGTACTTTGAAACAAATATTATAAGCATATTATGTAGTAATGCAATCATAATTTTTATAGGATGTGATTATTAGTGATAGTTTAGCTCACAGTAAAAAACCATCACCTTGGTTACCATTAAAAAAACAGAAAATTCAGCAAATTGAGAAATTCAGGCCAGTTGAGAAAAACTTAGGATCTTAACCATGTGGAAACTTGAAACCAAACTTACTTAAAAGATTTGGGAGGGGGGTAGAGGTTGGGATTAGAGGTGGAATAAAGGCATAACTTACAGCCCCCTTAAATCATTTACTGAGTGTGAAGAAAATTTACATGCAAGTTTAAATCATCCCACTTCTCATGTTTAAATTTCGTAAAGGTTCAGTAAATTGATCTTAAACTAAATTGCATTCAAAACAACAGGTTCTTTATTTGGCCATGATATCATATTGGTATGATTGAGTAATACAATCAACAGATATAGAATGTCTGATAAGCACAATATTATACGTAAATGATTGAACTGTTAACCCTTCTTAAAGTTACATACATTGCAACATATTGTACATTGTAAATTGCAGGAACCAGGAAGTATGAGGTTTGCAGTTAAGTTTAAAACAAGGAGATCTGTCTAGAAAATGTTTATAGTTTAATATGTACTTTTCATAGCCATTAAGTACGTATTTGATTTAATAATCAGGAAGTCGTTTGCCTGTGAATATTTTATTTATAAGGATGTCGTAAAATTTGTTTTGTCAATGTTGTGTAAAATATATCCTGATGACACTTTAGTATAAAGTTCGTTAACTTTGTGATGGGTTAAACAAGGTGTTTTTTTTTTAATTGGATCTTTCTAATTTTCTGTCCACAAATAAGAAAATCTCTCAGTATAAAAAGTTTAGCTACGGCTATACATGTACAGTTCCGACGAATGAAAGAAATTTTTCCCAGAATTATAATTCTTTAATCTACATTTGAAATGTCATGTGGGGACTGCCTATAAGTTGCAATACATGTAGCTAAGCCTTGAAACAAGTGAAGTTAACCAGGGGCATTTCCAGGATATTTGAAAGGGGGGGGGGCATATGTTAAAACTTTTTGGACATTTTTTTTTGCTAAAAACATAAAATAATTGTGAAATGCACTAATGTAACGGTTCCTGATTTGGAGCATGTATATTTTAGAGTATGTGTTTAATTAATGAATATGATAAATTGCCATATTCAATACAATATAAGCAGATTACGATAATTTTTTTTTTTTTTTTTTGAAAAGGGGGGGGGGGGGGGGGCGTACGCCCATTACGCCCTCACCTGGACCCGCCCCTGTTAACTTACTTTTGTCTTGCCTATAGAATTTAAAGTCCAACAGGTAGATAACTCTTCCTATGAGTATTTTTATTCAATTACATCCATGGGTTTTACCAAATATGTAAAAAGTGCAAAAAATGTATTTTGAAATAATTGTTTTACAAATTTTATGAAAGGTTTGAGTTAATAATTTTAATTTTTTAATATTTTCAAGTTTTTGGGTTTGATGAATTTTCTATTGGAAATTCTCCATTTTAGAATCATATTTGAGGTATAAAAAGAACCATTACAGACTATGGTAATTTTGTTTTTGTTTTCTTGAACCACTCAGCAGGGATCATTAACCAACAAAAAATTAATTATTCTAACATTTAGACTTTAAAAATTCCAAAAGTTCATTCCATGAACAGAGATTTTCAGACGGTAGTCTTTATATTTAGCTGACCTTTTATTGCAAAGGATATACATGTACTTTGTATAAATCCAGGAGTCTAGCCTGTCAACACTGAGGTTGTGAGTTCGAATCTCACCTGTGGCGGGGTGTGTTCGACTCTGATCTAAATTGATAAGGATTTCCAATTTTCCTACCGAAGGTCTGTGGTTCTTTCCGGGTACTCCGGCTTCCTCCACCAATAAAAACTGACGGCCGCAAAATAGCCAAATGTGCTAAAAACGGCATAAAACCCCAACTAAACAAACAAACAAATAAAACCAGGAGTCTTAAATAAATTGTCAAAAAAAAGTTTAATAATTTACATGTACTTAAGATTATACATGTACTAATTGCATTGGAAGACGAATATCACTTTTTCTTCCATTGTAATGTCAATAAAAAATTTAGAACAGTCTTTTACACATCCCCCAAAACTTAGACATAAAGAACTTAAATTTATATATTAAATCTATTTTAAACCCAAATCTTGAACTTCTACCATTCATTTGTGACTTTATAAAGCTGTCATTGGCATTGCGAAAATAGGGTCCACCTCCGTTAAAGTAGAATTCAACAGTGCTTAAAATTTACTGTACATAAAATTGTTTTATTTTGTCATGTTTGTCTATATAACCATGTTGTATTGCTTACATTGTAATCTGTACATGTATTGCATTGTGTTTGTTAAATTGTGTATTTTTCTTTGACCGGTATGGGTGTAATTTGCAAATAAATAAAAAAATATATTATCCCTGATATAGGAAGGAAATTATTGTCAGGTGGATGTGTATACAGTTAATAAAAAGATTTGTACCTTGTAACAAGTGACACTTTATGTACTATATTAGTTTTTAAGCTGATGTAAATTTGTTTTAATGGTTGGTATAAGTTATCAGAAGAAGGCTATTAAAAATGTCATTCATGTTTTTTATTCCAACACATTTTCATTCTCTTTACACAGAAGTTAATTTTATAAGATTTAATCATGAACAGTCCTATTTGACAATGCTCTTAATAGGCAGTAAGTTGGTGTAAAGAGGTTTCCTTCATATAATTGCCTGTTGGAAAAATAGAAGATACATTTGGAGGTTTCCCTTCAAATTTAAGTCAAAATCTGTTCAGGGGAGACATTCTTAAGTATCTGCTCTTGTTCATAAGTTATGATTTTGAGAAATTTTTCATGTCATGTGAGGGGCCTCAGTAGCCGAGTGGTCTAGGTAGTTCGTCATGACTACTAATGATCACTAGCCTGTCAACGCTGAGGTTGTGAGTTCGAATCTCACCTGTGGCGGGGTGTGTTCGAATCCGATCTTAATTGACAAGGATTGAAAACGGCGTAAAACCCCAACTAAACAAACAAACATGTCATGTGAAATTTTTATACAAGAGCTGTCAAGAATAACCCCTGATTACGTACATGTATGATCCTTTTCCAAACTCATGTAATATTTCTTTTTAATTTCCACATTTTTATGGATAGTTTATTTTTAGATTAGCATAAATGGACAACAATGTTCCTAAAATTTTACCTCAGTATGCTTTACTTAAATTTTTTTATGCTAATCAAAATGCCTTACTCTGGCATCGATATATAACATAATTCTTTCAGACACAAAAAATTAGCGTTATAATTCCGTCAAATCTAATGCATTATTGAAAATGCATTATTTGATAGTACCATTATGGTAATTATGAAATATGCTGTGGAGAAAGAAAGTAAGGATACTTACGATAATATATCGTTTGAAGTGTGACAAATTATATAACAATAGGATCATATGCTGGTATAAATGTCCGTCACCAGGGAATTTAATGGAAATCAGATCTACCGAAATCTGAAAATGTCAATAAAATTAGCATTATCGCTAAGAATCCAGAATCTTTCATGTAAATCTGGCAGTTTAAGGTAGGTTTATATTAGGGTTAAGGAGATGACCAGTTTTGATAATCTAAGGGAAAGGGATTTTTTATATTTTTTTGTATTAATGCCAAATTTAATATCTTCATTTTTAAATGTTTTATACATGTATTTTGTGGTTTTGGATATTTGTTTTCAAACAAGAAAAAGAAAAGAATTTAAAATGACAAATTTTCAGTTATTATAAAACAAATAATAATTATTTATATCTGTATCAGGAAAGGAAAAAATTATGTACCCGGTATATATGTACATGCAGTATATTCAGTATATGTAGTTCAGATGTGTTTATGTTGTACATAGTTGTATGTCTTGTACTTTATGTATATGATTTATATTTTAGAATTATCGTTTAGGACATTTTAGAGTACAATTTTAATTTGATAATCAGTTCATTTTCTTTAAAATAAGCTGACACTTGTTAGGACCTGTTCCCACTGTCGTAACCTTTCATGTGCCTCCACCGATTTGTGACTTTCTCCGAATTGACTTTGTTGAACTTCACAACGGGTGCCGTATACGGAGCAGGAACTGCTTACCCTTCCGGAACACCTGGGTTTACTCCTGGTTTTTATAGGAGTTCGTGTTGTTCATTGTTTTTTAGTTTTCTGTGTTTATTTGTTGTGCTTATGGTTGTTCATTTGTCTTCCCTGGTTTGTCTGTTCCAATGGATTACATTTTTTTATTGCTCCTTAGGTGTCCTTTTTGTTAGAAACCTTAAAATTTCACCAAAATTTAAATACGTATCTTTTAAAGTTTGCATTACATAGTTAGATAAAATTCTTCATTATAAGCTTTCTATTCTTAATTAAGAAGGAGAAATGACTGAAAATTCTCCTTCCTCAAGACCCGTGTAAGTCAATGCACAGGAAATATTGTCAACCTCTAAATATTTGCTTGCTTCAAACAATATGTTTTATATTTTATTGCTGCCTGAAATAAGTAAAGCTGTCTTGATAATGTATGTTTTTTTTTAGGAGAGCTATTTTATTGTAAATTCTCAGATTTGACACAAGATAATATCATGGAGAGCTTGTTCCTTGAATGGACCAAAGGGAACCATTTCAAATAATATCATCAATAGACAATTGATTTATACATTTTTCGGTGAAGTGTCTTCCCTTTATGGTTACAAACCCATGGTTTTTTTTTAAACCAGGGAATCTGTGCTGATAATTTGATATGATGATTTGTTTATTTTTCAGGAGAGCCCGTTCCCTTTATGGTGTCAGTCCATGTTGTCAGTTTGGACCCAAGGGAACCATCCTGGATAATTCTTCCTCATTTCTGTAAGTAGAATTTGTTAACAAAGAATTTGAAATTTGATATGTATTGAAAAGTTTATTACATGGTGATGTAAGCCTGAGCCACCAAACTATGTCCTTGTGTCTGACTGTTATCAATAGTTAATGGTAATTATGTTTGTGTAATGTGAAACTTTAACACGGTTTCTCCTTTAGCCCGTTTCTCTGTGGAGTTGCTTTTACTTGTGTCCCTTTATTTATCTTAAGCTGTTATAAATGAGGGAATCTGTTTTTAAAAAATTTAAGCTGTATTTCATTTTTTTAGAACCTTTTTATGTTGCTTAAATTGAGACATTATTTTTGAAATGATGTTTTGAGAGCCATACACGTAAGAACCCATGATCGGACTTTCTTTGTTTAGATTATCATCCACCTGCTTTTGAATTTTAAACAAGAGGTATATATATAGATTCTTCTTCAGGTACATGTACGAGTGGGTTATGGAATTTCTCTACCCAAGATAGTTAAATTTTTGATTTTCAACACACAAGCTTTTAGCGAGGGTGGAGAAATTCTATAATAAGTAAATGGAAGGAGAATCTGTTTCTCCTATGATTTTCAACAGAAACCTCAAGAAAATGTTGTTGCTACGTATTTTGTTTACATGAACGCCATTTCGGAACTTCTCTAGTTTATCTTTCCAATAAACGTAAAAAAAACGGCAGGAATTCCCATGCAGAAATTTAATCACTCGGAAGTGGTTAAAAATATTATGTATTTTTATCCCACCGATTAATCACGTTGAGAATAGGAGAAAATTATTTATATTGTTATA
The DNA here is from genome assembly GCA_028015205.1 of Mytilisepta virgata. Classification (NCBI taxonomy): domain Eukaryota; kingdom Metazoa; phylum Mollusca; class Bivalvia; order Mytilida; family Mytilidae; genus Mytilisepta; species Mytilisepta virgata. The sequence continues at coordinate 36,437,749 of CM051511.1, read as the reverse complement.
CCTTTTGATTTTTTTCCTTTATAAATTTGATAGAAATTATAATCAGCATTTTGACTGTTTTAGAACAATGCTCAAATCTTTCAAATTCCTGAACTGTTGACCGTCAACATTTTTGAACTGTTGGACCGGGTCTGAACTGTTGACCGCTTGCCTTATTTTGATTGGTTACTATAAATACATGTGGAAGCTCCACGTGTAAAGTATAACAAAACAGTTATTGACTGGTTCCTTGGACAACAGCTGTTTTAATTTTGGTTTGACCCTCTGACTGAGCCGTTGCCCTCAGCCTATGGCTTCGGGCAACAGTTCAGTCCACGGGTCAAATAAAACAGCTGTTGTCCTCGAACCCAGTCAATAACTGTATACTGTTAACTCAGTTGCCAAGTTCAAATTTTTATATAAAAAAAAATGTTGCAATAGAGAGAGATTAAATATATAACAATGAAACTTAATGATTGGCAAATTAACTTTAATTATCATGTTTATGATTCTTCTGTCGGTGGCCGAGTGGTCTAGGTAGTTCGCCATGACTGCTTATGATCAATAGCCTGTCAACACTGAGGTTATGAGTTCAAATCCCACCTATTTTGGGGTGTGTTCGACTCTGATCTAATAATTGACAAGGATTGGCAATTTTCCTACCGAAGGTCGGTGGTTCTCTCCGCGTACTCTAGCTTCCTCCACCAATAAAAACTGGCCGCTGCGAAACAAGCCAATTGTGCTGAAAACGGCGTAAAACTCCAACTAAACAAAACAAACAAATCTGTTGAAATGCCTGCATAGACATGGCAAATTAATTGTAATTATCATGTTTATGATTCTTCTGTTGAAATGTCTGCATAGACATAGTCAACTTTTTGCAGAATCATTTAGTGATTGGTTCATCATATGTTATTGACCTTGCAAGTGTAACTCCTCCTAAACAGTATGATAGATTCCAATGTAACTTCACACAAACCTACATATGTAAGAAACATCTACATGAAGCACATTATTTAAATCAGACATTTTAAAGGGGAGATAATCTGTCTTAAGCATGTATTTGATTCATTATATGGTATTCAAATGCTGATTACCTTGTTTTGATAGGAAATCTGTAAAAGGGGTTTGGGGTGGGGTTGAGGAGGGGGAGGGGGTGGAGGGTTGTCATCTTGTGAGTATACATACTGTACCTCTGGTTTGAAATGGGGTTATATCAATATATAGAATGACTGCTCATATTCTCAATTCTCTCAATTCTCACACTTATTTCACATTTCATAACAGTTATGTTAAAAACACTGATTTTTACAATATCAATGAATATGTAGTATCCAGTTTGATTTTTTAGAAAATTTTTAACCTTCCAGGAAAAGAAAAAATCCCCTCTATGGTTTACAAGTGTAAAAATTATCCTGTTGCAATATATACATACAGGTACACATTAGTACTCCTTTTCTTATCAGAATCAATATATAATGTTTGCAGGATGTCTGTGTAACAATTTGACATTTAAGAATTGGTTTCTTTAAAGTAAAACTGACTTGACAGATTGGAATTAGGATGTTTGCTAGTATATATAAATGGATAAAAAAATATGTCTTTATTATAAAATTTGAATGTTTGAATTGGTTGGTCACGAACTTCTCATCTTTTACAAATCGTAGTGCTATAAGAGGACAATTGCTATAAACTGGTTAAAAAAGATAATGAAGTATGTATACAAATTTTATATTTTGTCATGTTTCATCTTTTGTTAGAAATGTTAGACATGACTTTAAAAAAAATGGTACTACAATTTTGTGTCAGCTCATTTGCTACTATTTCCTGCTTTATAGCATCTTCTAGGTGTCAATTGTTTGCTCAGTTCACTTTGTAGGTGGGATAATATATCCTTGACATTAACCCCATTATTTCATACATGTATATATGGATTAAAATAGAATTTTTCATGATAAGGCCCATATGCTTTAATGCGTATATTTTCATTTACCCTCACTGACAAAGGAAAATAATGGATGTGGGAGGAGATAACAGTCTGACACCTGGCTTGGGACCTTGACCTCAATTTCATGCTCGAGTGACTTTGTCACTTTTTCGTGGATAAGTCTATTACCGGGTACTCAGAAACTAGAATACCTAGTCCCACCATATTTGGTCAATAGATAGTTCTTGGTGGGTAAAAGTCAGTCAGAATTTAAAATCTGCATCCAAGTTTCATGGTTAAATCCATTTCTCTGCAACTGTAATACCTAGGCCAACCATATTTGCCCTATAGGATAGTTCTTGTTGGGTACATGCCAGTCTGACACCTGGCTTGGGACCTTGACCTCAATTTCATCTTTGAGTGACTTTGTCACCTTTTTATGGTTAAGTCCATTTCTCAGCAACTAGAATACCTAGACCCACCATATTTGGTCAATAGATAGGTTTTGGTGGGTACACGGGTCAGTCTGACACCTGGTTTGGGACCCTGACCTCAATTTCATGCTTGAGTGACTTTGTCATCCAAATTTCTTGATTAAGTCCTTTTTAGCTCACCTGACCCGAAGGGTCATGTGAGCTATTGCTATCACTTGGCGTCCGTCGTCCGTCCGCCGTCCGTCCGTCCGTTGTCCGTCCGTCCGTTGTCCGTTAACTTTTTCAAACGTTAACTCCTCCAACACCATAAGTCCAACTGCAACCAAACTTGGTATATTAATTGGTATGGGTGCTACAAATCTATTGTTTGGATTTTTGATTCGTATAAAAACATGGCCGTCATGGCTAAAAATAGAACATAGGGGTAAATCACAGTTTTTTGCAAATAAGTCAGAAACGGTCACAGATATCAAAATTCTGGCATAGGGTAAAAGTGATCAGCACCTCAAGATCTACCTGCCCTGAAATTTTGAAGAAGATCCAACGACCCATGTAGGAGTTATTGCCCTTTTTCTGCATTTTTTCCAAATTTTGCACTTATTAAGCTCAATATCTTGGATACTATAAAGGAAATTTGAAAAATTTAAATTTCATATTGTTAGGCACACAAAGATCTACAAAATTTGTAACAGGATCGAAGTTGTAGGTTCGTTCCTTTTAGGAGTTATTCCCCTTAGATCGTCAAAATTGACCATTTTTGCAGTCTTTATTCATTGTAATAAAATCGTTAACTCCTCTTACACCATAAGTTTAATTGCAACCAAACTTAGTGTAGTTGTTCCTTGGCATGAGTGCTACTAAACTATCGTTTGGATTTTTGATTTGTAAAAAAACATGGCTGCCATGGCTAAAAATAGAACATAGGGGTAAATTGCAGTTTTTTGCAAATAACTCAAAAATGGTGACAGATATCAAAATTCTGATGGGAAGCTACAGTGTTCAACACCTCAAGATCTACCTGCTTTGAAATTTTGAAGAAGATGTAACCACCCATGTAGGAGTTATTGCCCTTTTTCTTGATTTTTTTTTTGAAATTTGTACTTATTAAGTTGTATGATCATTCCTTTTAGGAGTTATTCCCCTTAGAACATCAAAATTGACCATTTTCACAGCATTTCCCTTAGTTTGCAAAATGTTTAAATGAGCCCTTTAGGAGTTAAAGTTTTGTCCCTTAAATGTCAAAATAACTGTTGATGCCTTATAGATGGCAAACTGTAGAAAATGAAAAAAAGCTTTTGATTGCGTGTAAATTTGTTTTTATGTTATTATTTCAAAAATCTTCTCCTCTGAAACTACTGAATGGATTTGTACAAAACTTAGCATGATTGTTCCTTAGGGTATCCTGCACAAAGTTTGTGCTTCGATTTTTGATCCGTCGAAAAACATGGCCACTGTTACTAAAAATAGAACATAGGGGTCAAACAACAGTTTTTCGCAAATATCTCAAAAATCATCAGGTTACGGCAAATTCTGGCAAGTTGAAAGTGTTCAGCATGATGAGAGCTACCTGTGTGCTGATTTTCGTGAAAATCTGTCAACTGATGTTAGAGTTATTGCCCTTTTTGACATTTTTGGCTTTTTTTTATGTTATTATTTCAAAAATCTTCTTCTCTGAAACTACTATTCAAAATCAAATGAAACTTGGTAAGATTGTTCCTTAGGGTATCCTGCAAAAAGTTAATGCTTGGATTTTGGATTGGTCGAAAAACATGTCCGCCCTTACTAAAAATAGAACATAGGAGTCAAAATGCTGTTTTTTGCTATTTTTTCCTGAATTATAGAAATAAAATGAAGATGAAAGCTACTTTGATGGCAAACATGGTATGCCGAGTTGAATGGTGATGATGAAAGTTTGTTTTGGACGGCCATTTTTAAAATGGCTGCCATTTTCCCACCATTTTTTACACTTGCTCGGATTTCAACAATATTTGGTTTTTAAAGTAAACATGGTATCCTTAGTGAATGGTGATGATGAGAATGTTGTATAACAATGATTAAACTTCATAATATGTGAGCTTTTAATTGCCATCACTTGGTGTCTGTCATCATCGTTGTTAACAAATTTTCAAACATCTTCTCCTCTGAAACTATTAGGGGGATTTGGATGAAACTTAGCATGATTGTTCCTGCAATATTTCCTTTTCAAGTACAATAAAAAGCCTTAACCCACAATTTTTACATAACTTCTTTCAAACATTTTAAAAACGAAGACAACATATAGACCAAAAGATTTATACTTGTATTTGAAGATGAATTAAAGCTTGTATTTTGTATTGTGAATCATCAGATTGACCATGACTGTATCTTAATCAAGCATAGGGAGAACTCATTCCCATTTCTTTCCAGAGGTTCTTGAAAGGCTTTTAAAGGTATTTTCAGCATTTTATGTGACCTTAAATACTCAGTTTAATTTACAAAAAAACATTAATATATTAATTTAGTTTATAGTCATTGTTTGCCAGGTGAGCGATTCAGGCTCTTGAGAGCCTCTTGTTTCAGCAACTGTAATACCTAGACCCATACATGTTTGGTCTATAGATAGTTCTTAATGGGTACATGCAAGTCTGACACCTGTCTCTGGACTTTGACCTCAATTTCATGGTTGTGTGACTTTTATCCAAGTTTCTTGATTAAGTCCATTTTTCAACAACTGTAATACCTAGACCTACTCAGGCTACTGTATTCGGTCTATTGACAGTTCTTGGTGGGTACATGCCAGTCAGACACTTGTCTCTGGACATTGACTTCAATTTCATGGTTGGGCCTCGGTGGCCGAGTGGTCTAGGTAGTTGGTCATGACTACTAATGATCACTACCCTGTTAACACTGAGGTTGTGAGTTCGAATCTCACCTGTTTCGGGGTGTGTTCGACTCTGATCTAAATTGACAAAGATTGCCAATTTTCCTACCGAAGGTAGTGGTTCTCTCTGGGTACCCCGGCTTCCTCCGCCGTGAGATAACCAAATGTGCTGAAAACGGCATAAAACCCCAACTAAACAAACATACAAACGATTTCATGGTTGTGTGACTTTCATCCAAATTTCTTGATTAAGTCTTTTTTTCAGCAACTGTAATACCTAGACCCATCCGTGTTTGGTTTATAGATAGTTCTTAGTGGGTACAAGCAAGTCTGACACTGTGTCTGGACTTTGACCATAATTGCATGCTTGAATGACTTTGTCACATTTTCGAGATAAGGTCCATTTCTCAGCAACTTTAATACCTAGACCCACCCAATTTATTTTAATGCATTTTCCTTTGACTTGCAAAATGTCAGGTATCAGATAATCATTATTCTGTGTCCATGTGCATACTCAGGCAAGACATGTAGTGTGTCCACTCTTGTTTATCTCAATGTTACAAAAAAATAAAATAAAAAAAAGAACACCAGGAACCTTAAAAAACAGTTTTTCATTTTCCAGAAAAGGACATGAAAAAGGTACAGAAATTGTAACTTAATGATAAAGAAAATCAGGGTAGAGGGGATGAAAATCCGTAATATATTTAATTAGCTTTAAATTTAAAATATTTTAAAACTATTTTTCCCTATCATTAGTCAGTCCATAAATGTTTTCCGAGTTAAGCATTTATTTCTGCTTTGCGACATTCTGGATTACTGTTTTGTATTTTTATTGGCTGAAGAAATCCAGGATTTTTGGTGGAACACAGTTGGTACCAAAAAAATATTTCTTGAACAAAATTTTCATTTAGTTATTTATTTTATAATTAGTTAGGTTGGTCCATAATTGACAGGTATTGAAGCTTGTCCGAACCTTCCCCAGTAGTCTACTGCTCGGACACGGTATGTCCCATACAGTCCTTCCTCTCTGTCTTCGGGTAGAGTGAAATAAAATGATGTTGAAATAGTATCTTCCTTATTTATCCTGTAGATGACTCCTGTAGGTCTTGGATTAAATAGTATTTCATATGTTGATATACATTTTGTATTTACACAAGCATCAGACCATGTTATCAGAATTTTTCCTGCAGTCACATTATATATAACAACGTTATTTACTTGGTCAGGCTGTGAATCGGCTCTGGCACAAAAATGAATGAGAATTATCTCAGGTATAGTTATATTGATCTTGAAATTGGAAGGATTATCAAAATCCCTTATCGTTTTACTGAAAATTTTTATTGGTCCCTCTGACTCTCTCATAGTAATAAACTGGGAAACTGTCGGAAATTTAGGACTGCCAAAACTTTTCCAGATGGAATAAGGATTTGTTGAATCATTATTACTTATTGAATAGCCTACAGCCACCACCTCACTATCATTAGGGTTTGGAGGCGTTAAGGATATTTTTAGTTGCACAGTGTTAATGACTTCTGGATCAGTTTTGGTATCCATACTCTGGTAGATGAGTACAGCAGCCTGCCAGGAATCCGGAGTGCCAATGCTATCCGGAGTATGTACGCTTGCTATGACACCAATATCACTGTCATTGGAAACTAATAAGGTATGACCGAGAGCATTCGATAGAATTAGATCGGCTTTTATCTGTTGATCTCCCAGTAAGCTTAGTAGACTCATAACTGAGTGAACTGGTTTTTTAACGAACTGTACGTGGGGAGGTTTTGTGTTATTCATCTGAAAACGAGCTGTTAGTGTTCTCTCTGTGAATTGATATGGATACCAGCTCAAAAATGCATTGTCATTGCTCAGCAAAGTATAATTAGGTATTGTTGATTCGGGATTTGTTATGATCATATTTTGGTGTTGGCCTATGACCTTTGCAACCATTGCTGCATATGTAGCATCAGCTCTCCAGGTTTCGTCTCTAGACCAACCAACTAGTGGATCAGCCTCATCATTGTAAAATGGCTTATTGGCTAAGGATGGATACTTGCTCTTTATTGCTTTTACAGTTTCAACCTCATGTTCAAGAATATTTTGTGAATACCTGTCACCTTTTCTGTGATAAGAGAGAAAATCAATTCTTACTCCCTTCTCTCCAGTAAAATAATTCTTGCCATTAACCACATGGTCTAATAGACTCTCTGCATAACCAGAGTGTCCTGGTCTATCACATCCAGCTCCTGGGCCACCAAACTTGATCAGAGGACTTGTGGACTTTAGACCTTCTGAACAGGCATCATAATAATTCAGAAATCCTTGAACAGTCATTTTGACTTTGTCAAAGTCTTGACAGTCAGGTTCATTCCAGGTCTCAAAGTTCCAAGTCATGACTTCACTCAATCCATACTCATCAACAAAGAATTGCGACAGATCCTTAATGAAATGTCTCCATAAGTAAACTTGAGTTTTATTCTCAAAATCATTAAAAAAACTGGAAGGTGATCCCATTAATTCAAATCCTGGTTTTAGTCCATTTTCAAATAAAAACTGAATCACATCATCAAGCTTGTCATAATTGTAAACTACTTTGCCATGTTTGTCTGTATCTATAGTAACCAAGTCCAACAACCAATGAATTCTAACCTGTTGTATTCCACCATGAGCAACTGAGCCAATCAAAGCCAAGTTATATTTCATGTCTCGACCAAAATCAAAATCATAAGCTTTGTCATGAGGAAGTGGTGGGCAGAAACCTGTACTCCTCCAGAAATGCTTTAGACTATGACGGACAACAGACGTATCTACTTCCAAGTTGTACAGCTTGCCACCAGCATTGTGGAAAGGTTGGCTCCAGAGAAAATACCACCACAATAATCCTAACATTATATATTGCCAACAGAAGGATTTTCTTGATATCAGTGTCCATTATCTGTTTATGGTTTATATATTTATCAAATAATTATATGTTTATTTTTGGAATCTTTATCTTAAATGTTGTATACAAACAAATGGGATGACTGTATAATGTATCTATCCTGACAATTATACAGTGTACAGAATGACTCTTTACTGATTAACCCATAGTTATTGATCATCCATGAATTTTTGTAAATATTTTTTCAAGTAAGGAATATGACAATTCTGTTCTGACAGCACAGAACAATATATCTGTTATTCTGCTCTCCAAATTCTTTTTTTTTTATGTCTAACTTCTTCACAGGTTATGTTGTATTGAAAGTACATTGAAGGCTAATTACAGGTTATATTCAATATAAGTGTCGAATGCAAAAGTGAAACTTATAAATTTACTGTTATAAAAAATGTAAAATTTTATTAAAAACTAAGGATTATCTCCCTTATAGCCCTTTTCTTTGATGGTTTTGGCTTTACAATGTTTGGTAATTTTGGCATTTGAATTTGCTCTTCAGTGTTTTGGGGCTAGGAACCTGTGACAAATGATGGGAGCTCAACCCAAAGAGCTCCCTAGCATGTCAGAAGGTGGCAGATAGTGAAGACCATCTCGTTGGGGGGTTGTCATGTAATAATACGAAAAGCCTGACCTCGGACTATAGTGGGTAACATGTTTGAAGAATTCAATGCTTCCCGCACGTTAAAGACCCCTTCTGTAGTTTTCAAAAAAGAGAAGGCTCATGGCCATTACAGAAGGCTACATTATCGGACTCTACCCAACCATCCTCCTTTTATAGTGGCAGGCAAAATTGGTTCCCCTTTGTGTCCCGTCCCACCCCTATTTGAATTGTGTTTGATAAATTGTTGAACTGGTTCTCGTCCTGAAGAAGCATCAAATATTCGCCCCTTGACAATAAGCAAACAACAAATCAATCAATCGGTGTTTTAGGTTATTGTTTTGGCTTTGAAAATTTTAGGCTTTGGGCACAACTGTTGAGTTGTAAATCAATGAAAAGTAGACAGCTTGTGCATCAAAATAGGTGTCATGGAAAATTCATATCTAATACTATAAATATCAGAAATAAGATTTGGCAAAATTTTTGAGGTGTTATGATGTAAGTGAAAAATATTAATGTCAAAACTACTTATTTTCATAATTAAAAATGCTTTGAAGCATGATTGCATAATAATGTACAATCAGAAGAAAGATGTTGATATTTTGCGGAAACCTATGATGAACATTTTTCTCCAACTCAGATGTTTATCCAACCCATACTTGTAGTCATAAAATTTTCAAAATAAGACACAAAACTTCCTTAAAATTCCAATAACTTTTCTGGATTAAGACCAGTCTGGGACACATTTTTGACTCAAATTTGCATTATTGATGAGCAATAAGTACACATAGAATCATATGAAGTCATTTCTACTGCTATCAGTAAACTTATGTTATCTGAGATCAAGGCTAAAAACAAATTAATTCAGTAATCAGCTGATCAGTCATATTTTGAAATTGCACAATGTTTGGATACTTAATGTATTTTGTTCTGGTTTCGAACTTAAAATTTTGTAGTGGCAATAAGTACTTTTTAGAGGTAGACACTTATGCTATCCAGCATGATCTTAATCATTTCTGGAGAAGTACTGGTTTCTGTCCACCACTTCCTCATGACAAAGCTTATGATTTTGATTTTGGTCGAGACATGAGACATAACTTGGCCGTAATTGGTTCTGTAGCTAATGGTGGAATTCAACAAGTTAGAATTCATTGGTTGTTGGACTTGGTTACTATAGATACAGATTTAGATAAACATGGCCAATTGGTTTACAATTACAGTAAACTTGATGATGTGATAGTGGTTTTATCTGAACATGGACTAAAACCAGGATTTGAATTAATGGGATCACCTTCAGGATATTTCACTGACTTTGAAAATGATACACAGGTCCATATGTGGAGGGACTTTGTCAGAGATTTATCCAAACATTATGTGGATATATATGGATTGGATGAAGTCATGACTTGGAACTTTGAGACCTGGAATGAACCTGACTGTTATGACTTCGATAAAGTCAAAATGACTGTTCAAGGATTTCTGAATTATTATGATGCCTGTTCAGAAGGTCTAAAGTCCACAAGTCCTCTGATAAAGTTTGGTGGCCCAGGAGCTGGATGTGATAGACCAGGACACTCTGGTTATGCAGACAGTTTATTAGACCATGTGGTAAATGGCAAGAATTATTTTACTGGAGAGAAAGGAATAAGAATAGATTTTCTGTCTTACCATCGAAAAGGAAATCGATCGTCTCGCAATATTCTTACTGATGAGATGGAGACGTTCCTTGAAATAAAGCAAAAGTATCCATCCCTTGCTGATAAGCCATTTTACAATGATGAGGCAGATCCATTGGGTGGGTGGTCGAAAGATGAAGGTTGGAGAGCAGATGCAACCTATGCTGCAATGGTTGCCAAAATAATAAGTCAACACCAGAACATGGTGATATCAAATTCTACTTCACCTATAACCAATTACAGTCTTCTGAGCAATGACAATGCATTTTTGAGCTGGTATCCATATCAGTTCACAGAAAGAACATTAAAGGCTCGTTTTCAGATGAACAACACAGAACCTCCGCATGTACAGTTTGTTAGAAAACCAGTTCACTCTGTTATGAGTCTACTGAGCTTACTAGGTGACCAGCAGATAAGAGCCAATCTAACGTGCCAGACAGCTAAAGGAGAATACATACCAGTTCCTAGCAATGGTGACATAGGTGTACTGGCAGGCTTACATTACTATGATCATTTACCTCCCACAGATTCATGGCAGGCTAGTGTACTTATTTATCAGAGTAAGGACACCACTGAGGACCCTGGTGGAAAAAATACAGTGGATCTTAACATTGTCTTGACACCGCCTTATCCCAATGGCACTGAAGTAATGGCTGTTGGATTTTCAATCAATAATACAAAGACTCCGTACAAGGTTTGGAAGGATTTCGGCAGTCCCAGCTTTCCAACTGTGTCACAGTTCCTCAGCATGAGACAGTATGAAGGACCGTCAATAATTTTCCATAGGAATATCGATAATTTTAACCCAATAGCAAAGTTTTTAATAGAAATGGAAACCCCTGAAGTGGTAATAATCCATTTTTGTGCCAAAGTGTACTATGATAATTTGGGTCAAGTCGGAAATGTTTCTATTTATAATGTAACTAGTGGTAAAATTCTGATCACATGGACCGATAATTTGTTAATAACAAAATGTATTCGGACATATGAAGTGATTTTTCAGCCAAAGAATAGTAATGTTAGGTACAGAGTGAACAAACTAGATTGTATAATTAAATCTTATTATTTTACTCCTCTACAAGAGACAGATGATGCTGTTATGGGGACATATTTTGTTAGAGCTGTAGATTATTGGGGTAGAGCTGGACAAGAGTCAGTTCCTGTTAAATATGGAGACTTATGACAAAATAAAAAAAATAAACTTCCTTTTCTTTTTGTGTAGTAAGAATTACATACCAGGGGAGATAATCCAAATTAATTTAACTTTCCATTGTTGTCCAAAGAAAAATTCACTTTCTGGTATAGCTATTGACAATATTTTGTTAGACTGTTGGAACAGTTTATTCAGCTCCAAATTAGTTCATTGTTATGCAAAGATAATTTTTTTGTCTTGATGAGTAAAATTTCTAAACTTTCCTCATGAGGTTTTCTGCTTGTGGTTGCCATTCTTGCATTTTACCAAAAAAAAAGGGGCAAAATAAATAATTTGTAAAATGCCTCTTAAATATTAGTTCCTGTATTGTTATTTTACCTTGGTAATAAGAGTTAATCAAAAAACTATTCTAAACTTAAATTTCTTCATTAAAAAATCTAAAAATTATTATAAAAATGTAGTTAGTAAAAGAGTAAAAAGATTGTAAAAACAAAACAAAATATGCAGTGGCTGGAAAGAAAATTGGTTAATGGGATTTTCTGTAGATTTTTTTTCACAGATTCAGCAGATGTAGGTTCTCTTTCTTAAATTCTTGGCCATATAAAGTTATCTTAATTACTACTAAAACAAGTAGGGGCCTCGGTGGCCGAGTGGTCTAGGTAGTTCGTCGTGACTACTAAAGATCACTAGCCTGCCAACGCTGAGGTTGTGAGTTCGAACTCCAATCTTAATTGACAAGGATTGCCAATTTTCCTACCGAAGGTCGGTGGTTTTCTCCAGGTACTCCGGTTTCCTCCACCAATAAATACTGGCCGCCGCGAAATAGCCAAATGTGCTGATAATGATAATAAACCCAACTAAACAAACAAACTAAAACAAGTATTACCGGGTAGTTTTTATAATTAGTTTAAAATTCCAAGTGGTCAAAATGTTTTAAACTAACATACTTTTGAAAATAAACATTTTCAAGGCCTAACTGTGACTTGAAAAGGAAGAACTGCTTCATGGAATTATGGTAACATGCTCGCTTCAGGTGTAGAAGGTCTCTGGTTCGATCCCCAGCCGTGTCAAACCAAGACATTAAAATTGATATTTGCTGCTTCTCTGATAAACAGGCGGCATCTTGGAGTAACAGCAAAGGACTGGTCTACTGGGACTTGTTATAATGTCTTCCTGCGGACAGTTACCTGGTGAGCAAGCACATAGAAAATCCAGCTCAACGTGTCGGCCTAGTACAAAGCAGGGATCATATTCATATCGCATCAACATGTTCTGGTCCTGATATGCTCCTAATGGTTGCCACTGGAGGATAAACAATATTTCATTCATCATCCATCCATCAAGATGAAGAAGATCAATAGAAGCATTGTAACTTTGCTTAAATAATTGTAACGTACATATAGTGATGTTGTACATTCAAATTTGAAAAATGTTTTGAAACTAAACATGTCAACCTCATGGTCTTTCTCAAGTTAATAATGTCAAGGTCTCAGTTAATAACAGTCCATAATTAGTATCCTGGCCATCAAAGAAGAAGAAATCGTGTATTTAACACAACTTCCCCATATTTGGCCTCTCTTCTTTAATTTGAGCAAAACGCAAAACAAGCTTTTTAAAACATTTTATTTGGATCATTTTAGGACAGATTTTTATCAGGTATTTTTTTCACCACCTTTTAGTGTTCTTAAGTGTCCCAGTGCCCCAGTAAGTGATAAAGCCACCTGTAGTAATTGTAATGTATATATCAGGCAAGGACTTTATGTTGACTTACAGGTAACAATTTTTTTTTTTATTTAGTCCAGATATTTGTACTAAATTTCTATATTGAAAATCAGTCATGAAAATCAGCTGTATAAATTCTCACTTATTATCCAAATGCACTAGATAAAATTGATAAATGGCCATAGTCGTATAACTTCACAGGAAACCATTAGTTATTGGGTCAATATTTAGGACCTACATGTAATGTACAGTGTTAAATAAAATAAACAAATAATTTTGAATTTGATATTTTTACCAATAAGTATTTGATATCAGAATCTTTAAATACATACAAGAATATGAGTCAATTTTTAAATATTTATCTAAATTGCTTTGCGTAACAAAAAAATAAATTAATTGAAATATAAATTTGTCCCATTTGGGCAATATTTAACAGGATATAAACATTTTATGGTACAGCTGTTGAGACTAAAACAATTTTTTTTCCACATGATCAGGTAAGGAAAGAATTGTGTTGTTTAAAGATGTTATAAAAGACAAACAATTACATTAGAAGTATATGGCCATTTGGTCTTAAATTGTTCATGGATTTTAAGTTCATTAATTATACAAGATATTGTTTTCAGCAGAGGTAGATTCCTGATGCATTGTACCAGCATTGCAAATGTTTAAAATTTTGTCTAATCATCATCATTTTGTGCCAAAAGTTGATTTATATTGAAAATTTGATTATGATAAGGATGAAATGAATAAGTAAAAATTACTGCATTTACAGGGCTCCTCAGTTACTTATGGACCTCCATAATTTGTTTTCAGGAGCTCCTGAGATATTTTTGGATCTCCACAATTCGATTCCAGGAGCTTTTTAAATATTTCAAGACCTCCAAAGTTCAATTTCAGGAGCTCCATAAATTGATTTAAGGTGGTTCAGAGATCCACAAATCAATTAATGGAGAAGCAGGAATGGACGATGAAATTAAAGAAAAATTTGAGCTCTTAAAATATTTCAGGAGCTGAATGAAATCGACTTGTGGAGGTCCTTAAATAATTGAGGACCACTTGATCCTTAGATATAGTAATTTTGACAAATAATCATATGATCAGTTATAGTTTATAGTTGATCATGTGACAGCACAGTAAATGTTCTTTGGACACAAAAATGTCAAAATTGCCAAAACTTTTTATTAAAATGGTCAACTGTGTACCAATATCTGAAATTCTTTGGGGGCCTCGGTGGCCGAGTGGTCTAGGTAGTTTGTCATGACTACTAATAATCACTAGCCTGTCAACGCTGAGGTTGTGAGTTTGAATCTCACAGGTGGCGGGGTGTGTTCGACTCAAATCTTAATTGACAAGGATTGCCAATTTTCCGACCGAAGGTCGGTGGTTCTCTCCGGGTACTCCGGCTTCCTCCACCAATAAAAACTGGCCGCTGCGAAATAGCCAAATGTGCTGAAAAACGGCATAAAACCCAAACTAAACAAACAAACTGAAATTCTTTAATGAGCAAATCATCTCATGCTTAAAAAATATTTGACAGCTGCAAATTATCACAAGTGTGAGATATTATAATCAAATTGAAGATAATTACATTGCAGTTGAAAGGTTGAAATATAGCTCTCCTTAGAAACTCTTTTCTAATTTCACAATAATAATTTCAAGGGCATTTGTACCCTCCATCATCGGGCTACACGAGATGAAAGGGTAGTAAATATTTTTTTATCCCTGTTCAATTGCTGCATAAATTTTGGGTAACATGTATAATTACAATGTATACATTTCAAAATTTAAAAGTGATTTTTACTTTCGCACACTAGTGATAAAACCTATAAGTTTAAATCTAATTCTATCAAGTGAACCAACACCTGAAGTGGTGATTCTGCGGTAGGGTAAAAAAGAGTGGATACTGCTAGGTATTCACAGTTGTCTTAAATTAAATAAGAATATGTCGCCACAAAAGACAACACTCAAATTTTTACCGCATGATGTTTCGCCAGCAAGCGTGGCGTCTTCAGGACAAATATATGCATGGAATAAAATAGTGAAGTACACATTTTGCGGTTATTGCAGTTAACTATAAGTTTAAAGTTAAAAAAACTTGCAAATACATGTATTCAATTAATAGCAATTGTTCTGTTGCTGCTTATCATAGCTCTGTATTGCAGAAAACCAGTAGTGATACCAGTAAAAAGAATAACTTGTATGAAATTTTAGTTTCAGAATCATTTTCATGAAACTGGAGAAGGGTTTCTTTATAAGGGCTAGATCTTAAATCTTTGTGAAAAAAAAATTGTTCAACTCATTGAAGGATGAGATGAAATTAAGATCAAATAACAATTTTTAGACCATGTTTTTTATTAATAAAAATGAAGTTGATACAGGGTATGCATCAATGAGATTACATAGATTAAGGTAGAAAAGCTTGTTATATTCTTGCTTGGGTTCATCTTATCTCATGTCATGGATATTAAATCATCTTGTCACACCTTGTTACCCGACAAGAGTTACACTTCTTCACCTGTTCCCTAGGACTAAGAAACTGCATCTAAATATCACTAGACATAGTGTAAGCTGCATAGCAATAGTTGCCAAGAAAACTGGCTTTAAAATTGATTTTCCCATTACTGTAAGCTGGCCTGTAGGCAGTAGCAGAGGCCCTGCCCATGTCCCCCATTTTTTTTACTAAATGTGTTTCAATAAGGGGGATCTTGGACCTGATTATGATTTTGTTTCAGTCCAGTTCAATTTTTCATCATTTACATCCAAACTGATGTTAATTTGTTCTAGATGTTTTACATTTGAACTGTAAAAGGATTGTAAACTCTTAAAAAATTTTTTATTTTTTATTCTGAAGAATTTCTTGTATAAATCCAAATAAAAACTTCCTAGTTTGAAAACAGTATGAGGAGTTATTTGGCCAAACCATAGGTATACTCTTTATGCAGATATACAAATGACAGCAAGGTCGTTAAACAGACAGTAATATATAATAATTCCTTCAATTTTATTTTGGTACCATACATGTAGCTTGAATTAAATTTTCATATACCGGTAAAGAAATTGACAGGTGTGTCACATACAGTGTATTAGTGGTGTAACTGTATTATTTCTCAATAAATTTTTTATCTGATTTGGTTTTAGATTATCAGTATGTAATAAGGTTTGTTCTGCCTATTCAAACACTTTGAAATTTAGGATAGAATTCTAAGAAAAATTTATGTTGGAACCTGGAATTATTGTATAAACATTGTGTAAACAAAGCAATTATCTTGTAAAAACAAATATCTAGTCATACATGTACATGTATATGTACATTCAGGCAAAAAACGGTAAAACTAAGGGAAAATGTACATATTTTGTAAAGTAATTTCTATATATCTAATATATCGGTAAATATTAAATTTACAAAACATAATGAAAATATTTATTGGTATTAAAAATTTCGATGAAACTAAAAGGCAGTATAAATTTTTACATAAAAGAGTTTACATGAAATAACATTTTGTAAAATGCAGCATGGCATTAAAAATGAATATATATTTTTATGGCTAGAAATGAATTAAACACACATAAAACCTATGATAACTAGCACTAAAGTATAAAAAAAGTCAAAGTGAACAAAGGAGTAGAACAGTCAGTAGAAAGCTTATTCAGCAAGATAAGCTTCATGGTGTCAAAATTAACATTCCACACTCTAATGAAACAGAAAATTATTTTCAAATTATTCTTTTATTTACTGAATTCAAACATTGTGCATTATTAAAGTTTGCCGTGTATGTGACGTCCATTGAAAATTTGTGGTCACATTATGTGGCCAATCACTCTCATTATAAAATAGTGAAAAAAAAGTATTGTAAAATTCCAATAAACAAATAAAAAAATTTCTGTGTTGTAGTAGTGGGTTTTTTTGAAGTGTGGAAACAGAAATACTAAAAACAAAATATATCTATAAACTTAAAATTCACATTGCACTGCTCAGTGTTTTGGTGTTTATTTTTTGGCTAATGTGTGTACCTGATGGAGATTAATAAAAGAAATGTGCATAGGTGTCTGAGTTTATTTTATGTAGAATTTTGCTACTATTTAAAATCCATTAATTTGCATAAAATTTTAAGAAAAACGAGAGTGTTCTACATATACAGGTTGTAGGGAACATATAAGCCATGGCAGTTAAATCTTTTATTTTTTGGAATTTCTTGGTAATGAAAGTGAAATTCTGAACAAATTTGTGACTGGACATTTTTCTGTATCATTCAATTTTTCAAAATTATTGATATTTTGATCTTTTCGATTTTCTCATTTGACAACTTGTACTTAAATATATTTTGTGTAGTACAATTATCCAATGAAAAGATCTACGGTTATCGAAATTTTGTTATTATTATTTCGTTGCCTCTTTTTCTCTCTTGAGTAATTTTAATATAGACATAACTACTTGTAAGAAATATATAATTAAAAATTTTTTTCATGTCAAAGAAGCCTGATAAATCAAATTACAAAGTAAATAATGGTGTTGAAAAACAAGTCAACTGCATCAGCTTATATTAAATACTGGTTTCATCTAGATATTTTAAAAGATGAAGAAAACATACCAGCCTGTTTTATGTATTTTTAAGTGCAATTCATGTCTAAATTACCGAAACAAGAAACAAGCTCCGTAATTTTCATGTTAACATGTGCAGTTTAATGCATTTTCATTAAGTAAACTTTGATTAAAATTTCAAAACTTTCATAATTAGTAAAATATTGAGGAAAAGTTTTAAACATCTATATGTTAGTTAAAACAGGCAGTCATGTATTTTAATTGATTTTTATATGTGACTACACAGTGTAAAATTTGAGGAACATTTATCTGTCAAAAGGCTTGTTGCTTCATGATAATGGAGTCCTAAATCGTCTTTGGATGATCTACATGTAAAAAATGCATACACAGGGTAACCACAAATATGTTTCAACTGTAGAAGATAGCTTTAGACACTATATGGATAGAAATAACAATGGTTTGGTGTACAGGTATGATCATCACTGAAAATAGTTAAGTGTACGTTTAGTTTTAGCTGAATTTTCCAACAGAAAAAATCTGGATTTAAGTTTGGTAAGTTAACTGCAGGCAGGTGGTGAGTCAGTTTGGTAAGTTAACTGTGGGCAGGTGGTGAGTCAGTTTGGTAAGTTAACTGTGGGCAGGTGGTGAGTCGGTTTGGTAAGTTAACTGCAGGCAAATGGTCAGACAGTTTGGTAAGTTAACTGTGGGCAGGTGGTGAGTCAGTTTGATAAGTTAACTGTGGGCAGGTGATGAGTCAGTTTGGTAAGTTAACTGTGGGCAGGTGGTGAGTCAGTTTGGTAAGTTAACTGCATGCAGGTGGGTTAGTGAGTTTGGTAGGCAGGCCGGTGGATCAAAACAATAATGAAGCGATATCTGGTTTGCTGCCAATCTGACAGCAAATTTTTTATTTTATGTGCATGTCAAAACCAGGCAGCAATAGAGCCTACAAAATTATTGTGAATTAAGAAATTGATGTGATGTCTATACAGTGCTTAAAAATAAATATTGAAACAATTTTAAACTTAGAATTTAATTTTTGCAATCATAAATTGACCTGTATGCATGTAATGAGATGGGCTGACAAGAAAAACGTTTGAGCCCTTGTGTGTTAGATAGCCTTGTCTCACCCTCATAGGGGTGAAAGATACTATTTATCTGTTTAGTTATTACATGAATATTATTGTTGTATATTCTCACTACAGGACAATCCCTGATCCTGGAAGTCAGAAGTTAAAATGGTGCAAAGCTCCTTTGACTGTACTAGTGGTAAAGAAGATGTATGATGATTCAGTTCTCACTGCATTTAAAAAACTAGTTATTTGGCTTGTGGAGGTAGGTTGAAATACAAGTATATAATTCTGGACTTAGTATGGCCTTCAGTTCTAGGGAAATAACTCTATACCTATGTTGACATTTTTGGATATGCAGTCACTGACTGTAATGTTTTTTTTTGTGAAGATTGTTTGTTTGTTTAGTTGGGGTTTTACACCGTTTTTAGCACATTTGGCTATTTCGCAGTGACGAGTTTTTATTGGTGGAGGAAGCCAGAGTAGCCGGAGAGAACCACAGACCTTTGGTAGGAAACTTGGCAATCCTTGGGAATTAAGATCAGAGTTGAACACATCCCGCCACAGGTGAGATTCAAACTCACAACCAAGTGTTGACAAGCTAGTGATCATTAGTAGTAATGACGAAATACCTAGACCACTCGGCTACCGAGGCCCCTCTTTTGTCAAGTACAAATAAGTCAAGGCATATTTATCAATGGTCAACACTAAAATTATTCACTAGATTAAAGAAAATGGGGGTCTTTCTATTCAATTGTCAAGTCTATCTGATGACCTGGAAGGTTACTGTGAATTTGTTTATTTTCAAAGATTCAAGGATATCAGATTTTATGTTTGTCATTTTTCAGTAATAACTAAGAATAAATTTTCATTTTGTTGATTTCTAGAATTTGTGATTCCACTGAAATGAATCAACACTACACATGTACATGTCTCGTGATGTGTATATTCCAAAATGGCTGGGTACCCACTGTTTTCTGTCTACTTGAAACTGCCAGTTCAAATTTTAGTCGTTGATTGAGATCAACACATATTTTTTAACTTCATTGTAAACCTTCTTAAAAGGTCATGGTATGATTTGGCCCGTTGAATTCCAAAATCAAAAGTGATGAGAAACTTAATCTCAGTTATCATTAAATACTGCTAAAATCTTGCAATTTTAGGAACACGTTTTGTTTTCAACAAGAAATTTCTGTAACAGCAGCAAAATGCTGTCAAAGATGGCTTATTGTGAAGAAATAAAGGAAAAACACCAAATTTAACTCATTTTTGGACCTTTGAATTAAAATTTTGATATTAGCAACAGCCTTGCCCAAAACGATATTTCACTGAAATGTGTCTTTATGTAAGAAAAACATTATATTAAAAATATTTTTGTACAAGGCTGTTACTCATGGTTGTTTTGACCAAAATTGACTGCAAAATCACCCAATTTTTTCAAATCCTTGATTTAGCAGACATTCATGTCATCGCTGTTGCATCATGGGAAGGAATTTTGTGCAGTGCTTCATAGATTGTGAAAGTTCGTTCATTATATGATTAAAATAATACAAATTAGAATCTGAAATTTTAATTTTAATTTTTTATGTTAGATAAAATGTTAGCCAAATAATGGCTGAAATCATATCATCTTCTTTCTAAAAACTTTATGTAGGAATGGGAATTGGTTAGATTAGGTACTTTGACCAGTATATTTCTTTCCTTGATTTGCCATCTAACTATGAGAAATTTGAGAAATATGCAAAACAACTAAAGCTTCTGTAGACATTAATAATTTTTATTTCAGTACAAGAATATGGTGGTATACATAGAAAATAAATATTTAGATGAAAATTATGTTTTATCACAAGATGAAAAGTTTGTAGAACTTCGACCAAAATTACAGACTTTTGAGGAAGGTTAGTATATATATAGTCTTTTAATAAATTAGTGCATAATAGGCCATTTAAAATTAATTTGAAGACTTGTATTAAAATATTTCTGAATAAAATTGAAATGACAATTAATTTTTGTAGAATTCATGTTGTAAATTGCATGAATTTTGTGAATAAAAATTCATATCACCCCAAAAATCACCTGCCCATGGTGATTGAACATCTATATCATTTGCTTGGCCTTATTGACCTGGTATTTTGTGATGTTTATTTTTGGGTGGAAATTTTTTATTTTATCCTGCAATTTCAATATTAAAATAATTATTTCCTATCGTTTAGAATCATTGTGACTTTTAATAACACGTAAGAAGGCCTCATAAAAGTATATGAACAGAATAGAAAATGCATATAAATATCAGAATATTTTTTTCCAGTTAAAGAAATAATAGAATTTATCTCATCTTGAATTGCACATTTAATGCATTTATTTTTTCTAACATTTAAGGAGTAGATGATTTAACAGGAAAAATAGATATGATAATCTGTCTTGGTGGAGATGGAACTTTATTGTACGCCTCATCGTTCTTCCAAGTAAGCAAGTAAAACTGTATTAGGAATATGATAAACGTCTAGGGTATGTCAGACTGTATACCATTTCTGAAACCTGAATAAGTATAATTCACCATGAACAGCTTTTGAAGTCAAATTTTTCACTTAATAATCTTTCAAAAACGCCTTCTGAAACATCATA
The DNA here is from genome assembly GCA_028015205.1 of Mytilisepta virgata. Classification (NCBI taxonomy): domain Eukaryota; kingdom Metazoa; phylum Mollusca; class Bivalvia; order Mytilida; family Mytilidae; genus Mytilisepta; species Mytilisepta virgata. Next base: position 36,416,233 of record CM051511.1, on the reverse strand, counting down.
CATGTTTACCATGTTGCTCGTTGTATTATGCAGTTCATTGTGACATTAATTATAATGCAAGCAAATGTTTGCCTTGTTTTGGAAATTTCATGGGGAAAAATTGGGTTTGCAACAGAAATCAACAGAAAATAGCTTTTGAATTGCTGTGCCTGCCTCCCTGTTATTCTTGTATACCTTATCTAAAGCTGGGAATATAAGGTGAAATACACTCTAGAAATATACATTGTACTGATTAAATGTACAAAAATTGAATATTTAAGGGGAAATAACTCTTGTCTGACTTTGGATTTTCAATAAATCGGCCACCCCTTCAATTCACTTTTTTTTCAGTGGTCCCATAACCAGAGAGTTTGTAGAAGTTTCACTGTATAATAAATCATATTTCAGGCAATATAATTGATAAAAACTGTTTTCCCTTGAAAAAAGGCTAATTTAATTATTGTTCCCAGACTTGATTGATGAAATATAGAATGTATGCTATTTATGAATCGATTATTAAATATAATTATTCTACTTTCAGACAAATGTACCTCCTGTAATGGCATTCAATTTAGGATCTCTAGGATTTTTAACACCATTTTCATTTGATAATTTTAAAGAACAAGTTACTAATGTGTTAGAAGGTAAGCTATCTTGAATAAAAATCAGTTATATTCTGTGTCCCTCTCTTCCTGTTATAAGGAACACCTCTTCTTTCATCTGGACAATAATAAATTCAGGGAAACAATTATCATCTTTTTTAGACTTCATGTTGTAAATTGCATGAATTTTGTGAAAAAAATTCAAGTCATCCCACAAAATCATGCGCCCAGGGTGAATGAATATCTACATAAAGTAGAATTCAATGTGATAACAATTTACCACTCACTGTGAGTATATCATTTTGTCTTTTATATTCATAATGTAAAAGAAGAGTTGAGATCCATGTGGTGAATTTATAGCTAGAAAGATAGAACAGTCAGAATGTAATGAGTTTGTTACAACTGCACAAAAATACTAATAAATATAATGTCTTTATCAGTATGTTCAGCATGGTTTTAGTCTACACCTTATCAGAATGTTTGTTAATTCAGCCAGATTTTAGAAAGTGCCATTACCAGTATGTTCAGCCTGATTTTAGACAATGCCTTATCAGAGTGTTTGTATATTCAGCCTGATTTTAGACAATGCCTTATCAGAGTGTTCGTATATTCAGCCTGATTTTAGACAATGCCATATCAGAATGTTTGTATATTCAGCCTGATTTTAGACAATGCCATATCAGAATGTTTGTATATTCTGCCTGATTTTAGACAATGCCTTATCAGAGTGTTCGTATATTCAGCCTGATTTTAGACAATGCCTTATCAGAGTGTTCGTATATTCAGCCTGATTTTAGACAATGCCATATCAGAATGTTTGTATATTCAGCCTGATTTTAGACAATGCCATATCAGAATGTTTGTATATTCAGCCTGATTTTAGACAATGCCATATCAGAATGTTTGTATATTCAGCCTGATTTTAGACAATGCCATATCAGAATGTTTGTATATTCAGCCTGATTTTAGAAAGTGCCATCACCAGTATGTTCAGCCTGATTTTAGACAATGCCCTATCAGAGTGTTCGTATATTCAGCCTGATTTTAGGCATGGAGTGTCTTTACCAGCATGCATTCTTATCTCAGTTGGAATATATAGTCATGTTTTTAACAAGAAAAGGAAAGGCATAAATCTAATTTCAAATACATTTTTGAATAAAAGTAGATATCGGTTAAGAAATTATTTATCTTCTTTTTTGTAGGTAATGCAGATCTTACTCTAAGATACAGACTAAAATGTGTAGTGTGTAAATATGGTTCAGAATCACAGAAAGTGTCTCACGTCAAACATTTAGACCATTCACATACCAGACAACATTTTCTGGTAAGGTATTGGCTTGCATGTAGATTCACACTTATGTAAGGGATGATACTTTCAAATTTTTTTTTACAAAAATAATTCGTTCTTTCAAAACTGTATCTTATGACCAAAATTATATGGTTTTTAATTTGAAAGAATTTAAATAGAATTTTTTAAAAATATTTAAAAAACAATGCCAGATAAGGCATACAAACTCCAAACTCCTTGAAACATACGTTAATGAGTTAATTTTTATAATTTTTTTCAGGTATTAAATGAAGTTGTAGTAGACAGAGCACAATCACCATATCTCAGCAATGTAGATCTATTTATAGAAGGCCGACTGGTTACCTCAGTACAGGGTGATGGTAGGTATACAGTAAGGGTAGGATCACTAGTTACCTGTTTATTGGGTCAAGAGGATTGAGTTATAAAATCTGTTTATTGAAATAATAGGTGGATATTATACAAATATTTCATGTGATTGTGGTCAATATACAAGTTCGGTTCCTTGAATTGCATGGATATGTTATATTGCCCAACGCCAACGGCGGAGGGCAATATAACATATCCATGCAATTCAAGGAACCGAGGAATAATGTTCTTGTATATTGACCAGAATCACATGAAATAAGTGTTATATTATATTTAACCAATTAGAATGAATCCAGTAATCTGTTTGCCACATTGATTACTCTTTTAGTGTTTTAGTGTTTTTAGATGTCCTCTCCTAAAGTAAAACATTTATTTCATCCTCATCAATGTTTGTGAATCTCGACCACATTGCTGTCGTCTGTTTGTAAATGACACTTCTGGTTACGTCATCGGGCAATATAACTCACGCGCGAGGATATATTGCCTGGTGGGCATGGCTGTTGACGTTGATTTTGAAAAAATAGCCAAAAATATTATTTTTCTAATATACCGTATTTTCCTGCCGAGACTTTTTTACTTAAAATGACCATTTTACCATTATAAGTCTATGGAGAATGTATCAATTACACCTATAGTCCACATAGACTTATAGACCAGAAAATAAAATAATAAAAAAATAACTTTAAAATATAATACATGTATAATGCAAAACTGATTACTGGACATTAACAAAAAAGGGATTACTCTCTCTGCTGTAATTTGGCGGATAAAGAGCAGTGTAGATAAGTTCATAACACAATGAGACTTAAATAATAAAATGGATAACACAAAAGGTCTACCTACATCATCCAAAAGAAAGACCTTCAAAAGAAAAAACATGAAAGTGTATAAAACACACACATAAACACAACATAGTCAGGATAGTATGACTTGGTACAGATGCTGAACAGTGGTGGAGTTAAACTGGTTTCATGCATACCCTCCAAATGTATCCTGAACCTCTGATGTGTGAAACACAATATAAAAGCTAATACAGTATGATTTATATACCAATTCAACAAGGTGACCATTAGCTAGATAGCTATATCAAACCAGTTTATAGTGTAGTATGTGCTGAAAAGGGAATCTTTCTAGCTTCGCTGGTTTCCATTAACACAAACTGTCACCATCTAGCCAAAATGGTATATCTCTTTTATTTTGACAATGTAAAAAGTGAAAACCATATGTTTTTGACATTGAACTTTAAAAAAAAATTATTGCTATAAAGGTTTGTTAAATTATATAGATTGTATATTTAGGCTGTAGAACACATATATGCAGTACCGGTAGATATTCTGATTCCTGTACCAACAATCCCCTCTACAGTATTTTATTTTTATTTCAGGTTTAATAATATCTACTCCAACAGGAAGTACAGCGTACGCTGTGTCAGCAGGAGCATCCATGGTTCATCCTAACGTACCAGCTATAGTTCTATGTCCTATTTGTCCTCACTCATTGTCATTCCGACCAATCATTGTTCCTGCAGGAGTGGAAATCAAAGTGAGTACTGATCTGTCTATGCAAATATCAACATTTTTTGTCACATCAGCATTGTTCAAGTCCAGAAATGTGGAAATATGAAAGCAACTAATTAAATATAGTAAAGAAAACTCCCATTCAAACATGACTAAAAGTGTCTATGCACGAAGGGCCCATGTTAGTTGAAAAACTTTCCTAATTCAATGATTTGAAATTTCTCTGTCCAACATGTTTTATTTCCATCTAAAAAATTTGACAAATTAAAAAATATGAATTTTGCAGGATGTAACTCATGGTAAGTTAAAAATAAATGACTGATGTATTAATGGAACATTGGTTTGTATTTAAAATAAAATTTAATTATGCACATCGTTCACAGCCAATCTTATAAGGAACTTTCATATTGGCATATTGTTTGATTTTGGCCCCGCTGATTCCGTTGTCTGGTAATGATCTTTCTTCAGTAAAATGTAATATTAAATTAATGTATGTAAGAATGTTTTACACAATTTATATCCTAATATGATCTGCTGAATTTGCTTTGGAAACCAAGCCATACTCAAATTGTGATAATGACAACTGTCACACAAAATGGTGTCACTGTCAAAAGTACAATATCACAATCCACGGTATAATGTCATACATTCCCATTGGCAGTCAAAAATTTAATGCTCTACAGGATCTAAAAGCTTTGATTTGCTCTATGCCTATTTTAACGTGGGTAGGCATTTTTTGTTAATTTTTTACACCTTGTTGTCACTTCTTGAAGTCAATAAGCAAATATAATACCTACCAATGTTAAAATAAGCATAGAGCATGGCATCAATGAATTATTTATCAATAAAAAAATAGAAAATGGTTGGACTATATCACAAAGTAATGAACGAAGATAGTTTCCGATGTACTAAACTTTAATTTTGTGGGGCACCAAAAAGAATTAACAGAAAGGTTTATGTATCCTATAGATAATGGTAGCACCGAATGCCCGTAGTTCTGTGTGGTTATCATTTGATGGCAGAAATAGACAAGAATTAATGCAAGGAGACTGGTAAGTTGTTAACCATTATTATAAATATTTTCTTATTCAGCTTGTGCATATTCAGTCTAACATGGAGATATAATGCCTCATGTAAAAAATTTGTGCAAGAAGAGTTTTTTCCCTTTTACAAAAAAATTCCTAAGATAAAATATGTTTGAAGACAAAAATCGTAAAAAAATAAGTAAAGATCAGTTGTTTTGGTTACAACTTTGACAGCTGAGTGACAAGACAAAAAATAAAATTGATGACGATACTTTAATAATGAAGAATCCATTATAAGAACCAAGGTTTAAAGACAGTAAATATCAAAGATATATTCTTATTCAATTTTAATTTTTGTACAATATATGATATAAAAAAAGCATCATTTGCTTTAGAAATAGTTTAATCACATTTTTAGATTTTTGATTTACCAAAATGGTGATTTGTTCAACCAAAATAACGAATAATTTGGTCTGAATAAATGTATTTCAGTTTACGTATCACAACAGCTCAGTATCCCGTCCCTTCAGTATGTGCTCGGGATCAAATAGACGATTGGTTTGCAGGGTTAGCTGAATGTTTACACTGGAATGTTAGACAACAACAAAAACCACTTCCTGTTTCTGCTAGTACGACAAGTCTAGACTCAGTAGATCTTAGTAATTAATGTATTGTAATGGGAAAGAAATACCTGCAAAAGGTCTGTCTGTGTTAGACAGCTAAATTTCATTGGTGGTGAGCGGCAGTCAGAAACATAAGTCAGTCCTTATCCAATTAGTTACTCAGGGGAGATAATAACATAACTTCCCTTTAGCACTATTACCAAAGGGAGATAATTACAGTTGTCTCCCTTTTGAAACTTGGCTAAGGGAGGTAACTGACCAATGTTACTCATGACAATAAATGGTTTGTATTAGCATTTCTTTTTACCACTGTGCAGTTTTATGCCTTCTTACAGTATTGACAATAGCTGTGGTGCTACAAGTTTTATATAAACAAGCTATTTATATTCCACACAGTTTTACCATTAACTTTGCTATGTCACTCATGTTTTGTTTTGCAGGTATTTTTTTCTCAACCATATTTATTGTTATTATGTTAGATTTTATTTCACAAACAATTTACACCATGGATTTTCATAATGTACTTTGTCCAAATGAATTATATATGTATTTAGTATCAGCTGAAGTTTAAATAGCAACCATTGTAAAAAATTTCCAGACGTTTAGTTTATTATGATGAAAAAACTATCAGAAACTTTTCATTTAGATTTTCAGAAAATTTTTATACCTATTATGAGTTGATATTGAGTAACTCCTTGATAATTTAAATTGTTACACATTTTGTGGTTTGTCAATAGAGACTGGTCTTAATATTCCATACTTGTGGATATTTGAGTTGCCTCCCATTTTCCTGACAGAAGGTATAAAGGATATAATACTTTTAATTTTTAATGTTGAATTCGGGAAGATCTTCATCAGACAGTGAAAAATGTGGGAAAATATATATATATAAATGAAGATATCATTAATTTCTGTGGCGGATATTGTTCAGAATGAAAAATATTTTGCAGAAATATGACAATTTGTCCATTGATATATTTGGAAAACACCTTCTCCAAAGAGCAGATAACTTCATAAATAGGAGACATCTTACATGTATCAAAAATGGGGAATATTAGTTTTTTGATTCCAGATAAAACTTTGAACAAACTATTTCAAAGAGGTTTTTGTCTTAAAAACATGCCATAAAATATGATTGAAAAAATGTTTTAAAACTTGACCCATGAATTCTTGATATTTAACACTATCCAGACAACAAAATGTTGATTTTGATTTTATTCTAAACAGATTTATTGAAAAGATTTATATCCTATATACTTATATTTTCTTATTTAAGAACTTGTCAGTTATTATGTCTCCCAAACGAAGTTTGGAGACATGTTGTTTTTGCTCAGTTCTTATTATTCTTATTATTATTATTATTCTTATTATTATTATTATTATTTTTCTTCTTTCCGGGCGCGTTTTTTCGAACACTTGTGTGCACCGTTTCTCATAAACCAATAGACGGAATCGCTTGATATCATGCGACTTGCTAGGCCCATATTCCTAGATGCGCCTCCCGAAAAAAAATTTTCAATCTGTGGGAGGGAACATATATTTTGGGGGTCTCAAAAGGGGGTGGGGTTTTGCAAAATTTTACCATAGAAGTCTATGGGAAAAGTGATATAACTTGATCATTTGTGATTTTAACTTGGAAATACTACCTGTTACCTTGGATATTTAAGTTTTTATACCCCGCCACACGAAGTTATACTAATAGTTTGAAAACCATTGTGATCCCCACCCTATAACCATATATATTATTACTCCTTATGATAAGACAAATCATTTGGTACCATAGGGGGGTCTGAGGGGGGGTCATGCCCCACCCCCTCAAATGACAAAATACTTATTATTCTGAAAACCATTGAGATCCCCACCCTATAACCATATATATTATTACTCCTTATGATAAGACGAATCATTTGGTACCATAGGGGGTCTGAGGGGGGGGGGGGTCATGCCCCACCCCCTTAAATGACAAAATACTTATTATTCTGAAAACCATTGAGATCCCCACCCTATAACCATATATATTATTACTCCTTATGATAAGACGAATCATTTGGTACCATAGGGGGTCTGAAGGGGGGGGGGGGGTCATGCCCCACCCCCTTAAATGATAAAATACTTAATATTTTGAAAACCATTGTGATCCCCACCCTATAACCATAAATATTATTACTCCTTATGATAAGACAAATCATTTGGTACCATAGGGGGGTCTGAGGGGGGTCATGCCCCACCCCTTCAAATGATAAAATACTAAATATTCTGAAAACCATTGAGATCCCCACCCAATAACCATATATATTATTACTCCTTATGATAAGACGAATCATTTGGTACCATAGGGGGTCTGAGGGGGGGGGGTCATGCCCCACCCTCACAAATGATAAAATACTAAATAGACGGAATCGCTTGATATCATACGACTTGATAGGCCCATATTCCTAGATGCCTCCCGAAAAAAAATTTTCAATCTGTAGGAGGGAACATATATTTTGGGGGTCTCAAAAGGGGGTGGGGTTTTGCAAAATTTTACTATAGAAGTCTATGGGAAAAGTGATATAACTTGATCATTTGTGATCTTAACTTGGAAATACTACCTGTTACCTTGGATATTTAAGTTTTTATACCCCGCCACACGAAGTGGCGAGGTATTATGTTATACCCTCCATTTCGTTGTCTTAGGGGGGGTCATGCCCCACCCCCTCAAATAACAAAATACTTAATATTTTGAAAACCATTGTGATCCCCACCCTATAACCATATATATTATTACTCCTTATGATAAGACGAATCATTTGGTACCATAGGGGGTCTGAGGGGGGGGGGGTCATGCCCCACCCCCTTAAATGGCTAAAGGGGAGGTGGAGGCCATTGCACCTTCAATAATAAAATATTTTGATAAAACATCTGTTAATCATGTTAATACCGATTACAACATATAAAACTGCAGATATTGAATACCATATATCAAACATTTTGCATATACTCAATCTCTTTGTACACTTGCCCAGTATTTCAAACACTAGGAATTCCAAAAATACCCTGAAAGAGAAAGAGCTTCGTTTGGGAGACATTCGAAACTGCATCCAGTTTCAATTATACCTTGTTATCTCTGAGTTTTTAAATTTCAATAACCAGTTGCTAAAAAAGTAACTTGACAACCTAATTCATACAATTGTTTCAGAATTTAAATTTTTCTACATTTATTTTTATTTCTGGAGCCTCCCGAGGTTGGGCCTTGTTGAAACAAAGATTGCTGTTTTGTTACATCTGTTTTGCTGTTAATCAAATATGACTGTTTTGAATTATGTTTGCCACCGAAACAAATCTTTTATTAGTAAGTATCATTTCCACATTTGTAAGGCATAAAACCATCGAGTGAAATGTTTAAAGTTTTAAAAATAGTGTATGGAATTAGAAAAAAAATAAAGTATCTCATCATCCTTTCCATGAAAAACAATCAACAAATATACAGGCTTTCCACACAAACTGGTAAATGAATCGTAAAGGTGAATGTAAATTATGAGTTTGTCCAGTTGTATACATGATTTGAAATAATAGTATTCTTCCGATTTTGTGCATTTTCTATGACAGACAGCCCATGATAGGCAGGTGCACGTGACTGTGTCTGTCATGTGTAGTTCGACCAATCAGAATTCTTTTTGTCCTACCTTTTGAGCAATCAGGCATAACATTATTTAACTCCATTGACTGTGCTCAAGGAATTTATCTGGATATAGGAAACCTAAATATCGAGCTTTTTTTTGAAGAAATGGGTATTATACTCATTCAAAAGTAAAGAACTGGATGGTCTTCCACTTATTTTTAAAATTCAGTGAATTTTAAAAATTTGTTGAAGATTTTCCAGTCTCAACCTTGAACTCCTGTATGAGCTTTTTAATCTTTACCAGCAGTTGCGAATCCCTTGTTTCTTCGTAGATTTTCATTTCATTTGTAACTCATTTTGACATTGTACATAAAATTTGTTCTGAAATAAAATAAACATAACATTTGGGAGTAAAACAATATTTTTGTTAAGTTTATTTTTTATAAAAATGCAATCACATATATAACTTGTTATGTTAATGGTGTTAATATATAAGCTTGCTTATATCGTTTATTGTATTTGTTAAGCATTCATTATTTTGATAAATTTTATGTTTCTCTTATTTATTACCCCGGTAATAGTTGATATATATACATATAAAAGGTTTATCAAACATTAGAGCATATATATATAGTGTCTTTCAACTTTTTTCAAATTTTTTTGCTTTATTATCATAAATGTATATAAAAGGGTAATTTGTTCAGATTTCAAGACTATTTCCATGTTTTGCATTAATATTCAATGTTTTTCATTCAAGATTTAGGCCAAAAAGTGCAGGAAATGAATTATAATGTAATCTTTTGAAAAGAAATTAATTTTTTACCAATATTCCTAACTTTTTTAATCCATTCATGAAAAAGATATTATTCATTTCTATGGAAAATCTGTATTGTTGCAGAACATATCTAGAAAAGTTCTGTCTCATAGTTACTCTATAAATTTGTTTTGATCTGTTATTTTTGAGACACTGTACTTTACACTTTTTGGCTCAGTTAAACATCCAAGAAAGTTTTTTTTTCATCAATTTTGTTTAGAAATAATTTCTTTTAACTTCATTTAAAACATATAAAGCCACACCAAATTGATTTTTAGTTCTTTGGATATCGCCGCTTCGATTTTCAGACTTTGTAAATTTTAAGAGAAAACTTTTTTTGAAATAGTGATAAAAATTTGCCCCAAATTCTTCATTTTTCAAGAAATTAAAAATAAAGTGTTCGCCCGCTCGTAAATTTTGTAAAGGTAGGATTTTATTCGATTTTTTGCAATATTTTAGTTAAATATTTGTGTTGCACATAAATTGGATCTTTGCCTGAATCAATTTAGTGTGGCCTAAATATAAATTAATTATGAATACGAAGAATTTTAGGAGAACCATAATTAAAAATCGTCAGTAAATTTCATTTTCAAACATGTTCTGAAGCATTTTTACAGTATTTTTAAGGACTGACCTGCCATTACATAACTATTTCATCTTTTTTATATACATGTGATGTTGTTTGATGGATAAAAAGAAATTTTCAAAAACAAATACAAATTTTTTTCCTTTATATTCCTTAGATTGTTATGCCGAACTGTAAATCTATAGTGGGACACAATATCTTGTCGTTATCTGTTTTTTTTGTCTATTACTGCAAAGAAAAACAAATATACCATTGAATATGCTTATGTCAAACACTCTTAATTGGAATACCTTAGGTATGTTGACCTGAATTATATTCTGTTATCGATTTTCATGGTTTTCAAAGAACTTTTTATTAGAAGTACATGTAGTAAAAAATGTCGAGTTTACATATTCTTATATGACGCTATCACTAGAAAATTACTGATCCATGAATAAAGTATATTTGAAGTATTGAATTTCCATGGAATTACAGAAAAATGGGATAAAGTGAAGATGACAACCGCAATACTGGTACTACCAGAATTGTGCAATACTGGTACAAATTTCAACTGCTAGAATTGTTACCAGAATCTTCCAGAATCTGCAATTCTGGAAGATTCTGGAAGATTCTAGAATTCCAGTATTGGAGAATTATTTTAATCAAAACACTTATATTTACCAGAATCTTCCAGAATCATCCAATAATATCAATACTGGAAGATTCTGGTACCGATACTGGAAGATTCTGGACAATACTGGTATTACTAGTAATGCAGATACTGGAGGATTCTGGACAATACTGGTATTACTAGTAATGCAGATACTGGAAGATTCTGGACAATACTGGTATTACTAGTTATGCAGATATTTCTTCATCTTATTATTTTAAACTTTTTGACTCGGCATCTTGTATATAACATCATCTGTTGAATTGTTGAAATATATTAAAACAGAATGTGTTCATAGATTTGATTTTACATATTTTTTCTACATTTTGAGTTAACAAATCAAAGTTTTTCTGGTTTTTTTCTGTCATGCTAAAAGGAGAATATACATTTGTAACTTTAAGCATTTGTGTGTGTGTGTGTGTGATGGTGTGTTTGTATGTGTATATAAATCATTAATCATTACCACCAGAGGTTCTTGCCTTTGCTTTTCCTGATTTTTTACATTCATCTGATCAACAGTCAAAAAAAGTAAAGATCCTTTATTTAAGGATTGAATTATTTTTTTGGTCTATGAAGAAATAACATCATTTATCAACCAGTTATGTAAAATATGTTTAAAATTGCCCTTTCAATACTAGAGCTAATAAAGATCAATAACTGGACCAATAAGGAAAAACAAGCTCAATATGGATATTCTACTTCCGGTTGTCAACAAACAAATCTAATAAATTTCTTATTTTACATAAATGGTTAATAAAGGTGTTTTCGAATGGGTTTTTTTCATATAGGTCCTGTTTTATGCGATTCTATAACCCTGTATTATGTGATTATTCTCTTTGATGAAGTGACTTCAAGTCACAGTAGAAAAGTAAAGTCTATGATTGATCATGAGATTGTAGACTAAGAAAAATTAACCAATCAGAATATATATTACATCTAATATTAAATTATTTATGAATAACTTTACATAATGTATTAAATGTATTTTACATTGTATTTTTAAAAAATACATTCTATTAAAAAGTCTGTGTTCTTTTGTAATACTAACATCTGTGGGTTTTATTGCTACAAACCATACACAGCTCTCCAGATGGGACATGTCTCATTTTCTGCACAGTCAATCATCAAATTCAATCTTTTGTTATGACATATTGCGTGCTTTTATAAACATTCCAGTGAAACTACTGAACTATCTAATGACTGCCTGAAGTCACACATTAGCTTTCAATATTTGCAATTGAATAATGATTATTTTTATACATGATGATCTTTTAATATTAATAAATTCTCTGTTGGATAAATTCTGATCGTTTTTGTCTCGCCTTGACGGAGTCAAAAAGCGAGACATAGGTATGCTGTTTCCGGCGTCGGCGGCGGCGATGGCGTCAACAATGTATTAGTTTGTGATTAGCTCAGTTTTATGGGGATCCACTAGTGGTAGGTCAATGATAATTGGTATGCAGATGTATTACCATTGCCACATCTCATTGCCATGGAGATTATTTGGCTCCGCCCCCTCAGTCATGGTCTATTGACTTTGAATGGTTTGCTTACTTTACATGTATTAGTTTGTGATTAGGTGAGTTTATGAGGATCCACTAGTGATAGGTCAATGATAATATTGGTATGCAGATGTATTACCATTGCTACATCTCATTTGGCTCCACCCCCTCAGTTTTGGTCTATTGACTTTGAATGGTTTGCTTACTTTACATGTATTAGTTTGTGATTAGGTCAGTTTATGGGGATCCACTAGTGGTAGGTCAATGATAATTGGTATGCAGATGTATTATCATTGCCACATCTCATTGCCATGGAGATTATTTGGCTCCACCCCCTCAGTCATGGTCTATTGACTTTGAATGGTTTGCTTACTTTACATATATTATGAGTCTGGTGAAGAGGAACCTTGAGGGATCCTGTACTGGAAATCAACTATAAGTAACTATAAGTAAATATAAGTCAATAGTATTTGGTATCCAGTTGTATTAGCATTCACACATCTCATTTAAATGGAGATTGTTTAACCATGTAACTCAGTCATAGTTCATTGACGTTGAATATTTGCATAACTTGTGTAAGATGTTAAGGTATTGCTATTATGATTTCAACATTTGCATAATCAAAATTACAAAAAGGCGAGACATATCTCTGTGATAACAGTTTATGTTGTTTTATATACACAGTTTATGCCTTGATAATTTAAACATTACAGTGAAAACCAGCTCAGTGGTAGCGTGCTCGCCTCGAGTGCTGAAGATTGCGGGTTTGATCCCTTGTTGGGTCATACCAAAGACATTAAAATTGGTATTTGCTGTTTCTCCACCAAGCACTCGGCATCCAGGAATAAGAGCAAAGGACTGGTCAGCTCGGAGTCAGCATAATGTGTCCGGGTGGGGTGATATATCCTCTTGCAGACTCTTACCTCGTGAGTTAAATTAATCCGGCTCAACGTGACGGTCTAGTACAAAGCAGAGATCATATTCATATCATATCAACATGTTCTCACCCTGATGTGCAATAAATAATTGCCACTGGTCGTTAAACAATAACTCATCCATCCATTTGCTATGAGAAGGTGAAAGGTGGTTTATGATTTTGATTCTTCATTCCTCAAGGGTAAAAAAAGGACAAAAATGTTGAAACCTTCAATTTCAGCTTAACTGTGGTATGGGTGAAATACATCCCTCAAGGCATTATAAACACCAATCAATCAATCAATCAATCAATTTCAACCTTTCCATTTTAATTTACCAGTATTCACTATTTTATTATTATATGTGTACAGTCTATCCAAATGAATATGAAATAAAGAATACTCCACAGTCAGCTTTCGGTCTTCCACTTGATTTTGAAGGAAAATTACAAATAAACCTGTATACGCAATATGATGACTTCATTTTTTAAATAGTTAACTTTCCTTTCATCTTGTTATTACCACATATTTGATAATAACAAGATGAAATATGCGATTACATCAAAATTACCCTAAACTAATCAGATGTCACAATTTGATATGGCGAAACGTTTGAAGCCTTTGGTTTAACCAAGATTTCTCGCTCTCGAAGAGACGTTACAACGAGACCACAGTGGTGGTCATATGATTTTGAAGGATTGTCTCAATGATCAGCTACTCCGAAACCAGAGGCTCACAGGAGCCTGTATCGCTCACATGATCACCTGAGTTAATATGTGGTTTGCAGACCATCTTATTAGACATAATTCTATAAGAGGACATAAACCTAAGGACAATTGCTGCCCAATTTGATCAAAAAGATCTTTTAGTGATTTTCCCATTGTGTATTATGCAATAACTCCTACAGGAATTGAAAGAAAATGTCACTCATGCTACATTGTTTGTAGATCTATCATGCTTAACAATTTTATAGTTTACAGTTTCGCTCTATCTATTAAAGTTTAAAAAAAAAACAAAATTCACAAAAATAGGCTTAAAATTGTCATTTAAGGGCAATAACTCCTATATGAATTAATTGATGATATCGGTCATGTTACATCATTTGTAGATCTTATCATGCTTGACTATTTCATAGTTTGCAGTTTCTCTCTATATATTATAGTTTTCAAGAAAAAAGCAAAATTCACCAAAAAAGGATAAAAATCGTCATTTAAGGGCTGTAACTGATATAGGACGGCAACTGACAATTTCGGACAAAATAAATGAAAGTTAAAACTTTGCATTCTGATCATTTTTAGGTAACGGTTTTTCTGTTTTGGTGATAGATCATGATATTTAAGCAAAAAACATGCTCATACCCCTATGTTCTATTTTTAGCCCAAGCGACCATTTTGAATGAACCACAAAAATCACAAACTTTAATCTAGACACCCTATATAAGTTTGGCTTCAATTGGCTCAGTGGTTTCAGAGAAGAAGTTCTTTTTGTGGACTGTTGACAAACAGCCCCTATGTTCTATTTTTAGCCGAAGAGGCCATTTTGAATCAACAACGGGTATAAAAATCATAAACTTTAATCAAGACACTCTAAAGATGAATCAGTCCAAGTTTGGTTTGAATCCGCACAGTGAGAAGAAGATCTTTTTATGAAATGTTGACGGACGGACGTACAGACGACGGACGCCAAGTGATAACAAAAGCTCACATGGCCTTTGGCAAGGTGAGCTAAAAAGCCGGAAGTTTGTAATAAGCACATATATTAATTAGTCAATTACGGTTCTAAAAATATACTGCAGAATATTAAATGTGATATATATATATAAAAGCACCAGCAAGACACATTTTAACACTAAAACTATTAAAATTATTCTGTAAAGGAATTTGAACAGAAGTCCATGTGACAATGTCCAGTCAGGATCCCAAAACAACGAATTTTCAATTATAACAGATTTGGCGCCATAAGTATAGATATAAATTTATTCTGCATCGAAAACTAAGCAAGTTAAGCGTAAGCAACTTTGAAGAAACTCTTCATAAAGAATCTAGTTGATAGGTCCAGTTAATAATCTTTTTTCATTTTCATATCAATATCGACACTTTTTTCTTTACCCATTTTGGTCATTTTTAAAGATAACAGTGTTACGGCTTTCAACCCTTTTTTCGATGAAATGTGCACATCTCTTCATTTCAAATTGGTATCATAGATATTTTTATTTTAACCAAATAACACCAGCGAATTACTAATTTTATTTGTTTTAAAATGTATCTATTCCAACAAAATATATGATGTAAATTAATTTCCCTTCTAAACCACGAAGATGAATTATGCAGAGTTCATATAGGATTTAGACATCTTACAAAATTTCTCCAATCTCGTAAGTTAGCCAGTAAGTGCTGTTTTGGAATGGCATCAGAAACATTGAAATCCGAGCTTAATAAAAAAAACTTTCTTAACATCGGGAAATAATAATTGATATACAATATATTGTAAATGATGTTATTAAGGAAATCGAGATTGTAAGTAAGTTCCTCCGGAAGCCCATATTAAAAAAAATACTCATTTTGTATAGTATGTCAACATTATTACACGTTATACTGTATAATCAATTGAACAACATCATTGATAATGATACATGTATTACAATGTCTGCTTAAAGGCTAGTTAAATTAATTCACATTTTGACATTTTGTGAACGAAACGATGTGAACTTTTCCAAATGGTGTATTGATTTACTTAACTCTAGATTGTATACTGTATGAAACGTGTACAAATATGGCCTCTGTTGTCTCTATTCTATCAAAAATTGTGGTTTTTCTGAATTTTATAATTTTGAGAGGTGAACAAATTCTGGATTCACAAAACGAAGACTTTGATTTTGACGGACTTCCAGGAGTAACGTATGAATTTAAGATAGAAATTAAATCTGGAAAGGAGCAATGTTTTTATCAAAAGATCGCCAGAGGAGCCAGGTTGCACATATCATATGAGGTAAGGTGCGAAAGTTACCAGAATAATGTAAAAATAGTACTAGTTAACAAGCAGAGCGAAGAGCTAATCTGTAACCGAAAGTGCCTGTTAGAAGATTTGGTTGATGCCAGCTGGCGCTTGCCGTACAAAGCAATTCCAGAATTTATTTAACATCATGCCTTAGATGGCAAGTAGTCTGAATTTCCTCTGACCCTGTCAACCCTTCTTTTTTTATTTTGATATTGAACCCGACATATCAATATCCAAATAAAAAAAGGAGGGTTGCAGGCTCAGAGGAAATTCGGACTAGATGGCTTGTTGCATTGTTTTGCAGTGACAAGTATCAAAAAGACTTCTAAAGTACTAAAGATTATAAGATTGCCATTCGCTTTTAAATTTTTTAAATTTCAGACAAAATTCGCTAAATACCCAGAGAAATTTAAATATGTATTTATTTTTGTAGGTATTGCGTGGTTCAGATAAATTAGTAGATTTCTACTTGATAGCCCCAAACAAAGAAATGATGTTTTCTATACATTCTAGGTCGGATGGACAGTTTGAAAAGGAAATAAATATGGAAGGTAATTAAGTGAAAACATTCAAGTTACAAATAAATTCTATGATACGAATTTTGATGCACAAAATATGCACATTTCGTCTATTTACGACCAGTAAGTTGTGCTTAAAACCTAAAATCTTGTAAACCAAAAGAATAATTCAAAACGATGAAGAGCAAATTAAAAAAAATAAATACCAAGATGTTAAAACCGAAACAATTATATGAAAATTGAATCTTCTAACACCAAACTTGACTATATACTTAACCCAACTACTACACAACAAATAAAATCTCTTTGTTTCTTTATAAAACAAATATGGCCTCTGTTCACTTGAACTGAGAACGGGGGGGGGGGGGGTCCTTTTTGTATTTTGCATTTGTATTTTATGTTAATTGATTCTGTATTGTTACTGTTTGTTTTATTATTCACTTTAGCACTCATGTGATTAGAATTCTCACATAGAAGATAAATTAACTCTACATCGTACAGAAATTATCTTACTTTTGCCGCTAATTCTGTAGTCATGATGACAGTCTTCAAACTCGACGCTTCACTGCACCTCACACCTTTGCAACGAACCAATACGTACAATGACGTACTAGTATATATCATTTACACCGAACCGAAAGTCGAATCTTTGAATAAGGAAAATTAACTAGAAATTTATAAAGTTTCACCATTTTTAATGTTATAGAAGAATATCTTACTTTCAAATGCGAAAGACTTCCGAATGAACAAACAACAAAATGGATAACAGGAAAGGTCAGCAATGACATACCAATCAATCAAAGGTCAGCAATGACATACCAATCAATCTAAGGTCAGCAATGACATACCAATCAATCAAAGCAACCTAACTGCCGCTGATTACCAACAATTAAGGTGAACGCTTGCTAGAACTGCAAAATTAGAGCGGACGGTACATAATTTAGATAGCAGGGTCAGAATGTGCTCGTTTTAACTGTAAAACTAGCTAAGGCTCTCATAGCTGCAGGGTTACCAAGTAAAGATATACTTGAAAGGGGGAGAGGTTAATGTGAAGCCTTGTGCCCAAGGTTGTTATCCCCCCATTTTCAACTCATTCCTTTTTACTTTCTCTGATTTTCAGGGCTATACACAATATGTGTAGACAATTTTGTAAGTCGTTCTGTGTACGGATCCAAACTAGTATATTTATATATGGTGACGTACGTAATGGAAGACTGGGATAAATATCTAAAAGAAATAGAAAGCGTCAGTTCAGCAGTTTCCAACTTTACAGTAAGTAAAAACATTGGGTGCCTCTGTCTTGATGTTGAAAATTTGAGCATTCGAGTCATTGTTTATGGCATTAAAATTCTATCAACATTACTGTCTAAGCTATTACCGAGAAAGAAATACCTGTAAAATGTCAACCCACGTGCCAATGTTAAATCTAATTGTTGGATATCGGCGTTTATCAGGGGCGGGTCCAGGTGAGGGCGTAATGGGCGTACGCCCCCCTCCCCCTTTTCAAAAAAAAAAAAAAAAACCAGGAGCTTCTGAGCTTCCCCATGGACCCTCTACCAGGGCAACTGTAGTTACACCTCCCATTCATAAAATCCTGGCCTAGGACTATTATACCCTAGAATTTGGAATTTCTCGTTTTTGGTCTACTGCTGTTAAGATCCATCCAATCATTTTAATATACCATAGACAATAAATGGAGAGAATTCGGCATAAAAAATATCAAACCCTGACACTTTAACTATAAAATATACATGCTCCAAGTCAGGAACCGTTATACATTAGTGCATTTCACAATTATTTTATGTTTTTAGCAAAAAAAAAAGGTCCAAAGAAATTGTTATTAATTTATTATACGCCCCCTTTCAAATATCATGGAAACGCCCCTGTTTATCGCAAAAGGTTTGCATTAATTAGCAATTTTACAAATTTCAATTCATCGGCATCAATGTAAGACATGTTTCACATCAAGTGCTATTACAAGAAATCTTGGGTAGTAATCTTGATTTCCCGCCAGATATTAGGCCGCTCACGTGACTTTTATTTTTTTATTTCTAAAGTTTTGGCCACGGGTGTACGCGACAAAGATTTATCCACTATAACAATTTACTTTAGAGTTTATTTCATAAATTCAAATATATAAACTCATATAATTTTATCATTATTTTTACCATTTCTGTTTTTTAATGTTTTCGGTCTACGAAATCTGAATACGATTTTGATTTTTCGGATTCTCTCTTTCATATCGTATTATTATGACATACTTTCTCAAATTTGCAGGAAATAAACCATAAAACTGTAAACAAAATCTTTTCTGACGATTTTATTTTTTTCAGACTTCGATATCGGCCGTACAGAATTCAATAGAGACGGTTAGACTCCATCAAGCACAGTCCAGAATGGTTGTCATCAAAGACTGGTATCTGGTTACGGGCAATAACTCTTACATTTTGTGGTGGTCTATATTCCAGATCGTCGTCATCGTGTTTACGTCTGCCTCTCAAGTGTATTTTCTTAGAAGACTTTTTAAAGTTCCAGTGGTAACACCAACTTCAAAACCACGAGCATAATCAGGAAAATTTTTAAACAAATGAACAAGATGAATAATGCAAAGTTGAAGAATGACGGCCCACACTGGGAAATGTCTATTAGAAGCTATGAGACAATAACTGACGAAGATCACATATTTATATATCTTGACACAAATAAAAGACATCTTATTTACCTTCACCTAAAATGTTTACAGAGTGAATAAATTCAACATCATTATTTTCAGTCGCTTATAACAGTAATTCTTGCAAACAAAAAAATATCGTTAACTGGGGAAATTCAAAGTAAGGCCAATGTCATAGTTGTCAAGGAGACCAGTGGCATTTTCAACAATATTAGAGTTTAAACTTTTTTTCGAAGTTATATTTTATCAAAATACTGTATGGATCAGACTCCATCAGTTTGTAAATGAATTGTTAATCGTGGTTTTTGGAATGAAGATATTTTTTTTCAGTTTAAATTCTGCTAATATTCACTAAACCAAAGGTTCTGTAACCAGAAAGGAATGCACAACTAGCACCAGTTGGTAGGTGATCTTCCGGTCATCAAAATTTGGGTACACAATGTTCGTTTTAAAGTTTCGATGACAAAGAGTACTAAAATATATCAGAAATGGGAAGAATTGTTAGTGAGTTTCAACACCGTAATAAGTTGGATGACAAGTGGCTGTTTCAAAGATAATTCACGCATCTGTATGCTATTTCAATTGAATTAATAGCTGAAATATATTCAACAATAAAAACATTAAAATGATAATTTCTGAATTCAGTTTTCTATTAACATTCTTCGCCATTATTAATATTCCAAATTAAGGAAGTTTCTTAAAAATTGAGCCACAAATATCCCAAAATTCCAATTAGTAATAATAAAATTCGGTCTTATTTCAGGGCAACCACAACCACCCCCTCTCCCTCCCCCCCCACCCCCGGCTATTACATGTGACTTTACCCCAACACCAATTAACTTCGGTATGTTTAAATATGTCGTTGTATTTGTTTAGGTGAAATAAATGGAAAGTTGCGTTTATCACTTATTTTATTATCTTCAGTTTATTATCACAGTAAGAAGGAGTTATCTTTCAACTTGTCCTTGCAAATGATGAGAAAGTAAACAACTGTCACTAAGATTTTCTGGTATCTTAATAGATAAATAGAGAATTTAGTAATACAGTATTATGGTCATATTACATATATGTAAAATATTTTTTATTTTCTGTGTAATTGTCCTAAATGCAGAACAAATTTTAGACAAACGTACTGAAGACTTTGATTTCGATGGACTACCAGGAGTGGCTTACGAATTTAAAGTTGAAATTCCGGCGGGAAAACATGAATGTTTCTTTCAGAAAATAGCAAAAGGAGCAAGACTTTTTGTATCGTTGGAGGTAAGACTCGTATAATATACTGAAAAAAAGTATTATTTGTTTTAATACATTAAAAAGTATGTTGTGTTTATCTTTGTGTTTTGTTCTCTTCTATGTTATTGTTTTGTCCAGAGTTCTGTCTAATGGGTGGTGTTGATTGGTATGTCATCGTTCACCTTTCCTGTTAGCAATTTTGTTGTATATAATATTTAAGATAGAATTAAGGGGGTGCAGAACACATAAGGGAGTTAACTCTTTAAAAATCAGCTTAACGTTTAATCACATACTATTAGTAGAGAGAAATCAAGCTTCTCAGTGATCAAAATTAGTGTTTGACAAACTGCTATATATCCAATGAAATTATTCCCGTAAATTGTGTAGTTCAAATTTCTTGAAATTTTTATATTTTTGTCAACAGGTCAAAGTAAATATTTTATGAACGAGCCAAATCTATTTTAGTTAAAGTGTTGGGTACCCCCTTAAACATTTGAGTAGGATTACTGAAACTGTCCGGGGAAACTGTAAGCCTCTCAAAAGTTATATTTGAATGTATTTGTTCAGTTCCTGTTTTCAACGCCTGTTGGTGTATTTGGTTCTTTGTGATAATCATTAATTACATTATGATACTTTCAGAAAATAAAATCCTAAACTAAAAAAATGTGGTAAATATAATTTACAAAACAGATGTGCAATAATGAAGGTGACCTCATTACCTTATTCAAAGACAAATATATGTTAAAATGCCTTTCAAAATTTAGGTAAAAAGGTTAATATGCATGAAAAATGTACTAATAAAATGCTGGAATGTAACACGAAAAGCATTTTTCTTCAGTTGGGAAGTGGCTGCAAGGTCTTCAAACTCTCATCTTAAATCAAGATCATGACAACTCCCTAGACTGGATTTTTTTCCATTTTCAAATGACCAACTGTTTGCTCACTTCTCTTGAGGGATATTAATAAAATCAAAATAAAACATAGCCTGTATCGCTTGCATTGTGGATGCCGTTGAAAGGTTTCCCGCCCTGAGTTTTATGTTTTAACAGTTGAAGGTCTTACTTTGTCCTTTAGATGAAGAACAGCAATAAAAGCGCCGTTCCTTTGCTTGCTTTTGTGCATGTAGGAAGTGTGTCAATTAAGAATTAATAATTAACCCTATGGGAAATTTACTGAGCCAGAACTGTATCCGATGACCCAGACTGCCACCTAAGATGGCCACCACATATAAACTTAGTTAAACATAGGACCCTACGGGAAATTCACTTAAAGACCTTTTTGTCTGAAACCACTGAACCAACTGAAACCAAACTTGCCAGCAATGGTCCTTATATGGTCTTCTTCTAGAATTATATCCGATAACCCCGCATGTCATCAAAGATGGCCGCCAGATACGAGCATAGTTTAACATAGGATCCTATGGGAAAGTTGGAACGAAACTTAGCAGCAATGGTACTTAGTTGGTTCTTAGAATTGTATCCAATGGACTGGAGCACAACCAAAGAAGGCCGCCACAGGTAAACTTAGCTTAACATAGGATCCTATGGGAAAATTCACTTAAAAGATCTTTTGATTTGAAACCAGTAGGTAATTTGCAAAACCATTGTGCCATTTAGAACTTGGCTGCAAAGTGCCAGCTTGCAAATGATTCCAGGTGAGCGATACAGGCTCCCAAGAGCCTCTAGTTTATTTTCGGTATCGACTTGGCAAATTTTTTCATATAGCTCCGCATATCCTATAAATTTTAAATTGTTTTCCCTTAAACGGAAATTAAAAAACTTTAGGTACTATAGACAAGAAAAGGGCAATTCTCATATTATATACATACAAAAACATTCTGTCACTGTAATCCATTATGGAAGATAAAATACATTGCATACACTGAAACAAACAGATGAAATTCAGCGATAATTGTTGATGGATATTTACCATAAAATTAATTGTCTCTTGCAATTACACAGAATGCATCACGAAATAGATAAATCAACCCCGTTGCAAACTAACACAAAAAATTAAGAGTGACCTCAAGTTCGTGTCCTGTGGTGTTAATATGTACATTGTTATTTTAACATACCTGTTTCTATATATTAGGTTTTGAAAGGAGGAGACAGACTTATAGATGTTATACTAAAAGATCCCTATCAGGAAACTTTAGAAATTAAACCTGACATCACTGATGGCGTAATGGATCATGATCTGGTGATAGAAGGTAATGAAATAATTTTCAATTGCGCAACTTAACTGAAATTTGTATATTTTAAAAATAAGAGAGTGAGTAGTTCACCAAAAATGTAGGATGATGATACATTTAATACAAAGAAGATAAAAATCCTATTAGCTGAGTGCTTTCAGACAAGAAAATGTTTTAAATGAATTTCCCCTTAGGGTCCTATGTTAAACTAAGTTCGGCTGTAGCGGCCATCTTTGTTTACAGTCCGAGTAATCTGACAAAATTCTGAAAGAGGACCACCAAAGGACCATTTCAGCAAAGTTTGGTTCCAATTGGCTCAATGGTTTCAAACAACATTTTTTAATAAATTTTCCCATAGGGTCCTATGTTAAACTAAGTTCGGCTGTGACGGCCTTCTTGGTTGACATTCAGAGTCATCCGACATAATTTTTGAAATAGGACCACTTAATGATCATGTCTGCCATTTCTGGTTCCAATTGGGTTACTAGTTTCAGATAAGAAGATTTTTAAATGAATTTCCCATAGGGTCGTATGTAACACTAAGTTCGGCTGTGGCGGCCATCTTGATTGATCGTCCATGTTATCGCACCCAAGTCTAAAAGAGGAACTACTAAGGACCATTACTGCCAATTCTGGTTCCAATTGGCCATGTAGTTACATAGGAGAAGATTTAAAAAAATTAACCCCCCCTCTTTTTCTATTTTTAGATTGGCGGCCATCTTGGTTTGAGGTTGGGGACACTGGACATAATTTTGGATGGGGACCATCCAAGGACCATTCAACCAAAGTTTTGTCCCAATTGGTCCCGTGGTTTCAGAGGAGAAGATTAAAATGTAAATTTTGGACGACGGACGCCAAGTGATGAGAAAAGCTCACATGGCCTGTTAGGCCAGTCGAGCTAAAAATAATACACGTTACACAATGCTGGCAGGAACAGCTCTGTCACTGGATGCTTATATCCGTTTGGTCTTCTAGGGTTTTAGTCGAAATGCGCTTCCGTATATGTTGGGTAAATAAGTATGGACGATGCGTCGTAGTCAGATTTATTCAAAGCAAACATGTAAACAAAAAATCTAATTATTTCTTCAATTTTTAAACAATACCAGACAGGCTCCCGTTTGAAACGTCTTAAAATTTAAAACAAGTGTAGGAAAAACAGAGAGAGCGAATCAAGAATCAATCAAAGATAAGATTGAAAACAAGGTAAAGCCCAATTACAAAAAAAAAAAAAAAAAAAACAAAAAAAACAAAAAACAAAAATACAACATCCAAAAAGTTGTCGGAGACCTTAGGTACTCTAGAAGAGTAAACAGTTCCTGCTTTAGTGAGTAATCCTGCTTGATTTTTAGAAAACTTAATCTAAATAAAATTATTATTCCAAGATTTACCTGTCGTAGTTTGATCTCATGACTCTCAATCTCCTTGTTAATGTTTTTGTTTGTTTAGTTGGGGTTTACTCCGTTTTCAGCACATTTGGCTATTTCGCGGCGGCCAGTTTTTATTGGTGGAGGAAGCCGGAGTACCCGGAGAAAACCACCGACCTTCGGTAGGAAAATTGGCAATCCTTGCCTCAGCGTTGACAGGCTAGTGATCTTTAGTAGTCATGACGAACTACCTAAACCACTCGGCCACCGAGACCCCCTCTACCAAGTCAGACTTTCCTGATTTTGTGTTGTTTCGATGTTCGTGTTCTTTGCTCGTTTATGTTATCGCTTGTCTGAGGGTGGATTGAATGGTTTAATGGATTTGTAGGTCATTGTTGACCATTTATGTGTAGTTTGTTTCATAAAATTAAACTATCCCGTGCATTCGGTGCTATATTAGGATATTTTATAATGATTCGTTTATAATAGATCCTTTAAAATCTTTTTATTCTCTTTGTATCGACAACACAGCAAGTTTATCTAGATATTTCTACGGATCAAAACTTATTTACATTTATATATCAACTCACATCCAGGAAGATTGGGACAAGTATATTGAAGAAATTGAAGGGGTACATTTGACGGTCTCTAATTTCTCGGTAAGCATTTATATAACAAAACAGGAAAATATAAATAATGGCTAGGATCCTTGTCACGCCCACTTATCTCTCCAATTCATAACTATTGGTTATAGTTTTACAATCTGCTGATTAATATTAAAATTCCTGGAATTTGATTCGATGAAATAGTTCAAGTTTGAAGTGTGTATATTAGACCATTTAGATTCACGCAATAATAAAAAAAATCTGTTTGAACAAATATTGGCTATGAAAGAGATTGAAATTTGTTTAGAGCTCAGTTTGCGGCTATACTGATATATAATTAGAACAAAACATTAAGAAAATAATGTTACACCGAATCACATTCTTGGATTTTTAAAATAAAGCAGGCGATATTGTTTTCATTCCTTTTAAATCATAATGATAAGCATTCCCATATACTACAAGGAAATCAGGATAAGCAAAAGAAAGCATATTTAGATTTAGCTTGTAATTAAAAAACTAAATCATAATTTTTAATAAAAAAACAAAGAAAATAAAACACAGTATTTGTACGATTTTCAAATATATGCCTCGAGTTTGTAGTTGAAAGTAAAATATTGTGTACAATGCATATTTCTGGATTGACTTTCACCAGGTATGCTCGTGACCTAAACGTTGGAGAGACAAAAAAAAAACAAAAAAAAACACCAAAGCATTGTGAGTAATAAAACCGATCGGGTATAACAACTGACCAAAAATCCACCTGGTAAGGTCAGTCTACCTGAGGAAGTTGAGACCATACTTTTCACAAAAATTGAAAACATTTTTCAACAGAAAACTATCTAAAGTCATGTCAAAGCCGAAGCAATGAATACCGTAGGAGGTGATACTATCATGGACTGACAGTCCATCAGGGGCGTAAAACCTCAATCATGACATAATTTATGATTGAATTATGATGATTAGCACCTGGGTGCACTTCTGGGGTCTGTTTACCGAAGTTCTCTTAGGACTAGGACACGTCATAAGACCATCTTAGGACATATACTAATCCTAAATGGGTTTATCGAACATGTCGAAACTAAGGATTTTTCTAAGAATTGTCCTAAGTTTAGGAAACCAAATTATGTGACTTAAGATGGTCTTAGGATGGTCCTAACTTTAGGAAATATTTAGTCGACTGAAAAGAAGAGATTTGTTCTTTTCCACTTCATCCAGCAGTGTCTGCAGTTCTGCATCTGTAAAATGTGGATCCCTTCTCGTGTATTGTTTTTGTCTTAAAAAAATATGTTAAAGATCTTCTTATTTATATGAAAAAGATGCACGAAATGCTCTTTAAAGTATGAAAACGTGTAAGACACTTCGAATTCAACTCACTGAAATACATAATGATTTTTACCGTATATTATATATTTAGTTGATATATTTTTGAATTCTTTTAAAAATCGTGTTTTTCATTCTTTTGTTTCATTTACATTTTAAATGTACAATTACTATTTAATTATTATCTGTTATATAAAAATCATAATTATAATTATTCGTCTTGTCAAAATTATTTTCATTGGTTAAATTCAATGCATTTTTCTACACTTTCTATTTTTTTCTTTCACGTCCTAACTTAAGATAATAGTTAGGACATCCTAGCGAAGACAGTCCTAAGATAGCTTCGATGTGCATGCTGAGACATGTCCTAAGTCGGTCATAACTTGATCCTAAATCTGTCCTAAGATCGGTCTTAGCTTAGGACAGTTTCGATAAACAGGCCTCTGGTTTTTATAGGACTTCGTATTGTTCAGTGTTTTTTTTTTTTTTTTTTTTAAATTTTTCACTGTTTATTTGTTGTGGTTGTTCATTCGTCTTCCCGGGTTTGTCTGTCTAATGGAATTGCGTTTTTTGGTTTTTAGTTATATTCGTCCTCTTTATCACACAGAATTTCATTTTAAGCGCAAATGACAATAATGAAAAACAATCTTCACACTCTTCGTCCAAATACTGTGGATTCGGTTATTTTCGTTGACATCAATTTTCGTAGATTTGGGTAGAAGGGCTAGTTCATGGATTACAAATTTCCATGTGTACTCTTGCACCAGGTTTGAATTCATCAAATGCCAAAGGTGTACCTTTCGTTCGTGGTAACGAATCTGAAGGTTCGATATATTCCTCCTATTGATTTGAAGATTCATATTTTGTTGGTGTCGCAGATTCTTCTGTCCAGGAAATACACGAAAATGTGTGTACAACGAACACTAAATGTAACAGAACAAAAAGAACAAACTATAAACATACACCCAACAAAGAGTCTGGTATAACCGTAGTACATTCTCCCAATTTCCTGTTTCAGACATCAATATCCGCTGTACAGAGATCAACAGAAGTTATAGGAGAATATCAGTTACACTCGAGAATGAATGTTATAAAAGACTGGTATCTCATCACGGGAATTAACACATATATAGTATGGTGGTCTGTACTACAAATCTGTATTATAGTGTTTACATCAGTGTTCCAAGTTTATTTTGTTAGAAGGTTATTCAAGATTCCAATAGTGACTCAAACTTCAAAACCGCGCGCCTGAAGATGTAAGGTTATATTAAACAAAACAAAATATGAGATATGGTAAAAGCCGAACCCTGAGTCTTGACGAAACCTTATCTAGAGTTAACTAGTTGTTTTGGGGTGTTTTTTTTTTATTGTATAAGACTATTGTTCTCTGTTATAAAATAGTAACTATATTATTTATGTATTTCTGTTTTTTTCATGATTTTTGCATCTTTAATTCATTGTTATTGGAACTGTCCTACGGCGTACACATTTTGCTGCAAACTTTTAGTCGTATGTTTTACTATCAATTACACACAGATTCCCGTGGTTCTTCACCCCGCTGTTATCGTTAAGATCGTCTTTGAAAATTTCCTCAATACTCCATATTCCATAAGCGTCGAGTTTTAATGAAGATTCATGTCTGAATTTTGTACAAAATTTCAGCTGTATAAATGCATTGTTTTCTCGTGTTTTGATAAGTAAGGATGAAAGGTGCTACACGCGGTAAAAATCTCCAATGTATATTTTTGAAATATAACAGAAGGGTTATCATGGTGGAGTCTTGTTTGGACATTCGTTTTCTCTTTGTTTGTATTCGTCTCAGTTAAATGAACAATTAACAATTAAATGCTTCAGTTTAGTAGTTATTGGGGTGTAAAAGCCTTGATCGAAGCACATTTTATATGAAGCGCAGAAGTGGTCAAGGCTTTTCAACCCTATAAAACTATTAAAATGATGCATTTAATTCTTTTAATTACAGTTTAAATTTGACAAGTAGAAAAAATTGACCACTGTCAAAATAGTACTTGTTGTCGTCATGAAAGCATGTGCTAAATAAGATTTTCACTTTTATACGGTTATAAAACATCACTTTTCAGAACAACGTGACTAGCGTCTTCCAATACAAATTACGGATTTCAATAAAACAAACAAGTAATGTAATTATTTAAAAGTAAGTGTTATTGTTACAGAAATTAGAATGTTTGATGAACATAAATTTGTATATATAGAAATAGAAAATTGATACATGTCAAAGAAAGAAAAAATGATAAGGCTACACGAAATTGATTTTATGTTCTTCGGAATTCGCCGCTCTGATATTCGGACTTTGTAAATTTTAAGAAAAAAACTTTTTTGCTGCTTGATGTTGAAAAAAGTCACCCCAAATTCTTCATTTTTAAAATAAAAAGTGTTCGCCCGCTCCTAAAATTTGGTAAAAAAATAATGTTTTTTTCTTCTTTTGTGGCAATATTTTATTTAAAAAAAATTGTGCTGGATGTAAATTTGATCATCGTCTGAAAATATCTAATCCTCAAGAAAAAAAGAAAAAAAATCATAATCGAAGCAATGACTACGAAAGGTGGGGAAGAGGGGTGATACCATCTTGGACTGACAGTCCATCATCAGGGGCAAAACCTCAATCAAGGCATACTGTATCACACAGAATATCATTTTAAGCGGAAATGACAACAATGAAGCACAATCTTCACACTCTTCGTCCAAATAGTGTGGGATTTAGTTATTTTCGTTTACATCAATTTTCGTGGATTTGGATAAAAGGACAAATTAATGGATTTTAATTTCACAAAAATACTTATTTATTTTCAGTGACTATTAATTGTTGTATGACCAGAAAGTAACATTAATCTTTTTCTTGGTTATGTATACTCTTGCACCAGCTTTGACTTCATCAAATGCCAAACGTGTATCTTCCGTTCATGGTAACGAATCTGAAGGTTCCATATATTCCTCCTAGTGAAGTGTTTTGGAGATTCATGTTTGGTTGGGGTCTAAATCGGTAGATTGTTCTGTCCACCAAATACATGAAAATTTGTTTACAACGAACACTAAATGTTACAACACAAAATGACAAAATCAGAGAGTCGGATGGTACCTTCGTACATGCATTCTCCCAATTTCCTGTTTCAGACATCAATATCCGCTGTACAGAGGTCAACCGAAGTTATAGAAGAATATCAGTTACACTGGAGAATGAATGTTATAAAAGATTGGTATCTGATCACGGGAATAAACACATATATAGTATGGTGGTCTCTACTAAAAATCTGTATTATAGTGATTACATCTGTGTTCCAACTTTATTTTGTAAGAAGGCTATTCAGGATTCCAATTGTGACTCAAACATCAAAACCACATTCTTGAAAATATAGTGTTATATTAAAAAGAACATTTGAAGAAAAATACTTTTTTTCCGCTGATTAAAGTCTCCCCAAACTCTCCAGTTTTCCAAAAAATTAAAAATAAAGTGTTCGCCAGTTCCTAAAATTTGGTAAAAAATAAGGTTTTCTTCTTCTTTTGTGGCAATATTTTAGTTTAAAAAAAATTATGCCACACGTAAATTTGATCATCGCCTGAAAAAAATGTATTCCAAAGGGATATTCGAAGGAGAGAAAAATCGTAACAACTGACAAACTCCGGAGAACAACGAAGACCAAAACAATACATGCACTACAATTAAAAACTAAAAACATATGAATAACGTGGACCCACCAAAAAAAAAATCAATTTGGTGTGGCCTAATAGAATTGAATAATTTAACGAAATTACGTACGATACTTTCCCTTGACGATCAACAAACCTGCAGTTCAAGCTGGAGATTTTGTAAAGTAAACATGAGACAGTGGTTACCTCGTGCAAGTAAAGGTGAACAAACAATATCATATTTTTTCATGTAACATATATTGGACACAATAATTTAATGTAATATATCGTAAAGGACAAGTTCTATCATGTAATAGATGGCAGCAAGTATATTTTTTATATCAAATGAATTATCCAAAAATAAACATCATTGATGCATGGTACTGTTAATCATGAGTACTTGTGTTGCTGTTGTACATGGGAAGAAAACTTTGTAAACAAAAGGGATTTTATAAAAGGAAAAAATCCAGCGCAGTCATGCCATACTACTGTAAAACATTAATACATGGATTAGTCAGCAAAATATGAAATATATGTCTTAGCAATTAGTTTTACATGTATAACAAATTAATATACACGACATTAATGTCGTTACAAAACAATGATAAACAAATATCGAAAAACAAAAAATATGATTGTGTCCACCTTAAGGTCTTTTGGGGTGACAGAAGGGTTCAGATATATCCAAATTAATTTATGAAGATAAAAAAAACAACTTTTTAACAATATAATATTTCATCTTTAAGAATTTCTTGTTATTTCATACGCTTGATATTTAGTAATAATATAAATCTTCAAAATGATGTTAATCTCAAAAATCTGTTTAAAATATTTCATATTGAAACAAGCATGCTGTTTCTTGTAAAAATACTTAATTTATAATGATTTCTGAATAGTTATGCAACTTAAAATGAAGACAACAGCCAAATTGTATTTATGGTTGTGAGGCAAATTATTGCATAACTTTCACGTTGAAGTTTGTTACATATACTTTAACTTAAATTGTTTTGGTCATTTTGGGAATATTGGAATTCGATCTTCAGCTATTTGGATTGTTGTTTTGGTTTTCAACATTTAAGGCCTTGAGAACAACTGATGTAAATCGACGAAATGTGCACATCTTCTTCATCAAAATTGGTATCAAGGAATTATATTTTAGATGTGCGTCTAAAACACTATAAAAGCCTGAAATACTATTTTGAAAAAAAATATATCTTCAAAAATTAAAATAACCCTACTGTGCCCTAAGGTTTCGTAATTGCATGAATATTTATGAGACAACACATGTTTAGATAACACACAATGGCACCATGTAAGACAAAACAACATATTCATGCTTTTGGTCAACATATATATAAGGATCAAATTCTCTGCTAATTGTTGTATCGTGAAATTTCACAATGGCTGCGCTTAAGAAAACCCTGCTGTGTTTTTTCGTATGTTTTATGCTGATGGCCACATTCGCACCGACAGAAGGTATGGATTATTTCTTATTTATTATTTACACAATTTCAGAAGTAGTTTTAAATTTGTATTTTAGTTAGCAATGCATTTAAGGATAAAAAAATTATATCGGCTTGAAGGAACAAATTTTAGAATTTTTATAGGGAAGGTTCAAGTAAATGATCTTTTAACCTGGATTTTCTTGTAACAACATGGTGTTTTAATGTTTTTTTTTGTTATTTTCTAAAGACCCATACTAATTCTGTTTTGTATATTACACCGGACTGGTTACTGAGAATTACAAAAACTCATTTCATTTGTAATTCATAATTTTGCAAGCTTTAAACAACCATTGCATAAACTTTTAAGACAGGATTATGTTCAGTGTATGTTAATTTCATCACCCCAAACGTTTTACGGTCGTCATCGCGAATTTATTGGCAGTTACGAAGTTTCTATCTCGCGTATAAGACTTGATATCTTCTGTTATATTTCACGTCCTTCTGGAATTGACACCTCACCGGACTTGACACTTCCCCAGTCTGGATACCTCACTGAAAATATGAAGGGTGCCGTTAACAGAGCAGGACATGTTTACCCTCCCGGAGCACCTGATGTCACTCGATCCAGTTTTTTAATGGGAGTTCACGTACTAGTAGCTAGTGTTTTAGTTTCTGTGCTGTCTTGTTCTAGTTTTGTTAAGTTTATTAATAAATTTTTTTATTCTTTTAGTTATATATATATTCTTGTGGTGTTTGTTGTGTTTCATTCTCCCGACTTTGTCTTTTCCTTGAACTTCGAATTTGTGGAATTTTCACACTGTTTTGTCGCTTCAGTATTCTTCTGGCGATATTGCATAGAACACTCACCCTCTACCAATTCAATACGAGAAACACATAATTTTAAATGGAAAAACAATTGTTGAGAAATTGATGTTTTAAAAAGTGATTATAGATAATCGTCAACGTCTCATTTTTGAGCGGCAATATTCCAGAGGCGCCGGCGTATGGAGTATATATTTCACAACTTTGACTTTACGTAGTATCAATTTTTTTAACTAAGTATCGTAAGAAAAGATAAGCAGAATATTTTGTACTGCAATATGTAGGAAAATATCTTTACGTGGTTCCTTTTGGGGTGACTATATTTTGTACTTTTCTGCATCTGTGAACGGCCGACGAAATTTGTACCAGATTTTATCAGGTATATGTCACTCGTCCAGAACATTCTTAGCTTCTTTGTCAAATCAACTATTTTTCTTTATTTTATCAAATGTTTTATCTGTTTTGTCTGTCAACTTGAAACTTCGGGTTGAAATTTTATTTATTTGTTTGAAATCAATACACATTTAACTTCACAGTGTGGTCATGTATTGTATTTCTGTACTAAAATTTGGATTTGAATTTGAACAGTGAACGGACAACATTGGGGAGGACATGGAGGAGGAGGCTGGTATCCAAGACGAAGATGGGGAGGTAGGCGCTGGGGCGGACGTTGGGGAGGTCGCTGGGGTCGTGGAGGTCGCTGGGGCAGAGGCTACTGGTAGTCAGGTATATATATATTAGACAAAAGAAAAAAAACTGTTTCTGGTAACAAGACTGACCCTTATTTTCAGTCTTTACGCTGAAATTTATGTTCCTCTAATTTTACGTGCCTACCCATTTATTTTTGTGTTCTTTTAACAGTGTTATGCCTTTTTTGACAGCTCACCATTTCCATTTACTTTCCTTTTTTCTATTTATATAAAAAAATGTTTACCAACAGTTCTACAAACTTATCAGCTTAAATGTCTGCATATATTTTTTTGTATTTTTTTTAAGCTGAAACATTTATGAAATTGCATATTTTTTATTCAAAAATGTTCTGTTACCTATAAAAATAAATACAATCAGATTGAAAAACGTGTTGAAGTATGAAAAAAAATATTATCACACACACGTTTTATTTGTAGAATATGAAAATAACAATCCAAAGATACTAATATTAGATATAGTAAATTTATACTATGCTGTATACGACGTATTTCAAGGAGTTACCTCTCACCAGCAGCATTAAAACCATTTGGAAGACCAAAAACCAAATTTTTTTTTAAACAAGAAGTACTCATAACCAAAAATACCGAAATAGGAAGCCAAATTTCAGCTAAGGCGATCTACCATGTGCAATACAAGGAATGAACCCTTAGCATTTCTTTTATTTTTGAATTTTGCTAAATACTGGTAATTTCTGTAACAAATCAATGAATAATCATGTCAGACAAGTCTGACGACTGGGTTGGTGAATACCCTCGGGGACCTATGATCCACCATGTAGAGGCATCGTCCCAGCAGTTTCAAAATAACAATCCAAAGATACTAATATTAGATATAGTAAATTTATACTATGCTGTTTACGACGAATTTCAAGGGGTTACCTCTCATAAGCAGCATTAAAAATGAAGCAAGGCCATTTCTCCTGTTTCACTTATGACTGTTCAATAAGAATTTCAAAATATTTACCAATAGCAATCATAAACGATGTTATATATTGTACATGTATTTGAATACTAATAACTTAAATTAAATGTTTAATCATCAATAATTTCAAGTTTTCTACTCCTGAAAGTAGTGAATATCGCCTGTGTTGTTAATTTCCGAGTTTTTACATCATTTGTTTCTATACTTTCACAAAGGACATTCAAAAATCATTTCAAAGTGTACACATGTACTAACTCGCAGCAAAAAGGCCGTTTTGGTTCTGCGAATAAATAACTAACTTGTAAACCTGTTTAGTTATGTAATGTCTTTTTATGTTACTTGTCTGGAGGAGATATTAAGAGGTCACACATCAGCCTATGTCCTGACAGTAAAGGCATTACAAAACGTTTTTTAAGATGACACAAGAATTTGTTTATTTATCTGTAGACATTTTGGAATAGATATTCTGGGTATTCTAAGTTGATCATTTAGACATTCCCCCTAATCAGATCGTAAACATGTTGGATACTTTTTACTCTGAAGCAAAACTAACTGTAGACATTCGTTGTAGTCGACATCTTGCATTATCAAATTTATTTCGGTATTTTGTGATACGTTTTACAACTACAATTGGGTCTATGTCCCTGCTGGTGGACTGTTAGTCCCCGAGGGCATTATCAGCGCAGTAGCCAGAACTTTTTTCCTGGCATGATTCATTACTCAAATGCCTTTAAATTGTCCGTTCAAAACTTGACTAAAATTACCAGAAATTTCTAAGGCTCTTCCTTTTGATGCAGAGGTAACCCTTAGCTGAGTTTGGATACCTGTTTGTTTTGATTTTTGATGGTTGTGCTTATTTATTCATCATTATATCTTTCACCGGTTTTCCCCTATATTGATCTTGAACACTGCTGATGAGTTGTCAGTCAACGAAATGGCCATACAGTGAATCAAATTTATTTCAGTATTTTGTGTTATTTTTTATTTATTTTTCTGACCAACTTTGGTAGGTTATACTCATAGTTTATTTTTCTTTTTCAGATAAACTTGATGTTATTATGATGTGACTGAAATGTAGTAGTGAAACTACAACGAGAACATTTATGTGTATACTAATTTGAAATAAATATTATATATTCATAAAATAAACTCTTATTGATGTATACTCGTGTATCAGCGTCAAAACTTTAGAAAAATCGTTACAATATAAAATCGTAAAATTGGGAAAAGAACGTCACTTTCATTGTACCCTTATGAACAAGGCATTTTACAGGCCCAATACCAAAAAAAAAAAACAAATAAATACGTGGCCAATACAGGATTTTGAACAGAAGTTGAAATCCTTTATTGGCTCTGTATTAATCCCTGTATAATTGCCTAGTTTTTAGACACTTCCGGCCGTATGGGATGGAAAACATTCGATTGTACTTTAAGACACTGGTTAATACGTCTTCCGTCTGTATTTTGATTTACCTGTTAAATGTGTTAACAAATGCGCTCCGGTTTCTAGCATAAATAAGTCAACATAGCATAAATTGAAAGTCCAGAAAGGTTACATAGGGGGAAGTCGAAAGAACTGGATCCCCTGTCACCATATAATAAACTTCAACAATATCAAGTCAGTGTAAAATCATTCAGGGCTTGTCCGAGATTCTTTTGACGTGCTGTGGCCATGACAAGTCAGATATAAAAAAAAGGAGTAATAATAACAAAAGTACCTAGTGGTTACTGGGCGCCTTTAGCGCTCCCCTGGATTTTATTTTCCTTTAGAATTAAAAATTTGTGCCAGTGGACACAATTATAAGAGTAACACCTATGGCCATTGTTTATTAAGTCTAATTCCATTGTCAGTCATCTTGGATATTCAATCAAAATTATTCGGGTCTAAATATGTATAACTTCCAATTTATTTAATTAGTCTTCGGAAGAAGAATTTTAAATTGATTTCCAATAAGTTTCAATATTAAAAGAGAACGGAACTGGTGGCATCATTGATTTTCAATCCATACCAGAGTTGCAATTCATGGGCAGTACCTTCTTATGATCAATCGTGACAACTTTTAAATCCATGGATTAGATAAGAAGACCTTGACAATTCAACGTATTTAAAGAGCCCTTCTGATTTCCTTGCGGCCACGATTGATAGCTGACTGGTAACAAATTAACAACATTATTCGGTCACTAGTAAATATCACTCCCATCAAGTTTAATAATACTATCCTATTCACACCCTGCTTACAGTTCTGAAAACCGCGGATACATCTGGCTTCGCGGTAAGAGATATCCATTTTATCCATTACAAACTGATATGAAATCCGCGGATACAGAACTGTATGCAGGGTGTGCTATTTTCTTCTTCAGAAGAATTTCAAATCAATTTCCCATTGGGGCGAATGTTAACAAAGTTCGACACTGGCGGACATCTTTGATTTCCGATCCGCACCAAAGTAACAACAGATTGATAGTATCTTGCAATGACTATTCATCTTAAGTTTAAAATCTTCGAAATTCAACCAATTCGAAAAGCTCCTGTCGGGACCTGGCAGACATGTTTGTTGGTAGAATGGCACTAATGTAACAAGTAGTCATATCTTAAGTGAGATCTTGCGAGATCTGATTCAACCAGTCTCATTCTTGTTGGCGCCTTCGATGTGCACATACTCCTCCTATTCATGTCGACGTTTCGAATTTTTGTTCTTTATCACGTGGAGAATATTTTGGAAATATATATGCACTAACACTGCATTGACATAAAATCGATATAGGCTCAGGATCGGGTGAAAATGTGAGGGCTTTTTGAAGCTATTTACTGAAAAACCATGTCTGTAGCCGACAAATCGGAAGTTGTGTCACGGGTTGACTATATATCTTTGTTACACTGTTAGCACACTATCACGTGACCCTATTTACTTACCCCTTATTAACGGAAGGTTGGTTCAAATTCGACCATTTCATTATTCATTATACGAAGCTGTGGTAGTCCCTATTAGAGAAGTATTGAATATCGCACTGAAGCTCACAAACCAGAAGTTGCGTCAGGGATTGACTATATACCTCTTGTTTCCCTGTTCTCACATTTTCAGATGATACTAGTCCTGTGTCCCTTATGAGGGTGGCTCTGAAATAGCTCGGTTGGGCTTTTTTGAAGCTGTGTATTGAAAAAACATGTCTGTAGCCAACAGACTGGAAGTTATGTTAATGATTGACTAATACCGTGTGTTACCCTTCACACTATTACGTGACCCTATTCACTTACCGGTTATAAGGGGAGGAATGGTTCAAATTCGACCATTTCATTATTCGTTATTCGAAGCTGCGGTAGTCCTTACTAGAGAATGTATTGAATATCGCCCTGTAGCCAACAAACGGAAGATGTGTCACGTGTTTACTATATACCTTTTTTTACCCTGTTATCACACTATCACGTGACCCTATTCACATACCTCTAATTAAGGGAAGGATGGTTCAAATTCGACCATTTCACTACACATTATTCGAATCTGTCGTAATTATTATTAGAGAAAGTATTGAATATCGCCCTGTAGCCCACAAACCAGAAGTTGTGCCACCAGTTGACTATAGACCTTGTTGCCCTGGTCTCATACTGTCAGGTGACACTAGTCATGTGTCTTAAATAGAAGGGGAAGCATGGTTCTAATTTGCCACTAAAATATCTCGGGAAGGGCTATTTGAAGCTTTGTATGGAAAAACATGTCTGTAACCAACAAATCGAAAGTTGTGTCAATGGTTGACTAATACCTTTTTTTACCCTCACATTATTACGTGACCCTATTCACTTACCTCTAATCAGTGGAAGGATAGTTAACATTCGACCATTTCATTACTGACATTATTCGAAGCTGCGATATTCCTTATTAGAGAAAGTATTGAATATCGCCATGTAGCCCATAAAAGGAAGTCGTGCCACGGGTTGACTATATACCTCGTGTTGCCCTGTTCTCACACTGGCAGGTGACACTAGTCATGTGTCCCTAATGAGGGGAAGCATGGTTCTAATTTGCCACTGAAATGTCTCGGGTAGGTCTATTTGAAGTTTTGTATTGAAAAACCATATCTGTAGCCCACAAAGTAGTGTCACGGGTTGACTATATACCTTTTGTTACCCTGATCTAAAAAAAATCCACTGGAATTATATACGAATTTTATATGAAACATCACACATTGGTGTCAAAATGTGTCTTTGTGTGATTAGAGAAGAATAATTCATTTACTGAATTTTAAACGATGAGTTAAATGCTTGTCTTGATTGTAGATCGAAAAAAGGGGGGTATAAATTCTTAATTGGATATCTTAGGCTCGTATTATTTTTTGGGGGTTCAACTTTCTTAATTTTACTAATATTTGGTGGTTCTGAGAATTTCTTGTTTTTTTGGAGGGGGTATTGTATATTTCTGAGCTAAATTGTAATTTTGGGCGGTGTGGGAAATGCGTTGAATACATTATCGAAACAGTTAAAGATAATATGTATATTTTCGAGATATTTTTAGGGAGCAATTTATATAGACAACTATTTTTGAGGTGTTCTAAAAAAAATACTATTTTTGGGGGTAGCATTTTCTTCCGGGGACGAGTCTATCTACAGATCGAGTATCCATCCCATTCCCCCTCTGATATTACAATATTCAAGTGTTGAAAAGAAAACACAAATCTTTAATATGCAGTGTAAAAAATAAAGTCAAATTATCTTTTAAAGCTAGAAAAAATCAGAGTTGAGGTATGGTGGCGGTTTGTAAAATGTACAATTTTTGAAATATACAACACATAGTTATGTAATATATGTAGCTATTTGATTAAGTATCAATAGGTTAAAAAATGTCACAAATAAAAAGAAATGGATATATTTCAAGGTCCACTGATGATTTCAATAATAGGATGTGGACGATCAATTATGACAATATTGGTTTGTTCGGAGTGTTTCCAGAGGTTTATTTTACAAGTTTATGTTCGTTACGTGCACCGTAGCCGTGCATTGAGTAACAGGACCTGGAATCTACATCCCCTCTTTTCAACCACATTCTGGTTTTCTCTTTTCTTATATTACGAGAACTTTTTTATTCATGTATTTTTTAACCACGTTTACAAATAAATTTATATAGATATTAACACACGCCTCCTTTTCCCCATGTCTGCTATTCTCCAATTCATTGTATTGGATAAGCCCCCCTTTCTAAATAACTATTCCATAAAACAAATAATTAATGCTTCATCATCAATATTATAAATCTTTATGCATAAGCTTCAGATAAAGAACATAGAACAAGTTCAAGTTTTTAATTAAAAGTATTAATTAAACATGTTCAAAATGAATTTGAAGGTTAAGAATTACATGTTTCAGCGAATAATGAATAATGAAATATTTCATTATTCATTTTTGGAGGCTGTATTTCATTATTCATAGTATTTTGAATTTTGAAAATTAAAAGTGAACAATGAACGTACTTCAGCCCGGTAAATTATGAACATACATCCAACAGAGAGTCTAGTAGTACTTTAGTACATTCTCCTGTTTCAGACATCAATATCTGCTGTACAGAGGTCAACAGAAGTTATCGGAGAATATCAGTTGCACTCGAGAATGAATATCATAAAAGATTAGTATCTGTTGACGGGAATAAACACATATATAGTATGGTGGTCGGTACTACAATTCTGTATTATATTGTTTACATGCATGTTCCAACTTTATTTTGTAAGAAGGCTATTCAGAATTCCAATAGTGACTGAAACTTCGAAACAACGTGCCTGAAGACATAGGTTATATTAAACAAAAAACATTAGGCATGGAAAAATACGAACCCTGCGTTTTAACAGACAGAATCTTATTTAGAGTTAAATTATTGTTTGTTGTTGTTTTTTTTTAAATTGTATAAGAGTATTGTTGTCTGTTACGAAATAGTAGCTATATTATGTATTTCTGTTTTTTTTTCATGATTTTTGCATTTCTAATTCATTGTCAGGGGTACTTTTGTGTTGCAAACATTTAGCCGTGTGTTGTATTGCCAATTACATTCAGATTTGCGTGGTTCTTCCCGCTGTTATCATCATCATCATCATCATCATCATCATCATCATCAGCGTTAAGATCTCCGACGAAGATTAATAGGTTCTTACACGAGTTCAAAGTGAAGACTAGAAAATCTTCAACGAGTTTTTAGCACACCTGACCCAAAGAGTCAAGTGTGCTATTCTCATCACTTGGCGTCCGTCGTCGTCCGTTAACTTTTACAAAAATCTTCTCCTCTGAAACTACTGGGCCAAATGGAACCAAAGTTGGCCACAAGCATTATTAGGGTATCTATTTAAAAAATGTGCCCGATGACCCCGCCTGCCGACCAACATGGCCGACATGGCTAAAATAGAACATAAGGGTAAACCGGAGTTTTTGTCTTATATTTCAAATCTAAAGCATTTATCAGGTCAAGATCTACCTGCCATGAAATTTTCAGACGAATCGGTCAACCCTTTGTTGGGTTATTGCCACTGAATTTTTAATTTTAAGGAAATTTTGCAGTTTTAGGTTATTATATTGAATACTATTATAGATAAAGACGAACTGTAAACAGCAAAAATGTTCATCAAAGTAAGATCTAGAAATAAGTCAGCATGACCAAAATAATTGATTGATCCCTTAAAGGAGTTTTTGCCCTTTAAAGACGGAGTCCGGCGTAAACCTTCCTTTAAACATCTCCTTTGAAACCATTTGGCCAATTGGGACCAAACTTTGGTGGAATGGTCCTTGGATGGCCCCCTTCCAAATTATATCCGGCATCCCCGACTTCCAAAAACACGGCTGCTGTTACTAAAAATAGAAAAAAGGGGGGTGAATTTAAAAAATCTTCTTTCATGAAATTACAACGCCAATTGAAACCAAACTTGGCAGTAATGGTCCTTAGGAGATTCTCTTTCAGAAGTATGTCTGATGACCCGGACTGTTAACCAAGATGGCTGCCACAGCCAAACTTAGTTTAACATAAGGCCCTATGGGAAAATTCATTGAAAAATCTTCCTGTCTGAAACCACTTAGTTATACATAGGACCCTACGGGAAATTCACTCAAAAATCGTCTTGTCTGAGACCTGACTTAGCCTATTAGAACTATACTTGGTAGCAATGGTCCTTAGATGGTCCTCTTTCAGAATTGTATCAGATGACCCGGACTGTCAACCAAGATGGCTGCCACATTCGAACTTAGTTTAACATAGGGCAATATGGGAAAATATATTGAAAAATCTTCTTGTTTGAAACCACTTGACCAATTGGAACCAGACTTTGGAGCAATGGTCCTTAGGAGGTCCTCTTTCAGAAATATGTCCGTTTTCGTGGACTGTGAACCGAGATGGCCGCCACAGCCGAATTTAGTTTAACATCGGACCCTATGGGAAATTCACTCAAAAATCTTCTCGTCTGAAACTACTCGGATAATTGGAACTAAAGTTGGCAGCATTGGTCCTTAGATGGTCCTCTTTCAGAAATGTGCCCGATCATCTGGATTCAACCCAGATGGCCACCACAGCCGAACTTAGTTTAATAGAGAACCTTATAGGAAATTTAATTTAAAAATATTCTTGTCTGAAACCACTCAGCCAGTTGGAACAAGACTTAGCAATAACGGTCCTTGGATTGTTCTCTTTTAGAAATGTGTCCATTGACCTGGACCGTCAACCCATATGGCTGCAACAGCCGAACTTTGTTTAACATAGAACCCCATAGAAAAACAAGCCAAATTTACTGCAACACTTAAATGATTAGTCCTGCTCAAGGTGAAAAGTTAAATCCAGGTGAGCAATACAAGCTCTAGAGAGCCTCTAGTTATAATTCACGTCTTTCCCGAGAAAGGGGGAAAGGTGGAAAAGGGGGAAAGACTAGGAATTTTAAAAACAGGTTGAAAATTTCCCAGTTCTTTACGTTTGAACGAGTATAAGTACCCTTTTCTTCCGTTAATACTCGATTTTTACGTTTCCTTTACCTAGGCAAATTCAATGAGCACAGTCGACCAAGTTAAATAATGGTATGTGTGATTGGTCAAAAGGTATATATGTGCATTTGTGCAAGGTGCAATTTGATTTGTCTAAAAGCAGTAGAAGATGAGGCCTCGTGCACGGGAGATGAAGTCGCGTGAACCGATCTTCAACGGATCATGTCACACTAAAAATGGCCATTTACGTAAGAATATCTCAATACCCCATATTCCACACTGGAAATGAGGCAAGTTACGTTCTTCTAATGAAGATTCATGTCTGAATTTTTGTCAAAATTTTACCTGTACTAATGCATTTTTTGTCGTGTTTTTATAAGTCAGTGTGATACGTACAACGAACGCGGTAAAACAGGAAATCTTTATGTTTAAAATATAAGAGAAGGGTACTGGTTGATTGGTGATTTTTTACAAAATTCCAAACTGACCGATCGGGGACTCGATTGGACTCCTGTTTTTTTTCATGGGAATTCACTTTTATTTTTTTGCAGTCTTGTCTGGACATTATTCTGCTCTTTGTTCTACTCCATTAAGTGAACAATTAAAAATTAACTGCTCTATTTTTGTAGTTTTATTTGGGTGTAAAAGCTTTAATCGGAGCACATTTTGTATGAAGCGCCGAAGTGCTCCGTATAAAAATGTGCGCCAGGTCATGGCTTTTCAACCCTATAACTCTACTAGAATGATCCATTCAATTCTTATAATTAATTTATATTTGACAAGTGGGAAAAATTGACTTTATTTTTAAAATATTATCCGTATTGTTTCGAAATATTACTCCTCTGTCTTGTTGTCGTCATGAAAGCACGTGCTAAATAAGATTTTGACCTCTATTGGGTTATGAAACATCATTTTTCAGAACAACGTGACCAGGGCCCTCCAATAAAAATTAAGGATTTCAATGAAACAAACATGTAATGTAATTATTTAAAAGTGAGGGTTACTGTTGCAGAAATTACAATGTTTGATGAACATAAACTTTTATTAATACATTTGATACCTGTCAAAGGACAAAATAATGATAAGGCCACACGAAATTGATTTTTAGTTCTTTTTCTTTGAATTTCAGCGCTCTGATTTGCGGACCTTTCTTGCCGCTTCATGTTGAAAAAATATTATTTTTCAAGAAATAAAAAATAAAAAAGTGTTCTCCCGCTTATAAAATTTGGTAAAAAAAAGTTTCTTAATTTTATTTGTGGCAATATTTTAGTTAAAACAAATGTGTGCCGCATGTAAATGTGATCATCGCTTGAAAGAATCTAGTCCACAAGAAAAAATTTTTCGCTCGCACCTATTTTTGCCATAAAAAGTCTAAAGAACTTAAAATCAATTTAGTGTGGCCTAATAGAATATAATACTTTAACGAAATTGACTACAATAGATACATTCCGCTCTTAAGTCACAACCTTTCCCTAGACGATCAACGGACCTGCAGTTCCAGCTGAAGATTTTGTATAGTACACATAAAACAGTTGTTACCTCGTGCAAGTAAAAGTAAACAACAACATCCTATTTTGTCATGTAACATATATTGGACACAATAATTTGATTTAATATATCGTAAAGGAAAAGTTCTGTCATGTAATTGATAGCAGCAAGTATTTTTATATCAAATGAATTATTCAAAAATAAACATCATTGATGCATGGTACTGTTAATCATGAGTACTTGTGTTGCTGTTTTACATGGGAAGAAAATTTGTAAATAAAAGGGAATTTTTTAAAGGAAAAAATCCAGCGCAATCATGCTATACACTGCGAAACATTAATGCATCGATACGTCAGCAAAATATGAAAAAAAGTCTTAGCAATTAGTTTTACATGT
The DNA here is from genome assembly GCA_028015205.1 of Mytilisepta virgata. NCBI lineage: Eukaryota > Metazoa > Mollusca > Bivalvia > Mytilida > Mytilidae > Mytilisepta > Mytilisepta virgata. The sequence continues at coordinate 36,372,468 of CM051511.1, read as the reverse complement.
ATAACATATTAATATACACGACAATAATGTTGTTACAAAACAATGATAAACAAATAAACTAAAGTGCTTCTAACATACCATAAAAGACAACACATGTTTAGATAACACACAATGGCATCATGTAACATAAGAACAACATATACATGTATATAAGGATCAAATTCTCTGTTAATTGTAATATCGGGAACATTTCATAATGGCTGCGCTTAATAAAACCCTACTTTGTTTTTTTGTATGTTTTATGCTGATGGCATCATTCGCACCGACGGAAGGTATGGATTATTTCTTATTTAAACAATTTCATCAGAAGTTTTAAATTTGTATTTTAGTTAGCAATGTTTGTTAGGATAAAAATAAGAATATTACAAGAAACTACATTGGCTTAAAGGAACAAATTTTAGAGTTTTTAATGGGATGGTTCAAGTAAATGATCTTGCAACCTGGATTTTCTTGTAACAACATGGTTTTTTGGGGTTATTTTCTAAAGACTGATACTCATTCTGTTTTGTATATCATATCGGACTGGTTACTGAGAATTAGATAACAAAAAATCATTTGCAATTCATAATTTTGCAAGCTTTAAACACAACCATTGCATAATCTTCTAAGACGGGTCATGTTCAGTCTAATTTAGTTTCATCACTCCAAAAGATTTACGGTCGTCATCACGAACTGATTGGCCGATACAACGTCTCTATTTCGCGTATGAGACTAGATATCTTCAGTTAGATTTCACGTACTTCTGGAATTAACAAAACACCTGACTTGATACCTTACTGGCAATGTGACGGGTGTCGTTAACGGAGCAGGACATGTTTACCCTTACGGAGCACCTGATGTCACTCCCGGTTTTTAATGGGAGTTCTCTTTGCTGGTGCTTTAGTTTCTGTGCTTTCTTGTTCTAGTTTTGTTTAGTTTATTATACGTTATTATTCTTTAAATGTATTCTTGTGGTCTGTGCTCCAATATTCTCTCGACTTTATCTTTTTCTTCGACTTCGAATTTGTGTACTTTTCCCACTGTTCTATCGCTTCGGCATTCTTTTGACAATATTGGATAAGAACACCCCCCTCTACTAATTCAATAATAGAAAAACATAATTGAAAATTTCAAAAACTTGTTGAGAAATTGACGTTTCAAAAAAATAAAATTCTACACGCGAAATGGTTATAGATATTAATTATTATCAATTTATTTGGACTAAGTATCGTAAGAAAAGATAAGCAGAATATGTTGTACTATGTGGGAAAATGTCTTTAGGTGGTTATCTTATTCGGTTGACTATATTTTGTACTTTTCTGCATCTTTAAACGGCCGACGAAAATATGAACCAGATTTTAAAGGTATATGTCACTCCAAAAGATTTTAAGATTCTTTGTCAAGTCACCTATATTTTGCTTTATTCATCAAATATTTTATTATACTTTCTGGCTAAACTATCTCGCACCCACGACTAAGAAATTTCTGTCAACTTGAAACTTCGGGTTGAAATTTTATTGATTTGTTTGAAACTAAACACATTTAACTTCATAGTGTGGTCATATATTATATTTCTGTACTTTAATTTTGATTTTAATTTGAACAGTGAATGGACAGTATGGTGGAGGACATGGAGGAGGAGGCTGGTGGCCAAGACGAAGATGGGGAGGTGGGCGCTGGGGCAGACATTGGGGAGGTCACTGGGGTCGTGGAGGTCGCTGGGATGACTGATAGGTAAATATTACACCTAAGAAAAAAGATACCGTTTCTGGTAACCCGACCGACCCTTTTTTCAGGCTTTACGATGAAATTTGTGTTCCTCCTAATTTTACGTGACAACCTCTTTATTTTGTATTCTTTTTAACAAATTTTAACAAGCACTTTTCAAGTCAGGAATAGCCCTCTATATAACCCTATTGACCCTGATTTCCGGAGAATTTCACCAGATACATAGGATGTTTTTGGAAATTTGGGCCTTACATATAACGATTAGTTAACATGGAACACATCACGCTGCTATAATAGAACTTAATACATACACACACACATACATGTTTCCATTTACATTGTATCAAGCCTACTTATCTCTCTCATGCACAACAGATAATGTTTCATTTTGACATAATCATGCTTTAATTCAAAATACAAGGTTTGCTGTTCGATGTAATGTTATTTCTATAGTGAATTTGTGTTTAGTTCCAGTAAAATAGAGTAAAGTTGTAGAATCCGTTCTGAACCAGTTTTCAATATCTTTCATAGCCAATGATTGTTCGGAACAGATGTTCCGAACCAAAGTTTGTGTGTATCAAAATTTGGTAATACACATACCTCACACTGGAACTATTTTCACATTCCTTATATTTTGTTATTACTCAGGAATTTAAAAAAAAAAATAATCACAACCAGTTGAATTAGAGAGTTGGATGGGCTAATATAAATATATGATACAAACTGCTGCTATTTGGATGGAATACAGAAGATTTATTTCTTCACTTTAACATTGGAAAAGGTTTTATTTATTTCAAGTGGTATTCCTAAAATAGCCATAGGTTTGTGTGTATCAAAATTGGGTAATATACAAACTTCACATTGGAACTATTTCCGCATTTCCTACACTAAAATTTGTAATTAATCAGCAATTTGTATCAAAAATTAACATTACCAGTTGACATAAATTAGAAACATAGGTAGGCATATTTAAATATATGATACAAAATGCTGCTATTTGGGTCGAATACGCGAGGTTTGTTTCTTCACTTTAACATTGGAAAAGGTTATATTTATTTCAAGGGTTATTTCCGAAATAACTAGAACTTTCTGCCCAAATTATTTATATAAAAAAAATGTTTACCCACGTTTCTGTGCATTCTAGTGTCATTTATGATAACTGTATATTTTTGAATACCAAACATTCTACAAACTTATCTGTATAAATGTTTTATATTTTTTTCATTTTTCTAGCAATGTTTTTTTACTTATGAAAATAAATACAAGTAGAATTAAAAACGTGGTGAAGTATGAAAATATAAATATATATCATACATACATACGTTTGTGGAATAAGGAGCAAGACCGATTTCCCATGTATTGTTTCACTGATATTTTTTAATGAAAAAATAATATGTATCAATATTAGTCATAAACGATGTCATATATTGTACATGTATTTGAAGTCTAACAAACATTAACTAAATGTTTAATCACCAATAATCTCAAGTTTTTTACCTGTAAAAGTCGCGAATAGCGTCTGATTTGTCAAATTCTGAGTATTTACATCATTTGTTTGAATACTGCCATAAAGGATATTCAGAACAAAAATCATTTCAAAGTGTACTGACTCACAGCGAAAAGGCTGTTTTGGTTCTGAGTGAAAAACTGCAACTTATAAGCTTTGTTTAGATATGTAATTTATTTTTCAGTTACTTATCTGGTATCACTTATTATCAGATATTTAGAGGTCATATACAGACCTATGTCTTGATAGAAGGCATAACATAACGTTTTTAAGATGGCCCAAGAAGTGGCTTATTTATCTGTAGCCATTTTGTAATAGATAGTTGGTATTTTTTGCCTGAAGCAAAACTATCTTAGACATTCGTCATAGTGGACATATTGTTTGTTTTTCGTCTTCTTACCAAAATTACCTGTAAACATCTGGGTAATTACCACTCAACGTTTATTTTTTCGTTTCAGATATTCTTGATGTTTACTTTGATATATTACTGACATTTACTGGTGAAACTACGACGAGAAAATTTATGTATATACTAAGTTTGAATAAATATATATATATTCATAAAGTAAACTATTATTGATAGGAACTCTTGTAATAGTGACTCGAATTTCAAAACGATAGAAAAGAGCGTTACTGTATAAAATCGAAAAATTCGATAAATTTAAGAACCAATGAAAACAGGGCATTTTACATAGGGCAATACCAACCATACAGGGATTATTACAGGGCAAATACAGGATTTTTAAAAAGTGGATTCAAGCCAAGTTGTTCATCCAACCGGAACCAAAGGTAGAAGAGTTGGTAGATGTATCCTTCACAATACTGTCAAAGATATGCAAATGTTAAAGTAGCATTGATTTCCATCTGCCGCTTCCATGTGAGATTTCTGCCAATTTTGGTTACAGTCTGCACATTAGTTCCTCGGCATATTACAAAAAAAATCCTTTCTCATATGGTCTCCATGGGAATTTTGAACAGCCGCAGCTGTCGGTTGCTCAGATGAATCTCAACTAAAAGTGGATGATTTGTACAGTTTATTGTTGAAATCAGTCATACAAAGTTTCAAAACATTTCATAATGTAGTTTCAGAGAAGACTTTTGAAAATTGGTCAGTCAAAATCAAAGATGGCCTCTGGAAGCCATTATCTTCATCCAACCGGTACCAAAGGTAGAATAGTTGGTAGAGGTTCTTCAATACACCATTCCTGCTAAACTTTTGTTACAATTTACTTATTAGTTCTTTAGCAAATAACAAAAAGGTCCTTTCCCTTATGGAATCAATGGAAAATTTGAACATCCGCAGCAGTCGTTGAGTAAATGAATCACAACCAAAAGTGGATCGTTATAGAGGGTATTGCTGTCATCAATCTTGCAAAGTTTCAAAACATTTCATAATATAGTTTAAGAGGAGAAGAATTTTTAAAATTGGCCGATGAAAATCAAAGATGGCCTCTGGCGGCAATGTTGTTCATCCGTCCAGAACCAAAGGTGGACCTTTAATAGAGGTACTTCCATACATCATTACTGCCAAATGTGGTTACAATCTGCCCATTAGTTCCTGAGCAAATGACAAAAAAGTCTTCCCACTTGGATTAGATGGAAACTGGAGTTAGCCAGGCTCCTGTATTTCTCACCTGGAATTTATAATTTCAGTTAAAATTTTGTGTCAATGGAAACAGTTACAACAAAGTAACACTGGCCTTTGACCAGATGAACTAAAAATTAATGTCAAAATTATATCTGACCATTATTCACCACTATGCAAAACATCTTGAAATTCTGGACATTATAAGGCAGAATACGACGTTTGTCTTCTAACAAAATGTCTAAAGTATGAATATCGCTCATAATGTCAATAAACGTTGTAAGAAAAGTTGTCTGGGGTTCCCAAATGTAAACCACCCTCCATTTTAGCTCAACAAACTGATCACTATTGAACCACAGCCGACCCAATATTCTGATAGAAAGCCACGTAGTAGCACCGTTTTTAAATATTAGTTACAATTTCTAATGATAAAAATTAAAATAATATTAATATAAAGTTTTTGCGTTCACTTATTATTGCGACACAGTACGCCAATGAGATTCTGTGTAATTTATGATATAAAATTAATTACTATTAAAATTAAAATGGTTGTTCAAATCATCCACATTACTAAGAAATTGAAACTATTTATGCAATAATGATAATCCCACAGATACTAGGAAAGATTTAGAATGATTTTGCTCCTTAGGTATATTTGTCCTTTTCCATTAGAAAAAACCCTTTTCGCCTTCTAACTCGGTTTTTGACAAAATAGCATTGCACAAATAAGAGTTAAAATCAATATTTATTTTCAAACGATATTTCTTAAAACGGGGATTTACTTTCTCTCAACGTATAAAGGTATAAGGTTTTTAAACAATTAAATTTTTTGTAATGATTAAATCGTGTTTGTTAAAACAGAAATATGACCAAAGTGTATTTACAATGATAACATATCTCTCTAATTCCATCTTAGATAAGCTGAAAAAGCATATTAATTGACAAAAACTTATTTTTTTGTTATTTCTTAACTTATCCAGTAATTTTCCTTGTTTTGAAAAAAATGTTCACCATCATAATTAAGGAATATCAGTGAAAAGTCTTTAACTTAAATTTATATTTGGAATATCCCTTTCCAAAAACCACATTTATCCAAAAATATACATGTATATGTAGAGAACCATATAGTGAAGCTATATTTTTCAAACCTAACAAATAATACATGTTTGTAAAATAACAAAAAGTACTTTTTAGTATCGCCCAATGTTGATATTGTTAAATATGAAGGTGATACTGTTAAATATAAAGGTGATATTGTTAAATATGAAGGTGATATTGTTAAATATAAAGGTGACATTGTTAAATATAAAGGTGATATTGTTAAATATGAATGCGAGACAAGTCGGACCAAAGACAACTCGGATCAAGATAACTCGGACCAGTTTTTAAGATAACTCGGACCAGTCAAAAGATAACTCGGACCAATTTAAAAGATAACTCGGACCAGTGTGAAAAATTAATAAATTTATTCGGATCAACTGATTCAAAAGACAACTCGGACCATTCTTGAAAAAAAAATGTATATAGTGTACTGTATCTTTTAAGTATTTATTAAAGAAAGACGAAAAATAAATCAAATCAAATAAAATGCGTAAAATTATAATTATTTTTAATTTCAAATATTTTCCTATCAAAGCTTTAATTGATTTACTGATCGAAAATTTAATTGCATTATATCAATCAACAACTATACAAGCTTGTTAACCTTGATTAGTTTTAATTGCTATTGATGACAAATGGATGCAAGCCAATTAAAGGACATCAAAGGGTTTCACTTCAAAGAAAGTGTCATACTTTTTTGAGAACTTTTGAGTTGTCTTAAAACTGGTCCCAGTTATCTTGATCCGAGTTGTCTTTGGTCCGAGTTGTCCTGATACCATTGTATTGTGTACATTGATTTGGTGTGAATAATTGAATATTCTTTCAAAGTTATTGTATAAATATGACTTATTTACAGTAATTTACAGTAATTACGAATATTTTTTTTATTTACCTTGTTATACATACTCCCAACTATTCTAAAACGAATAATTCAGATATTTAAAATAAAATCCATACAAATCATCAGATCAATTTTTTAAAACTTCTAAAATATTCAATTTCATAATGGAGTGGAAAGATTTGACTTTATTGAAACAAGTGGCATGATCTCTTATTATTGCAAAGGTTAAAAAAAATGAAGGTTAAAAAATGCAATGATATTCGAGATAATCTGCGATGTAAAACAGATATTTTAGAATACCCCAAAAGATATTTTTAAATATATATATATTGATAGTAATGTTAGTGATTTGTCACTAAAATATAACACGGTTGCAATTCGTGTAGGTTGATTATATGTTTTGTTCTTTCAGATTTTCATGTATCCTCGGGGCATTTTTTTTTTTTATATATTCCAATCTCACGATTTTATCTTTCCTTGATTTTATGGAACTATACTGATACAAGTAGTAGTGTTGCAAAGAACAAGGGCCCTTTCTCCTGATATTGTTTCATTCGGTTAGTTTACCCGTGCAGGTTTAATTTTAAATATATTGATACTATATTTAAATGCTAATTGCGTCACACCTTGCCACCCATCAAGGCCAAGCTAATATATATACATGTATTAATTTAATAACACTTGATGATGTAATTAGAGGCTCAGAGGGCTGAGTCTGTATCGCTCTCCTGGCATAAAAGCCATTTTTATTGATATATCTTAAAGAGAGAAGTCACTTCACCCTATCATTATGAAGTGTGGTAAGCCTTGTATGAACCAAATTTTTCTTCAAGGTCCTTCTTATGTAACTTACAGGTCCGCATATTCTAAAATTTGGCAGTTCTCCAGAAGAGTTTTGCATGTATTTCCGATAGGGTCTTATGTTAACCTAAGTCCTCTCATAAGGCCATCAACCAATCAGAAACAAGAATTGCTTATGGCGGCCATGTTTGTCGCCTGAGCTGGGCAAAATGAGGAAACTTTGTGAAACCTCAGACAGATGCTTCATTTCAAGTCTCGTTCACTTTGGCCAAGCGGTTTCAAAGAAGATTATCAACCGATGAAAGACAAGAACTGCCCATGACGGCCATGTTTGTTGCCTGATCAGGACGAAATGGGGAAAGTTTGTAAAAAAACCTCCCAATTAGATGCTTCTGTCAAGTTTCGTTCATTTGGCCAAGTGACTTCAGTGGAGATTTTTTTTATATCAGCCAATCAGAAACAAGAACTACTCATGGCGGTCGTATTTGTATTCCGATCGTGACAAAAGGATTAAACTTTATAAAGGACCTCCCATATATATCCTTCCTGTCAGGTTTCATTCCATTTGGGCAAGCGATTTCAGATTCCTTTATATTAGCCAATCAGAAACAAGAACTGCCAATGATGACCATATATATACTTCCGAAATAAAGACATTTTGTAAAGAACCTCCTATAGATACTGCCTGTCAAGGTTCGTTCCTTTTGACAAAGCAGTTCCAGAGAAAAAAAAATTTTTAATCAACCACTGAGAAACAAGAATTTCCTATGGCGGCCATGGTTTTTACCCGATCGGGACGAAATGAGGAAACTTTGTAAAGAACTTCCCATAGATGCTTCCTGTCAATTTTCGTTCCTTCTGGCCTAGCGATTTCAGAGGAAAACATTTTTTATATCAACCAACCAGAAACAAGAACTGCCCAAGGCCATATTTGTAGTCCGATCGGGACAAAATGAGAAAAATTTATAAAGGACCTCCATATATGCTTCCTGTCAAGTTTTGTTCCATTTGGCCCAGCAGTTTCAGAGGGGAAGATTTTTGAAAACTCAGCCAATCCGAAACAACAATTGCCCATGGCGGCCATGTTTGTTGTCTGATCAGGACGAAATGAGCATCTTTATAAAGGACCTTACATAGATGCTTCCTGCCAAATTTAATTCCATTTGGCCCGGTGGTTTCACAGGAGAAGATTAAAATGTGAAACGTTAACGGACGACGGACGGACTGACAACAGATGACGAACGACGGACGCCAAGTGATGACAAAAGCTCACATGAGATATTGCTTTTGCGATACAGCATCATACAGTGCAGTGCATCATTGCCGTGTTACAGTAACTGTTATTGGCATTTTAAACAAAACGAAATGAAGTATTAAATGGACATGGACATTTTGGAAATATCTACAAAATTGTTAAATATTTAGAGATAATTTAATATTTTAGGTAGGGAAAATTAAGAAAGAAAGCTTTTGCGGTTTTAAAAAATATGACAAAAATGCGAATCTAGCAAGAAACCAAAAAATATCTCTCACCGAGATACGAACTCGCAGATAGTTTAATTGTAATTTAATAACAAATAAGAGTACCGACTATGACGGCCATACTTTTAATCGGTAATTTAAAAGTATATGTATCTTAATTAAAGTATCGAATTGATTTTTTTAAGACAAACTCCATTCTCGTTAAAAAGAACAATAAGATCCAAAACAGGAAACACACAAAATTTGACCATTAGTGTAGTCTTTCAGGACAACGTTTTATGTATTTCACTCTGGGGTGCTTGTCAGGGAATTCTACTTAAAAGATGCGGAAAACCCCAAGAAAATGACAAAAATGCGTTTTCAACGTTTTTATCAGCTTACTGTAAGCTTTGTCTTGGATTTATCAATGCAGAAAACGCAAAACAGAAACTATTTTTACTATGAGAAAAGGATAAATTTCACAGATAATAACTACTTTCAGAAAATGGCCCTTTGAGTGAAATATTTTCTCGCCTTATTGGCACAACCTCTTTCAGAAATTTATATACAATTTATACGTTTAGTTGATCATATAATTACAAAATATTCAAATAAAGAACATCAATGCAAAAACAAATATATTCAAAATATATCATATATTTTAACATTACATGAGGCTCTAGATGTGAGTCTTAAACATGTATTTAGTTAATTTAGTTCCAAATTTCTGTATTCACAAAATATGCCTGTTCTGTAAAATCTTGTGAGTTTGAATTTGTTTTAGATTTTTAACACAGATTGTTTAAAACAAATAAAAAACATATAAAAATATAACATTTTATTTTTATTCTCGTAAACATTTGTCTGCTCTGTCCCAATCTCTTGATTTTGTCTTGCCTTGATTTTACGGAATCTTCCTTTGTCTGTCGCTTTGATATTCTCTTCCTACTATGAACGTGTAAATGGAGTAATATTGTTGGGAATGAGGAAATTATCTTTAAGTAGAGTTTTCGATATTTCTAATAATATCAATCACCATTATTATAAGTAATATAAGAATAGCTAAATTTTATTTGATGATGACATTTTGGTACAAAACAGTCTGTTTAATGCTGCCGATTTGTATCGACAAATATCGATAGTTGCGTAGCGGGGACAGATGATAATGTTTATGCTAAAAGTGTGACTATGACTTCAAGATACGGAACATCAATGAAGTAATATTCATTTTATTGAAAGTTACTAGTGTTAAAAATTGCCATTTTTGTTCAAAAACTAAGAATTTTCTGCCCGGTATGAACATGCAAATGGAGTAATATTGTTGGAAATGAGGAATTTATCTTGGTGGTTGAAGGAATTAGGAAACAAGTAGAATTTTTGATATTTCTAATAATATCAATTACCATTATTATAAGTAATATAAAAATAGCTAAATTTTATTTGATGATGACATTTTGGTACAAAACAGTCTGTTTAATACTGCCGATTTGTATCGACAAATATCGATAGTTGCATAGCGGGGACAGATGATAATGTTTATGCTAAAAGTGTGACTATGACTTCAAGATACGGAACATCAATGAAGTAATATTCATTTTACTGAAAGTTACTAGTGTTAAAAATTGCTATTTTGTTTTCAAAAACTAAGGATTTTCATCTCATAAGTTGATATGACTTAGATGTTTTGGATTTCACCTTTTGGTATTTTCCGAATTTTCTCGTCAATGTTTATAATTTCTTTTTAATAATCATAATTTTATGTTTTTCCTTCTAACAGGTTTTGGCTTTCACCAAAGTTGATATGACGTAAAATGAAATGTGCATATTTTGTGCATGAAATTTGCTATCAACGAATTACTGTATTTTTTCATATTATAAATAATACCACCAATTTATATATCAAAGGTACAAAGTAAGTTTTTCACAGTAAGAAGACAAAAAAAATCCTTAATTGAAAATAGAACTATCATATTTATATAATATTAGGGTCTTGTGATGGTTATATTCGAAATATTTGCCAGTCCTGAGTGCCATATTACCCGACGCGAAGCGGAGGGTAATATGTCACTCGGCCTTGCAAATATTTCGCATATAACCGTCACAAGACCCTAATATTGGGTTATTATACTTCATGCTAAGAATTCGTCCAACTTGAAATTAATTCACTCTCTCTTAAAATAAACGCATCATTTGTTTCCGTAAATATTCATCAAAAGCGCTCTATTCTTGTAACCGTAAATGTACACAAAAACTCACGCGACATATAAAGCCGCACTTGGACATATTACTATAGTTCGTATGCCATATTTGCCGGATAGGTTGGAATTTATATGCGAATTATTAATGTACCAAATATCACAGTAGTTTCTGGCATGAAGTATAATAATGTTTAATACTTATATAAAGCCATATATTAATACATTCGCACGTGTAAATTAGTGATATACACAGTTATATACGCATAACAAATGTCCACGTTCATTCGAAATGAACAATTTCTTATAGTCCACACTAAAACAAAGTGTAACAGGACCATTGATTCCATCCTTTTTTTCAAGAACTATTTCACCCTGTTTCCAATCAGACGAGAGACGGTGTATATTGTTAGATACCAATTCTACAACATATACACGTCCTTCATTGTCGGTCGTAATACCATCTGGTCTACGTAGATCTGGAGACGTAAAGGTACAGATTGGTGTACCATCCTCCTGTATAGAATACACCTTGTGATAATCCGTCAGGTATAATATACTGTTCCTTACATGAATATAATCGATGTCATATTCTCCTATCGGTATAGTTTTTAAATGTTTTCCATCTGACTGTAGGATATATAATTTCTTCTTTCCTCCAACAAATATTTTGTCGTTTTTCCATGCAACACCATAACACTTCCCAGGAACATTTACTTCACGTCCTGCTTTAAAATTGTCAATAAACAGGATAGACTGCCTATCCTGTAATGTAGCTACTATTTGTCCAGTTTTCTCATTGTAAGCAATATCCCAGGCCCCACCTGCCAACTGACATCTATCCAGATACTTCCCGCCTGTACTATACATCTTCAGCATGGTAACGTTAGTAGAGCAGATTATTATCTTGTTATCTTTGGTTATTATAATACCTGTTGTACCATAACCCAATTTATCTACATTCCATTCCATATTAATCTCCCTATCAAACTTAAAAGATCTGATCGTTGGTTTACTTCTTGTCGAGATAATTTGTGTTTCAGCTTCCTCCAGAGGATTATACTTAAAATTACTTTGTTTTGATGTTGTTTCTATAGTACCAAGGCTCTTTGTATCTCTGAACATATCAACGGGTGGTGTGAACGTTAGGCCTAGTGTATCCAGTGTGGGAAGTAATTCTTTTAACTTTGTATCTTCTTCCTTGAGATTGTATTTCAATTTCTGTAGGAGGAGGAAAACTTGAGTGTTTGAACCATTCTTTATTAAAAATTCAAGATGTTGCAGATGGTTTTTAATTCTAGAAATAGCTGTTATAGTTTCAGATTGCTGTAACTGGAGTTTATCAACAGATGCATTGGTCATAGTGTCCAGATCGAAGATAAGGGTTTTCTCTAATTTATCTATTGTGTCTATAATGGAGGCTTTAAGGTCCGTTATTTTATTCCTGGTCCTCTTGTTGTCGTTTTTCACGTCTTGGATGTTTTTCTCTCTATCCTTTGCCATTGTTTCGTATGTTGAACAAATTTGTTGCATTTCTCCTGAAACATCTCCATATACGATTGAGGTCTTTGCGTCTCCAGCAGCCGTTTCAAGCGGAACTACCTTATCACACGATCTGTGTTCATCTGCCATACAGCTACGACAACAGAGGACGTCATGGTAGGTACAAAAGAAATCCATGATGTAGTCAGGGTGACGTATGCAGCCCTTCAATGTTGTTGATTCTTCTGGTATTGAGGCCGCGAGATGTAATTCGACAAGATGGTGTTTCATTTAAGCTTTATGTCCTTTATGGGCACGGATACATTCAGTGCACAGAAAGTCCTCACAGTCAATACAATACTTCTCGGCTGGTTTAACGGAAGAACTGTCAATTCTAGTACATGGATCACAAAAAGATTTCGACGACATTTCTGAAAAAATATAATTCCTTGTTAAATAATATTTATAATCCGGAAATGTGTTTAATTAATTATATTTTTCTGCAAAATGGAAATTTTGTGCACCGAGACTTGTAATATCGGTTTGTTTTATGTCGTTCGATATCAGTTTTCTTGGTTGTCAAGGTACCTGCACTGAACCAAATATTTTACAGTTTGAGGTAATACACATTCAATTTAATTATAACTGTTACATTTAAAAACAACGTAGCCTTTAATGCATGAAATTAAAATAACTGACAAATTTAAAGGAATAGCTGCCACTATTCGGAAAACAAATCACCGGGAGAGGGCAACAATAGGTGTTTGAAATTCAAGTCAACAATGTCATCAAGCTAACTCAACATTATTGATAAGAGATTTTTGTGTCCGATGTAGTAGGCTAACCTGACCTCAGAGAGCAGAGATCTATCACATGAACCCATAAAGGGAGAGATCAGGTTCATCGACAGAAGCGTAGCGGACGGAAATAGTCAATGTGTTGAGAGTTTTTTTTAAGATCACGCGCAACGGGATTACACCAACGTGATTACAGTTAGTCAGTAAATAGCATTTGTGCTATTCAACAGTGAATAGTACCTTTCAGGCAGTGTGAATAAAATAGTATTTTTATGAATTTTATATAGCATAAAAGAGGAAGGATATAATAAAAGCTATTATTTTACATTAGTTAGCTTTCGCTGAACGCTTTCCAGCTTTGTCTTGAAGGAAAATAATATTTCTGCACATGATAATATCTGAACATAACTCACATACTGCCTTAGTATAAACAACAAAATTATTATAATCTTTAAACATAAACAAATTCTAAACAATTGTTTATTTTCGAGGTTGTTACAAAAAATAAATAAATAAATAAATTAATTAATTAATACATAAATAAGATATAAAATGATTTTAACAAAAATATTTTATTTATTTTATTTTATTTAATTTTACTTATTTTTTTAATTTATTTATAAATATTTCTTCTGAAAAATGGAAAAGAAAATAAAATTAAAAAAAATACAACGCCAAAACTAACGAAAAAAAATATCTTTGGTTTCTATCCATTTAGTAATTTTCAAGAAGAAGCCGTCTGTATGTAATTCCCATAGGGTCCTATGTTGAATTCAGTATTCAAGGATGACAGAACGTCATAAGGAACATTAATGCTATGTTTGGTTTCAATCAATTTAGTAGTTCCCTAGAAGATGATTTTTGTATGTATTTCCCATAGGGCCCTATGTTAACCTAAGTCCCCCGTGCTGGCGGCCATCTTGGATGACGGATCGGCATCAAAGTAACAACACTTGGTCAGCACCTCATAAAGAACATTCATGCCATGTTTGGTTTCAATCTATCTAGCGGTTCTCTACCTATGCGAAATTCATTTCATAATCATCTTGGCTGAAGCTACTTAGCCAATTGGAACTAAACTTAACTGCGACGGTCCTTAGATAGTTCTCTTTCAGAACTGTGTCCGATGTCCCAGACTGTAAACCATGAAGGCTGCCACTGTCGAATATATTTCAACATAGGGCCTTATGGGAAAATTCATTTAAAAAACTTCTTGTCTGAATCTACTAAGCCAATTGGAACTAAATTTGGCAGCAATAGTCCTTCGATTGTCCTCTTTCTGAATTGTGTGCAATGACCTGGTCTGTGAACTAAGATGGCCGCCACAACCGAACTTAGTTTAACATAGGACCCTATGGGAAAATTCATTTCAAAATCTTCTTGTCTGAAACTATTTAGCCAATAAGAACGAAACTTGGCAGAATTGGTCTTACATGGTCCTCTAGAACTGTGTCCGGTGACTCGAATGTTAATTAAGCATGCCGCCACAGCCCAACTTAGTATAACATAGTACCCTTTGGGAAAATACATCTAAAAATTATTTTGTCTGAAACCACTGAGACAACAATTCGAACTTGTGAGAAATTCATTTCAAAATCTTCTCGTTTGAAACTACTTAACCAGTTGGAACTAAACTTATATAAGCAGCAATGGTCATAAAATAGTTCTCTTTGAGAATTGAGTGAAATGACCTGGTCTGTGAACGAAGTTGGTCGCCACAGCTGAACTTGCTTTAACATAGGACCCTATGGGAAAATTCATTTCAAAATCTTCTTGTCTAAAACTGTTGAGCTAATAGGAACTAAACTTGGCAGAAATATACCTTAGACGGTGTTCTATCAGAATTGTGTCTGATTACGCAGACTGTCAACCAAGATGGCTGCCACAGCCCAACTTAGTTTAACATAGTACCTTTTGGGAAAATATATCTTAAAATTCTCTTGTCTGAAACCACTGGGACAAACAATCGAACCAGACTTGGCAGTAGACCTATGGGAAACCAGCGAAATAGACTGCTACACTTATTATTTTTATTCCTGCTCTAGGTGACAAATTAAATGCAATGAACAATACAGGCTCTTGGAAGCCTTCAGTTTATTATAAACATTGATAAATGAAATAAATATAAATTAATCTAATAGGTGTGTATAACATATTATTTATAAATTATTTTTATATTTGTAATACAAAGAATCGTCTGTTAATTCAGTTTAATATCAATATATTGAATATATCAATCGGTATCTTAATCTGATTATAAAGGCTTTCTAGTGTTCTCGCGTTTAACTTTAGTCAGGCCGGGACTGTAGCTATCCCACTAGTACAGTGAAATGTTCAAAGTTTTGAATTATTTTTCAGTCGTTTGTAAAAACTGTGCAAATCTAAGGCACACCTTAAAAATACGTGAAAAATCAATACGACCTATTTTCTAACCATCGTACGTACTATTTCATCGTTTATGTGTTATTTATTTCTATAAAGCCAATCATACAAACAAACAAAAACAGTGAAATCAACTTTCTTTTCTCAGTTTTTTCTACCAAAAAAATTAAACCGATTATCTGTTATAAACAAGTCCGGTTAAATATATGTTTAAATGGACCGAATACCAGAGTAAGTACAATAATCAATACAATGTTTACATTTATCTTGTTAACAGGTAATTTAAATATCCAGTCGAAGCTTTATTGAAGGAATAATGCTCATTTTAATATGGGAAGGATATCTGTTCTTTAGCTAGGCGTGAAATGTTAAAATAATATGCCTACCCAAGTCAACATAAATGAAAGTATAAAAATATATAGATTAGGCTATGTGTCATTGAGTCAGACAACATCTAGTTGGAGGAATCAGACGAGCAAAAATTAGAGTGGTTTAAAGTTGAAAATAAGTAAACATGTTGGTAATATATTATCTTTGATTTGCTTATTAGACCAATTTTAACATATAATTCTGAAGTATGTTTCATGGATAGCAATCTTCTTTATAATGCCAAAAACATCAAAGTCAGAGTAACCATATAGTTGAACCATTAAACTTTATAGATAAGTCACCTCTAGAAAGGGTCTACCCTTCTTTTTTCCAAATATTTATTGGGAGTCTGGAAAACTTCTTCTCATCTAGCCCCCGTCTAGAATTAGGTATCTTGCAGTTAGAAAGTCACATCAATTCATTCTATATTTGCTATACATTTGTACTTCATAATGCAGATATAAATCCCCTTCTTAAAGAATCTTTTTATGTTTCAAAAGAGCTTGTTTCACTTCAAATATATTCATTTATAAAAGATGTTTCATCAGACGATCACGTCCCAGAGGAAAAGATTTCCCCCTGTAAAACTATCAGAAATGTCAAATCTCTGAAGCCAGAGATTAAGAATCTTTTTTAAAATAAGCATGATAATATAAATAACAGAACATTATGTAATCTCATGGCCCAAAGTAAAGTTTTATTTTATAGAAATACAAAAGTGAACAATGCAAAAGACTATATCAAAAACAGTCAAATAAAGAAAATGAATACGTATTTCAGAGTATCTGATCATAATCTTAAAGAAATCGAAGTTGGTAGATACAACAAGTATCCCGCTCTCTCATGTTATGTAATTTTTGTACATTAAATGAAGTGGACGATGAACAGCATTTCTTCTTTGCATGTCCATTAAATTCAAATATTAGGAATAAGTATTTTGCCAGGTTGGGATAAGAAAAATCAGATTTTTTCAATATCTCACCACGACAAAAAATTAAGATTACATTAAATCCAAAAAACTAGCGGCAGGTACTTGAGCTGTCTTCCTGTGTTTTTGCTGATAAGAAAATTGAAGATATTTGCCCGTTTTACATTTTGAAATTTAAAACACGGCCGGTGTACTTTAGACATGAGAATATTTTTTTAAATAAAGCTTATACCAGAAAAAAAACTTTTAATTTACTTTAATTTGAAAATACTATGCGGCAAGTTGGGGTCAAAACATTTCGAATTCTAAAATCGCCAAATCTGCATCTTATTAATAATTCTACCTGTTTCTTACCATGCATGTATCATATTTCCCATTTTGTAAATTGCAAACTATTGCGTTGGTCTGTAATGTATCATTATGATATATTTCTTTTATTTTTAGAGCAGCTAAGTGTGGTATAGATAATTTAGAAATTCATAATTTACCAAATGAGAAATATAAAAGCTATTATAAAACATTTATTTGTTGCATTTCAGTATTCAGAAGTAGCTATATATGTTTCAAATAATATTTATATCTATTTTATAAAATGTCTGAAAAATACATATATTTAATATTCTATAATTTTGTTTCATTCAATGTTTTTTATTTACTGCTAAGTTAACAGTATTCAAACTGACAAATACAGGTTATCTTGACATAATTCTTTACTTCATAATTAAGATCAATTAAAACTCATTGTCAGAGCATAATATTATTTGTCCCGTAGGTTTATCTGATTATTTGACATGAGACTTCGAGAATAATTTATAAAAGATTGATATTGGTGAAACGAAGAAATGAAATTCATCTTCAAGCATATGAACCATGCATGTGTTAAAATAGAGATTTCAGATTAAAGACATATTAATGTTGTAAATCTTGCTTCTTTTACCAGGTGAGTAAAAGTAATTCAATTGTGGTCATAATAATTTATTTTAACATTACCATTTATTTCAAACAGTCAATTCCGATACAAATGTTTTGTCTTTATTCGTGGTATCTGGAAGATTCGTTCCAACTCAACTCCAATTCGTACCAATCAATTCGTGCTGACACCCGTACTCGATTCATTCCAAATCAAATACGTTCCTGGCTTTTTCGTTCCAAGTTTATACTATTTCAGAGTTTTCCATTATTTGTAAAATTTATTAATGAATAAATGAATAATGGACAATACACACAGCTTGACACTTACTTTAATTAATCGGCAAGAGACTGGGGTTCGATTCCCCGTTGGAGAGGTAAAGTAAGCAGTATTAACCTATACAGACGCTGTAAGAAAATAAATGCTTATTAACTTGTCTGCAAACCTTATTTCGTTACTCATTTAATTATTTATTAACGATATGAAGTTGATCAGTTTGCTCATACAAACCATTAAAGTTACATTTTCGTATTTCACAGAAAGAAAGAAAACAAAAGAATATTGGAAGATTGGCTTTGAGATTTAGAATTCTAAATCTTACTTTTCGATGGGTCTATTGCTAAAAAAAATCAAAATCGAATTTCAAAACTACAAAGCAGAAAATTGCATGGAAGCTTCTTGTGTTGTTTGTCATCGTTTTGTCTGCAGCATACCTTCTCTTCTGACTTGTGTGATTGATGGACTTACAGAACATGTGGAACTGGTCAGTTAAATTTTCATTTTATATAAATTGTTATTCGGAAAAGATGAAATTTTATTCAGCCATTGGTTTACTAACCGGTTATCGAATAATCTTCCGACCGACTACTTGGTTAACCGGTAGAAATTAAATCATTGTACGAAGAGAATAATACTCAAAACAAATATATAGAAAAAAACGTATATTACATGAAATTTACATACAGCTACCGATGGATGCTTTTCTGGCGTAAACCATCTAGAAATTTCAATCGGATACTTCAGTTTCAAGTAATTAAGTATATTACTAGTTCCCCTCGTGTATGTTATTTCAACATTGCACAACTTCCATTTCACAATTTTTGAGTCGGCATCACACTTAAAGAGAGACCAAGCCTTTGACCGTTGCGGAGGCATTTTGTAATGACATCCCAAACACTTGGATTTCAACTTAATAAGACAAGCCGTTATTATGTATAGTGATTAGTATTATAAAAAATTGTAAAAACATCTGTGCCTTGGGGATTTTTTTTTTTTTTGGGGGGGGGGGGGGGTTATAATCAGTTGAGGGAGAAGACGATCTAAGTTTGTTTAACTTGTGTCTGATCCCTTTTACTTTATTTGAGTAAATAAAATATGTTTAAACTAATCAGTTGTTTATAATGGGACAATCAAGGCTTGTTGTATTATTGATTAAATAATTAGGGCTTTATTTACAGGTATCTTAACAAATACGAGTCAAAGATCGACATTGATAAATTGAAAACTTTTGTTTTCTTTTTTACGGTTAATCGAATCGCTGAATTACCGTCTTTACGACCATTAACCGGTTAGACGAGTAATAGTTGTCATCACTACTTTTTACAAATCCTTATATTTACGATTCATTAGATATTCACCTGCCATTAATGTTATAGGTAAAAACTTCACATGTTAATGCGATTTTAGGTAATACCCTCTGTTTGATGGTAAATTACAGAGATGATTTATATTGTATATTGCGCCAAATAATCTTTATTTGTTAATTGGTATAATTGTATTATAAAAAAAAACTTTTTCTTTACAAATATGATTTATTTGTTACATTACTTATCAGGCTTTTACGTCCGTTGCGTAATGTGTACCATACCTCATGTTATCATTGTCGGTGTTACTGCAGTATATAAAAGAGAGGATCGACATATATAACCAAGGAGCAAACCAAAAAAAAACACAATCCATTACTCGCTAAGACAAATGAACAACCACAAGAACAATAAACACTGAAAACTAAAAAAAACAATGAACAACACGAACTCCTATTAAAACCAAGAGTGAACTGCAGTTCTGTTCAATACGACTACTACAACAGTCCGTCCCACTTTATAAAGGTCTAGATCTAAGATACTGTGCGTAATATAGGTATATTTCAACAGTGGATGCCTCTTGAAAATAACGAAGGACTGTATAAAAATTGGGTCACCCTGACCTACATTTGATGCTTGAGTGACTCTGGTTTAGTTTTGCGTTAAGGTCCATTTCCAAGACACTGTAAGTCACGTAGTAGAAAATAACGAAGGTCCGTATAAAATTGAAACACCGACGATGAATGTAGAAGCCTTGTATCAATAATGAATGAGGAGTTGATGTCACAAGCATATTATGATAATTCGCTCGTTTTCTGTCCCACATTTCACCCGTTGAGCGAAATCAAAAATTTTAAAACCTAATTGCTCACCTAAAGGATATATGCAACACTAGTGTGAAGGAATTAAAATGCTATACCCAAAACTGAATTAGGAGTTAATGTCACAAGAAAGTGTGGGAGAGGCGATTAGCTATCATCTACGACTGCTTATTTCATGTTACACACTAATTTCGTTAAAATTTACATCTGTTTATATATTATGCTTTGCTATTGTGAAATTATACTTAGGTCATCTGTTTTAGTTTATGTTGTTTCAGAATGTTCTGTTTGAAATTATTTTACAGCTATTTAATTTTGCAATTTTCTTTTTCTCTCTCGATAAATGACTCGTGTCTTCCACACTTTTATAACTGATTCCATTTTTTCTTTACATGTATCTAAATTAGAACAAACCATTTCTTCTGAAGCATTAAATTTTAAACCCAAGGTATTAAAACCATTTGTCCATTTAATAGACATCTATGTTGATTTATTTCTACCAATCCATGTTGCTTCGGTTTTTGAAAAATGTACTTTTAACCCAGAACATTTCTCAAAATCATTAAAGGTGTTCAATAAAACATGCGCAGAATATTCATCTTTCAGAAAATACGTGGTATCACCAACCAACTATAATATTTTAATTTCAGTATCACCAATGTTTATACAAGATATCTGATGGTTCTTACGTATATTAATCGCAAGCAGTTCAACGGCCAAAATAAATAAAAACGGCCACAAGGGACATCCTTTTCAAGCCCCTTTTTCAATTTTATAAGGTATAGAACTAAATCCATTATTAGCCATTAGGCTAGATATGTCTAAGTATAAAGTTGATATCCATTCCCTGCACTTGGTGCCAAAATTAAAACAAATCAATGTTTTTTTTTAATAAATTTCCATTCAAGCGTATCCAAAGCTTTTGCAAAATCTACAAGTACTATTAGACCTGGATAATTTTTTAATGTAGTAAACAATATAATATCAACAATGAGTCGTAAATTTTCACACACTCAGATACTGTAACATCTGCATCGCATATATTTTTTTCAGCTCCTCTAAGATTAGGAATAAAATCTGAATAAAAAGTTGAGTCTCCAGAATATTTATTTAATTGACATGAAATATTTTGGTTTTTTTTCATTGCCTTGACAGTGCTCGGCATGTGATCGTATAATATCCCCTCTTGATTGATTTTTAACTACTTGCTCTAAATCCCCTTTTAGCATATCTAATTCTTTCAAAAGTGTATCGATATCTTTAGGGAGCAAACATTTGATTTTTATGGAGGAAGGGGTGTCTAGGATCAAATTCGAAATAAAAGGGCAAGACCAGGATTTAGCGTAATAAAAAGACAGGATCATTTTAGGTATGAAAAAATGCAGGACTTGTGTCAATCAGGAAGTTTTTTGGTTTAAATGAAAATAAAAATTAGGCTGCAATAGCGGCCGCAAAAAATACCTGGACCAAAACTTCGACGACAAAAATAAGCAGGATAAAAAATTTGATCCTAGCCCCAATAAAAAAACAACTGGCTGCTCCCTTATCTGAAACTGTACGAGAGAGAATTTTCTGAATTTCATCTTGTCGTTTTTTAAGATTTGACTCCCTTTCCTACAATTTCATGTTTTTATACCTAGAATATTTAACCGTTGCACCTCTTAGTTCACTTTTTATAGTATCCCACTTCAATTTTTATTTTCTAAATTGTGATATTTATCATCACATTCCGATATTATGTTTTTAACTATTTCCACATAATATTTATCTGTCAGTAAGCCTGAATTGAATTTCCAGAAACCGGGACCTCTCTCGCTAAAATATTTCCCAGATAATGTCAATTTAATGAAATTGTGGTCAGTCTTTTTGAGGGACAATATATGTATTGTTCACACGGCTTGACAAGAAATTCGAGATCAGCCAAAATCTAAGCGGCATTGTATGAGAGGATTTCTTTGACTCCAAATGAAAAACTAAGAATCAGTATTTTTCTCTCTCCAAATATCACACAAGTCAAATTCTTCTATAAAATCTTCTAATTTACTAGTATATCTACCGAGTATATTAAAGTTTGAGCCATCCATTTTATACAAAGAAGGATTTACAATAATATTAAGATATCCGCCCAAAACGACATTTTGATTTAATTTTTCGTTTAATAAAGTCTTAATTTCTATATATTCAATTTGTTCTTTTTGAAAGTGTTTAGTTGCGGCATAATAATTAACAAAAACAAAACATGTGTTATCAATTTCAACAGTAAGAATGAGATACCTTCCGTTTTCATCTGCTATTTTTACTTTTAAGTTGTAGTCTGTAGAGCTGTTACATAAAAAGCATAACCTCTAGAGTAAGTTCCCCGTGCGAAAAATAAATATCTGCAACCCATTCTCGTTTCCATATAGTTTCACATGATTCAATACTGTGCGTTTTGCAATTGTTTTATTATTTTCAGTTACATGTACATGGAGATTTCCAAAGTTACGTTTACATCAAAATTCATCATTTTTACCCGGTACCTAAGTCCTTTATAAAATAGGGAAGAAGTTAGTACGACAAAATATCAGTATTTTGACCCTGAAATACAACAATTACTACGACATTACTGTTAGATTTCTTTTATACAGTCAAAGCTGTTTTAAAGGGCACCTCTTTATAGCAAATCACTGTCTATAAAGGGTACAGTGAAAAAGTTCCATTCATGAACTAAGCATGTAAAATAAACCTCTGTATAAAGGTTCCGTTTAACATTAATTATTTAAATGAATGGAATAATAGAGTACGCATATCCTTAAATTATTACTTGTGACTTGTGTATTTTTGGTTGAGTACTTCTTGTTTAATATAAGTTTGGTTTTTGGTCTTCCAAATGTTTCGGTTTTAATGCTGCTGATGAGAGGTAACTCCTTGAAATGCGTCGTATAGAGCATAGTATAAATTTACAATATCTAATATTAGTATATTTGGATTGTTATTTTAATATGTGAGATCAGATTTATAAACAAAACGTTTTTACCCTATAGAGTTATCATGGATGAATGGCTAATGTTTTTGATTTACAAAAAAAAAGAAAGAATTTCCATTTTAAAATGAGTAGCTATTGGATTATATTTATCAAGGAGCACAGTTATCAAAAGTATGAAACTGGAATTAATATGGGGTACGCCTCATTGAAACACACGATTCAACGGGAAGAAACAAATATGCAGTCTAGGAGAATCCTCTGTACACAGTCTTGTCATTGTAAATATTTTTTACCTTAGAAAATAGTATTTTAAGTTTTTCTCAGCAAATATTCAAAAACAGTCGTCTAAAAATGTATCTCCCTCCCCACAAAAATACATAAAGTCTCTTAACCCAAAGTAGAAAATTAAAAAAAAATGAACAAGCCCAACCCCTCCCCCCCCCCCCCCACATTATTACAAACCTTCCAAATTAGAAGTCTTTGGACGTTGTGTGGAGCAAAGCAACTAGCAATCGGGATAAGAAAAATAACTGTATAAGTAATATTACCCAACGCATTCAATTTAGAATAGATTTTAAGCCTTATTCAGTCTTTTTTTCATTTTAAATTACCTTAATTTAATTAAAATTTAAGATTGTTTTTTGTGTTTAAATGTTATAAATACAATTCTTTGATAGCAATTTTGATGCACCAGATTTACATATTTCGTTGATTTACGACAGTCATCAGTTCTGCTCGAGGCCTAATATGATAAAAACCAAAACAACAATCCAAAAGGTTGAAGAGCAAATTCAAAAATTCCAAAAATGAACAAAATCTGTAAAGCCAAAACCATCTAAGGCCAGAGCTATGCACGATGCACGAGGGAGATACTCCTTAGTTTTCAAAACATTTACCAATCTTGTAACAGTAAATTTTAAGTATCAATTTCGGGCTAGTATCGAAATACTAGCAAATGAGCTGGGGAATAACCTATAAAATTTTCAATTTAATAAACAATAAGAATCAAGAATTAATCCACCATATCACTTCGTCATATATAAACTACATGTAGGTCAAATTTGGCGCACGAAAAGGCAGATTAGAACATGTAAAATGTGATGAAAAGAGGCAAGATTGATCGTCACTTTGAAATCAAATAAAGGTCCACCTGTTAGACAAATAGTACTCGCCTCGAGTGCGGAAGGTCGTGGGTTCGATATCCGGCCGGATTAAAAATCCGGCTCAGCGTGACGGTCTAGTACAGAGCAGGGACCATATTCATATCATACCATGTTCTCATCCTGATATGCACCTAATGGTTGCCACTGGACGTAATTCCATCCATCCTCAAAAAGTCTCAAAGAAAACGCAACATATTTAAAGGATCCAAGATAAATTTCTTGATCCCATTAAAATCAAGCTGCTGCTCCTTTGAGGTTTGATAAAGCACCAGTTATAAATATTATTAGCTGCATGTTGGTCTATTTTTTTCAGAGCCAGAAACAACAACAGGAAGAGAAAAAAAATAGATTATTGATAATCCGGAAATTAATGTGTCCAATTATGACAAACATGATTTGTAACTTTATATATATAAATAAATGCGCGATGATTTATATTAGAACAAATGATTTTTATTATGACAAAAAAAAATCGATTAATATTTAGATCCAAATTGATTTTTTTATTCTAATATTAATTTATACTATAAGGTGGTGTCAGGTTATAAAACATATTATTAACTTGTGATGGTGTTGATGAATTCAATATTTATCGTTTCTTCACATTGAGATTTCGATATGATTTATTTTTCACCAATGATTACAATATCTATTTCCTTAATCATACAATTTTACAATCTAATGGAAAATGTTGGTCATCTTCAATGTATTACAATTATGATAGAGTCTCTGCTGATCAGGAATATTAGAGTGAATTCCTTTTTCAATATTTTATGTATAACTGTCATTTCTTTAATTTATGGTTTGTATTCAAACTTTTTATTTAACTTATGTCACCATACCATATCATAATTATTCTAATTATTTCCACAAAATAATTTACAGAAAGTTTTTTCAAGTCATTAATTTTTTTCGCGTAGGATCTTATGTTAATTTACAATTCTTTGATTTGAATGAATTTAGTGGGTACAGAAACACCACACCTTTCAAATCATTAAATATGTAAATTTAACTTTTCCCCTGATTTAACTTTACAGAAAGAAGATATTATTCAATTTAATACATCATGTCTTGCACTGTGATCACTAATTTATAAATTCGGCTTTCTGGGATAATGTTTATACTATATATATATGCACATATTATAATATCTTCATTAGTAGCCTGAGTTAAACACCAATAATGAATGTCCTAGGTCATTCGAAATAAACAATTTCTCGTAGTCCCTATTAAAACTAAATGTTATTGGGTTCTTGATTCCATCGTTTTCTCCCAGAACAATTTCACTCTGTGTCCCATCAGACGATAGACGGTGCATATTGTTAGATTCCATACCTAAAACATATACACGTCCATCATTGTCGGTCGTAATACCTTCTGGTCTACGTAAATATCGAGAAACAAAGGTAAAGGTTGGTGCACCATCCTCCTGTATAGAATATACCTTGTTATAATCCGTCAGGTATAATATACTGTTCCTAACATGAATATAATAGATAACACCTTTTCCTACCGGTATAGTCTTTAAATGTTTTCCATCTGATTGTAGGATATATAATTCCTTCTCTCCTCCAACAAATATTTTGTTATCTTTCAAGGCAACACCATAACAATCCCCAGGAACATTTACTTCACGTCCTGCTTTAAAATTGTCAACAAACTGTATAGACTTCTTATCCCTTAATGCAGCTACTATTTGTCCAGTTTTCTCATTGTAAGCAATATCCCAAGCCGGTCCTGCCAACCGACATCTGTCCAGATACGTCCCGTCTGTACTATACATCTTCAGAATGGGTACGTCAACAGAGCAGACTATTATCTTGTTATCTTTGGTTATTATAATACCTGCTGTACCAGACAGCCACCTTTTTACATTCCATTCCATTTTAATCTTCCTATCAAACTTAAAGGATCTGATCTTTGGTTTACTTCTTGTTGAAATAATTTGTGCTTCAGCTTCCTTCAGAGAGTTATACTTTAAATTACTTTGTGTTGATGTTGTTTCTATAGTACCAAGGCTCTTTGTATCTCTGAACATATCAACGGGTGGTGTGAACGTGAGGCCTAGTGTATCCAGTGTGGGAAGTAATTCTTTTAACTTTGTATCTTCTTCCTTGAGATTGTATTTCAATTTCTGTAGGAGGAGGAAAACTTGAGTGTTTGAACCATTCTTTATTAAAAATTCCAGATGTTGCAGATGGTTTTTAATTCTAGCAATAGCTGTTATAGTTTCAGATTGCTGTAACTGGAGTTTATCAACAGATTGATTGGTCATAGTGTCTAGGTCGGAGATAAGGGTTTTTTCTAATTTATTTATTGTGTCTATAATGGAGGCTTTAAGGTCCGTTATTTTATTCCGGGTCCTTTTGTTGTCGTTTTTCACGTCTTGGATGTTTTTCTCTCTATCCTTTGCTATTGTTTCGTATGTTGAACAAATTTGTTGCATTCCTCCTGAAAAATCTCCATATACGATTGAGGTCTTTGCGTCTCCAGCAGCCGTTTCAAGCGGGACTACCTTATCACATGATCTGTGTTCATCTGCCATACAGCTACGACAACAGAGGGCGTCATGGTAGGTACAAAAGAAATCCATGATGTAGTCAGGGTGACGTATGCAGCCCTTCGATGTTGTTGATTCTTCTGGTATTGAGGCAGCGAGATGTAATTCGACAAGATGGTGTTTCATTGAAGCTTTACTTCCTTTATGAGCACGGATACAGTCGGTGCACAAGACATCTTCACAGTCCATACAATACTTCTCGGCTGGTTTAACTGAAGAACTGTCAATTCTAGTGCACGGATCACAAAAGGATTTCGACGCCATTTCTGAAAAAAATATATTTCCTTGTTCAATAATATTTATAATCCGGAAATGTATTTAATTAGTTATATTTTTCTGCAAAATGGAAATTTATCTAGTTGATGCAATTTTGTGCACCGAGACTTGTAATATCAGTTTGTTTGATGTCGTTCGATATCAATTTTCTTGGTTGTCAAGGTAACTGCAGTGAACCAAATATTTTACAGTTTGAGGTAATACACATTCAATTTAATTATAACTGTTACATTTAAAAAACAACGTAGCCTTTAATGCATGAAATTAAAATAACGGACAAATTTAAAGGAATAGCTGCCACTATTCGGAAAACAAATCACCGGGAGATGTAGTAGGCTAACCCAACCTCAGAGAGCAGAGATCTATCACATGAACCCATAAAGGGAGAGATCAGGTTCGTCGACAGAACCGTAGCGGACGGAAATAGTCAATGTGTCGAGTTTTTTTTAAGATCACGCGCAACGGGATTACAACAACGTGATTACAGTTGGTAATTAAATAGCATTTGTGCTATTCAACAGTGAATAGTATCTTTCAGGCAGTGTGAATAAAATAGTATTTTTATGAATTTTATATAGCAAAAAAGAGGAAGGATATAATAAAAGCTATTATTTTACATTAGCTAGCTTTCGCTGAACGCTTTCCAGCTTTGTCTTGAAGGAAAATAACATTTCTGCACCTAATAATGTCCGAAAATAACTCACATACTGCCTTAGTATAAACAACAAAATTATTATAATCTTTAAACATAAACAAATTCTAAACAATTGTTTATTTTCTAGGTTGTTACAATAAATAAATAAATTAATAAATAAATAAATAAATAAGATATAAAATGATTTTATCAAACGGTGAAACACAAAATAAAACAAAAATTTATTTTATTTATTTTATTTTATTTAATTTTACTTATTTTTTAATTTATTTATAAATATTTCTTCTGAAAAATGGAAAAGAAAATAAAAGTTAAAAAAAAATACAACGCCAAAACTAACGAAAAAAAATATCTGGGATTATATTTCGATTCACAGCTATGCACTTCTTCTAAAATTATTAGCTCACCTGGCCTAAAAGGCCAGGTGAGCTATTCCTATCACTTGGCGTCGGTCGTCCGGCGTAAAATTTCCTTAAATTATCTTCTCCTCTAAAACCACTGGGCTAATTATGACTAAACTTTGTTGGAAAGGTCCGTGGGTTACCCCCTTCCAAAATTATGTCCGGCATGGCTGTCGTGGCCTGTATCGCTCACCTGATATTTAAATTTGCTAAAAGACTTTGAGATTAACATCCTTGCCATCTTTGGTTTCTATCCATTTAGTAATTTTCAAGAAGAAGCCGTCTGTATCTAATTCCCGTAGGGTTCTATGTTGAACTCAGTATTCAAGGATGACAGAACGTCATAAGGAACAATAATGCTATGTTTGGTTTCAATCAATTTAGTAGTTCTCTAGAAGATGATTTTTGTATGTATTTCCCATAGGGCCCTTTCTTAACCTAAGTCCCCCGTGCTGGCGGCCATCTTGGATGAAGGATCGGCATCAATGTAACAACACTTGGTCAGCACCTCATAAAGAACATTCATGCCATGTTTGGTTTCAATCTATCTAGAGGTTCTCTAGAAGAAAATTTTTGTTTAGGGTCCTATGTTAAACTAAGTCCCCCACTGGCGACCATCTTACCAAAATAAAAACACTTGTCAGCAACTTGTAAGGAAAATATGTGCTATGTATCGTTTCAATCCATTGAATAGTTCGCTAGAAGTTTAAAATATGAAATGTTGAAGGACGTACGGACGACGGACAAAAAGTGATGTCAATAGCTCGTATGATCTCTTGGCCAGGTGAGCTAAAAAGGGGGATGAGTTTCAAAAATCGTCTACGAAACTACATGGCTAATTGGAACCAGACTTGGCAGCAATGGTCCTAAGGAGGTCCTCTTCAGAATTGTGTCTGATGACCTAGACTGTCAACGAAGATTGTCGCCACAGCCTATGGGAATTCATTTCAAAATCTTCTTGTATTTTAACATAGGACCCTATGGGGAAATTAATTTCAAAATCTTCTTGTCTGAAACATTAGAACCTATGCGAAATTCATTTCATAATCATCTTGTCTGAAACTACTTAGCCAATTGGAGCTAAACTTAACTGCAATGGTCTTAAGATAGTTCTCTTTCAGAATTGTGTCCGATGTCCCAGACTGTAAACCATGAAGACTGCCATAGTCGAACTTATTTCAACATAGGACCCTATGGGACAATTCATTTGAAAAATTTCTTGTCTGAATCTACTAAGCCAATTGGAACTAAATTTGGCAGCAATAGTCCTTCGATGGTCCTCTTTCAGAATTGTGTGCAATGACCTTGTCTGTGAACTAAGATGGCCGCCACAACTTAGTTTAACATGGGACCCTATGGGAAAATTCATTTCAAAATCTTCTTGTCTTAGCCAATAAGAACGAAACTTGGCAGCAATGGTCTTACTCGGTGACTCGAATGTTAACTAAGCATGCCGCCACAGCCCAACTTAGTATAACATAGTACTCTTTGGGAAAATACATCTAAAAATTATTTTGTCTGAAACCACTGAGACAACAATTGGAACTTGTGAGAAATTCATTTCAAAATCTTCTCGTTTGAAACTACTTAACCAGTTGGAACTAAACTTATATTAGCAGCAATGGTCCTAAAATAGTTCTCTTTGAGAATTGAGTGAAACGACCTGGTCTGTGAACGAAGTTGGTCGCCACAGCTGAATTTGCTTTAACATAGGACCCTATGGGAAAATTCATTTCAAAATCTTCTTGTCTAAAACTGTCGAGGTAATAGGGACTAAACTTGGCAGAAATATATGGCACGCCATTGTAATATTGATTCAATTTCGAGATATCTTATTTAGTTAAATAAGATATCTTATAAACTTATTGAGATATCTTAATAATAAAATGAGATATCTTATATATTAAATAAGATATCTGATTTATTAAATAAGATATCTTATATATTAAATAAGATATCTTATTAAAATGTTTATAAAGATATCTTATTAAATATATAAGATATCTTGTTTAAAATATAAGATATCTCTATTAATTTATAAGATATTTTATTAACTATATAAGATATCGTTTATGTAGTTAATAATAGAGATATCGTATTTACTTAATAAGATATCTTATAAACTAAATGAGATATCTTATTAACTAATAAAGATATCTTATAAACTTATAGAGATATTTTATTAACTTATAGAGATATCTTATTTAACTGGTTATAAAGATATCTTATTAAATATATAAGATATCTCTATAAGTTAATAAGATATCTCTATTAGTTTATAAGATATCTTATAAACTTTATAAGATATCTCTATAAGCTAATAAGATATCCCTATTAGTTTATAAGATATCTTATAATATAGATATCTTATAATATAGATATCTTATTAACTTATAGAGATATCTTTTATATAGCTAATAATAGAGATATCTTATTTACTTAATAAGATATCTTAAAAACTAAATGAGATATCTTATTAACTAATAGAGATATCTCTATAAACTTATAGAGATATCGTATAAACTTATACAGATATCTCATTAACTTATACAGATATATTATTTAACTGGTTATAAATATATCTTATTAAATATATAAGATATCTCTATTAGTTTATAAGATATCTAATAAAGTATGTGTTTAAAAGATATCTTTATAAAGATGTAAGATATCTTATATACTTTATAAGATATATTATTAACTAATAGAGATATCTTATTAACTTATAGAGATATCTTATTAACTTATAGAGATATATTATTTACTTTCAAATTAAATAAGATATCTTATAAAAATTAAAGATATCTTAATACTTAATAAGATATCTTGTTAAATAAATAAGATATCTTTGAATTTGAATAAATATAAAAACGGCGGGCCATAGAAATATACCTTAGACGATCTTCTATCAGAATTGTGTCTGATGACGCAGACTGTCAACCAACTTAGTTTAACATAGTACCTTTTGGGAAAATATATCTTAAAATTCTCTTGTCTGAAACCACTGGAACAACCAATCGAACCAGACTTGGCAGTAGACCTATGGGAAACCAGCGAAATTGACTGCTACACATATTATTTTTATTCCTGCTCAAGGTGACAAATTGAATCCAATGAACAATACAGGCTCTTGGAAGCCTCTAGTTTATTATAAACATTGTCAAATTGTTGAAATAAATATAAATTAATCTAATAGGTGTGTATAACATATTATTTATAAATTATTTTTATATATGTAATACAAAGAATCGTTTGTTAATTCAGTTCAATATCAATATATTGAATATATCAATCGGTATCTTAATCCGATTATAAAGGCTTTCTAGCGTTCAACGAAAGCTACCAAGTGTTCAACACGTTGAAATCTTTTGACTTTCAAATAAGCTAAGGGGTTGTCAATTTGAACACTACCTTTTGAAATCCTCGCGTTAAACTTTAGCCATGCCGGGACTGTAGCTATCCCACTAGTCCAGTTAAATGTTCAAAGTCATTTGTAAACACTGTGCAAATCTATGGCACACCTTAAAAATACGTACCTGCGAAATTAATTAGACCTATTTTCTAACCACCGTACTTACTATTTCACCGTTATGTGTTATTTATCTCTATAAAGCCAATCAGTTATATACAAACAAACCGAATATCAAAGTACAACAATGCAGTGTTTACATAGTTTATCTTGTTTACAGGTAATTAAAATATCCAGTGTAAGCTTTATTGAAGGAATACTGCTCATTTTAATATAGGAAGGGTGTCTGTTCTTTAGCTAGGAGTGATATGTTAAAATAATATGCCTAGCCAAGTCAACATAAGCTAATGTATGTGTAACTAATGGGGCTAACTCAGTGTCCCATCTGGGCGCGTAGTGGCTAGTACTTCACCCTAGTTTCGACCATAAGGGATACACTTGATGTATATGTTAAAATTGTTATGAAAACTTAAGAAAGTTAACAACAAAATGTTTATTTGACTAAATAACAATTGTAAATTCAATACGACTTTATATTATCAAATATAACAATATTAATAAACAAGTCAAATAGCACCTTCTTGTAGAAGTTAAAGATAAATTATGTAAATTGTCTCAATCTTCAAGAAAAGCTTCAAAAATATATTATCTTACTTATAAAGAGTAAAGAAAACTAAATATAAATTATAAAAGAGGATAAAGATATACGGCTTCGCGTTGTGTCTCCAAAATAAGTACAAAATATATGAGATAGTGATCACATATATGTCTTGAGACGGTCCCTTTAAACGGAACAAGAAATGGACATACCTTGTAAGGTCAAGATCTGGGACGTGTCGATCCTGAGTATTCCTGGGAGAATTATTATATAATTCCTTAGGGAGAGAATGACCTGGCTACAGGTCGTCTCAATCTGCAACTAATTCGTAACCCAAAACTCACCTTATTTATACTCGGTGAGACAATAGAACCGAAAACCTTGACCATGTTGACAATATCATGTAAACAATGGGGAAAACGTGAGAGTTATGAATGTATTTTTAGAACTTTAACATGTATTGGTCAAAACTAACCACTAGCTATCATGAATGTAAAATGGTTATGGCACTGGCACTTCCGGTTAACGATGTGAACATCGAAGGAGAAATGTTCATAAATATTTACTAAACTGAAGCTGCAATATAAAAATACGCGGATGAAACGTTTCAATCCCTTGATAAGGATTCATATGTTTAAAGCCTGCAAAGTCGGTCTATTAAACTAGTACCCAAAACCAACTCTACATTTGAAAATATACTGATTAGGCTATGTGTCATTGAGAGTCAGACAACATCCAGTTGGATTAATCGAGCAAACATTGGAGTGGTTTAAAGTTGAAAATAAGTAGACATGTAGGTAATATATTATCTTTGATTTGCTTATTGGACCAATTTTAACATATAATTCAGAAGTCTGTTTCATGGATAGCTATCTTCCTTATAATGCCAAAAACGTGAAAGAATAACCATATAGTTGAACCATTAAACTTTATAGATTAATCTTCTCTTGAAAAGGTCTACGTGTCTTTTTGCAAATATTTATTGGAAGTCGGGAAAACTCCAACCCCACAACCCCCCCCCCCCCCCCTGTCCTGTCTAGAATAAGGAATAATTGAATTATGAACTATATTTATTAGTTTGATTAATATAATTATACATGATTTTTTCCTGTCATTATGTTATACTATGTTTTGTTTATTTTTGTTACAAATCATATAAGGTGATTTATATGACAATAAAACTTTGATTAACACAATGCATTCTATATCTTGCTATACTCCATACTGCAGATATAAACCCACTTTTTAAAGAATCTTTTGATGCTTCAAAAGAGCTTGATTCACGTCACATATATTCATGGGTTATGCTTATAAGATGTTGCATCAGATGATCACGTCCAAGAAGAAAAGATTTCCTCCTGTAAAACTATTAAAAATGTTAAATCTACGACACCATAGATTAAGAATTAAAAATAAATATAGTATTATAAAAATACAAAAGTGAACAATGGAAAGGAGTATTTATTTATCTAACACAGTCGAATAAAATTTTAATTACGAAGTTGTGAATATCTGATCATAATTATATAAAATATAAGCATCAAATCGAAAGGGTAGATGCAAAAAAAGTACACCGCTTTCTCAGGATATGTAATATTTGTACATTAAATGAAGTGAACGATGAACATAATTTCTTCTTTGAATGTTCATTAAATTAAAATCTTAGGAATAAGTATTTTGCCAAGATGGGATCAGAAAAATTTGATTTTATCAATATGTCTCAGCACGAAAAAATTAAAATTATATTAAATCCAACAAACTGGTGGCATGTATATGAGCTGTATTCCTTTTAGAAACAATCATTTGAACTCAGGACAGGAGACCTGTGTAGCACACAGTTATTTTGTTATATTATGTTTGTGTTTGAAATTGGATCATCTTGGCAGTGATCAGTGGTATTTCACTGCGAGTAATAAGACCTAATTTTATGTAGCTCCGCCAAGATAAACAAAATTGTCACATCAGCTATATTATTGTAGCTATGAAATGGCGTATTCAAAACTAAAAAGTGTATTTTACGCTAAAGACATCACAGACTGGCCGAGATGTTCAAAATAAATTATATATAAATATAATAAATAAATAAATGATTTTGGAAATACCTTAAAGGGATAAAAAGTCATGAAATTTTTTAATGCAATTTCGTAACATCCGGGTTCTCTGGTTCCAAACCTTGGTTCAATCCGGGTTCTTTGGTTCCAAACCATAGTAACTGGTTCTTTATGGTGCAACATCCGAGTTGTTTGTGGTAAACTTGGTTCCATTCGGGTTCTTTTCTTATATTGCCGTTGAACTATGAGAACATTTTCGCGAATATCCGAATAAAGTGTGTCAAGACGCTGATCTTGTTTTCATATCAATAAAATTTTCAGCTTCGACGGAAAATGAAGTTGTAAGGTATATTCATATTATTTTTTAATTATTTAACATGCGGGAACGAGGTAGAAATATTGCATCAGATATTGCGTTGATAATTTTGTAGTCCGTATATATTCCAGGAGTCATCCGTTAAAACTTTCAGCGTCACCGGAAAATTAAGTATTTAGGTGAATTCACCATTTTAATGATTTAGCATGGAAAACGGGGTAGAAATTACATGTGTATGTTGTAATTTTGTAGTCCGTGTTTATTCCAAGTGTCATCACAACATTGTGTATTTATATAAACGATAAAACTTGTAAATAAATAAAGAAAAGGCGCAATTGTCCTTACTTTAAAAGACGAAAAAAGGTGCAAGTTAAACTCGCAACTGGTTTTCATTTTTTCGGAAATGTTCTTATGTTATGAAAAGGCGAAAATGTCTTGTACTCAAAGTGAGGTGTCAAAACACTGCCTTTGTTTGAAAGTTTTATTAAAATGGGGGAAATGTCAAAAATACCATGGAAAATTATTAAGTCGGCATTATTGTTGTGCAACATGGAGTAAAATTTGCAGCAGCTAATGACCGTTTTTAAGATTAATATTTATTTTCTGTTCAAAAGTCGCAGTATATTGTACGCGTTTTAAGTACCCGGTGTTATTTTGGGTTCTCTGAAGTTACGTAAACTGTTGAAAATCTTGAATTAAGAAAATTATCATCGTTTGAAAGTATATAAAAAGGACAAATATACCTAAGGAGCAATCAATAAAACGTAATCCATTGGACAGACAAACCCGGGAAGACAAACGAACAACCACAAGCACAACAAATAAACACAGAAAACTAAAAACAATGAACAACACGAAAATATTCGTTGATCTGATGGTAATTGTTATGCGAGATTCATTTAAATTATTTTGTATTTTAAATATATCGAAAAACTAAAAATTCATGTTTACATTGTCATTAATCAAATCGTAAATGTCATATACAAATTCGTGTGAATATAAACAAAAAACAAACAAACATATGATAAAGCTGTATTTGAACAACATTACCGACTATAGGAACAACCATTTGAATTTTTAATTTAATTGATGTTAGAGTTGGTTTAGGGCCGATCGGGGGGGGGGGGGGTGGTAAGAAATGAATTAGAATAAAGATAAGCTCATAAATTGTGGTAAAAACGGAAGTAGTGTAAATAAAACAAGAGTACTGTCGGAGACGACAGTTATACCCGCACCCCCACATTTGTTTCATCCAAGTGATGATTTTGATGCAAATTTAGTGTTAAGGACAAAACTTACCCCGAGTTAAAATAAACCATGCAAAGTTTATTTTAGGATCAAAGGTCTTTATGTTAATCTTCAAAAGCATATTTTGATAATTATAATACTTCCTATATGAATGGGTCTAAAATTGTGTGTTGAGCATCTTTTTTTTTGCATCTGTCCATCATGGACAATCTACCTATGAGGAAACCGGAAGCATAGCATTAAAAAATACCTAGAAATTGATGTTTTAAGCATATTTTGAAAATTCACTCAGTTTTGGTCCCAATTTTCGCTCAATGAATGAAATTAAAATTTTAAAACCTTATTGCGCATCTAAATCATATGTACAATGATTCTATAATCAAAGTAGAAGCCTAGCATCAATAATCAATAAGGAGTTGATGTCACATTCATATTTTGACAATTTGTTGATTTCGTCAATGAAGCGAAAATGAAAATTTTGAAAACTCTCTTTCCATCTTTACACCATGGACAATTTACCCATAAAGAAACCAGAAGTCTAGAATAAAAAATGGTTCGAAAATTGATGTTTTAAGCATACTTTGAAAAGTCGCTCATTTTCGGTCTTGAATTTCGCTCCACGAAAGAAATCAAAATTATAAAACCTTATTGCAAATCTACATAACATGTATAATGATTGTAGAAGCCTTGCATCAATAATGAATGAGGAGTTGATGTCACAAGCATATTATGATAATTCGATTGTTTTCGGTCCCACATTTCACCCGTTGGGCGAAATCAAAAATTGTAAAACTTTATTGCGCATCTACAGGATATGCAACACTACATTTGTACTGTGAAGGAATTAAAATGCTATACCCAAAACTGACTGAGGAGTTGATTTCACATCAAAGTGTGGCAAAAAGAAAACATATCATTAATATATTACAATAAGTAACGGTCAAATGCGTAATAATGATACGTTTCCGAATTTTTCCGCTTAAAGAAGCAAACAAATTGATGTTAGTGAAATTTTGTACTAAAAAGGGGGAGGATTGAACATTGCGACGGCATTGGGCGGCTGAGTCAATCATATATGTGTGACCATATGTTTGATCAATATTTGGTGATGCAAAAAGTGTGTCTTTGTCAAACTTTTTGAATCCGGCGTTAACACAAATTACGTCATCTCTAGCAGAATGAATTTTTAAAAAGTTTTGTTTATTTCATCAACCCTCTTTGAGCCTCTTTCATGGATGTGCATCAAGTTAGAAATATTAATCTAATTCTTTTGTGGCAACCTACATATTGGTACAGAGATATTTTTGTCCTTTAAAGTTTGAATATGTGTTGTCTGAAATTCCGGGACCCGCCCCCGCAGTAAAAAATCCTTTTCACTGGAAAACGTGAAAAATCTCTGGAAAACCATTAAAAGAGCATTTTTACCATTTTCTGCAGTAGAGATATAAAGGGTACTCGCTTCGAAATTTGCTTGATCGTTGGAACCTTTAATTTTTTAACGAACGACTTCAAATTTTGGACAGAACTGTTAAACTAGTGTTTATTCAAATTTTCGCCCCCCTCCCCCCACGGAAATGGTTCCGGTCAATTAAGACGAATTTTTCCTGAAGAAGCCTATATTTATTCATCAGAATTCAATATGCCGCCATTTTGAATATGTAAAACAGAAAACTATATCTCATTTCCGGATATGGGGACTGGT
Source organism: Mytilisepta virgata (assembly GCA_028015205.1). Taxonomy (NCBI): domain Eukaryota; kingdom Metazoa; phylum Mollusca; class Bivalvia; order Mytilida; family Mytilidae; genus Mytilisepta; species Mytilisepta virgata. The sequence goes on along the minus strand of CM051511.1, from coordinate 36,334,594 downwards.
AGTGCACCAACAGTGGCATCGACTCAGTGGTAATAATGAATTCTTAAATACCAGCCTTTGAAACACAAGATTTGCACATCTCGTAGATATACGACTCTTCAATTCTGCCAAAGACCTAAAATGTTCCAAACAATAATCCAAATGGTCGAAAAACAAATTAAAAAATGTCACAATGACTAAAAACCAAAAACCAGAAACCCATCCAAGGACAGATATTGGTTCATATACTCATGATACTGTAGGATTTATCATGTGAATACAAATAAAATGCAGATATACTCCTTAGTTCCACAAAATCCAACAGTAAATTTAAATTCACAACGAAAATAAAAATCAACTACACAATACATCGTAAGGGTACATTTAATGTTAAGCATACAAGTTTTTCTTGACAAAATTATTTTTTAACAAAAAATATAATGTTGTACAACACATATCTGTGTCATTGAAACGTACATACGGCTCTATTCTTTGTTAAAAACCCGACTGATACGTTAACCTCCAGACATATATTTACCTATGATGTGTCATGTTATCCTACAGTATCTGTTAAATTACATTCTCAAAGCATAAATGCAACTATTTAAGACTTGAAATTTGCGCATACGTATATATACATTTCATGAATAGTTATTCCAAGTATGCTTTATTTAGTTTTATTGTCATATTAAAACATCATCGAGAGGTGAAAAAGGAAAATAAATCGACAATTTCTTGTAAGTACGAAATATTGTAAAAAGAAATGAGAAAATGTGCTTTATTATTCACTATGTATATTTATTTCGATTTTATTATAATCAACCTATTTAAAGATATAAAAAAACAAAAATCCCATGCCTTTGATCGTATTTATTTCAATCATGTGTCTTGAATGTGTAAATTAACACATAGTTGTAAATACTTATAACTTATATTTCGTTCACACAGTAATGCAAACTATGTATGCAATAATGATAATCCCACAGATACTAGGAAAGATTTAGAATGTTTCCATTAGAAAAAAAAACCTTTTTGTCTTCTAACTCTGTTTTTGACAATATAGCATTGCACAAATAAAAGTTAAAATCAATATGTATTTTCAAACGATATTACTTAAAACGGGGTTACCTTTATAAAGGTATAAGGTTTTTTAAACAATAAAAAATGTTTTGTAATGATTCAATCATGTGAATTAATTCATTAAAATATGACCAAAGTGTATTTACAATGACAACATATCTCTCTAATTCCATCTCAGATAAGCTGAAAAGGCATATTAATTGATAAAAACTTATATTTTTTTGTTATTTCTTAACTTATCCAGTAATTATCCCTGTTTTGAAAAAAATTGTGCACCATCATAATGTTGGAATATCAGTGAAAAGTCACTTAAATTTATATTTGGAATATCCCTTTCAAAAAACCACATTTATCCAAAAATATACATGTATATGTACCATATAGTGAAGCTATATTTGTTCGTATCTAACAAATAATACATGTTTGTAAAATAACAAGAAGTACTTTTTAGTATGGTCCAATGTTGATATTGTTAAATATGAAGGTGATATGGTATTGTATACATTGATTTGGTGTGAATAATTGAATATTTTTTCAAACTTATTGTATAAATATGATTTATTTACAGTAATTTACGAATGTTTTTTTATTTACCTTGTTATACATACTCCCAACTATTCTAAACGAATAATTCAGATATTTAAAATAAAATCCATACATTCGGATCGTCAGATCAATTTTCTAAAACTTCTAAAATATTCAATTGCATAATGGAGTGGCAAGATTTGACTTTATTGAAACAAGTAGCATGATCTCTTATTATTGCAAAGGTAGAAAAAAATGAACGTTAAAAACTGCAATAGCCGAGTTAATCTGCGATGTAAAACGGATATTTTAGAATACCCCAAAAGATATTTTTAAATATATATATATTGATAGTAATGTTAGTGATTTGTCACTAAAATATAACACTGTTCCAATTCTTGTAGGTTGATTATATGTTTTGTTATTCTTTCAGATTTACATGTATCCTCGTGGCATTTTTTATATGTTCCAATATCACGGTTTTATCTTTCCTTGATTTTATGGAACTATACCTGATATAAATAGTAGAGTTGCAAAGAACAAGGGTCCCTTTCTCCTGATATTGTTTCATTCGGTTAGTTTACCTGTGCAGGTTTAATTTGAAATATATTGGTACTATATTTAAATGCTAATTGCGTCACACCTTGCCACCCATCAAGGCCAAGCTAATATATATACATGTATTAATTTAATAACACTTGATGATGTAATTAGAGGCTCAGAGGGCTGAGCCTTATCGCTCTCCTGGCATAAAAGCCATTTTTATTGATATATCTTAAAGAGAGAAGTCACTTCACCCTATCATTATGAAGTGTGGTAAGCCTTGTATGAACCAAATTTTTCTTCAAGGTCCTTCTTATGTAACTTACAGGTTCGCATATTCTAAAATTTGGCAGTTCTCCAGAAGATTTTTGCATGTATTTCCCATAGGGTCTTATGTTAACCTCAGTCCTCTCATAAGGTCATCAACCAATCAGAAACAAGAATTGCTTATGGCGGCCATGTTTGTCGCCTGAACTGGGCAAAATGAGAAAACTTTGTGAAACCTCAGACAGATGCATTATGTCAAGTCTCGTTCCCTTTGGCCAAGCGGTTTCAAAGAAGATTATCAACCGATGAAAGACAAGAACTGTCCATGACGGCCATGTTTGTTGCCTGATCAGGACGAAATGGGGAAAGTTTGTAAAAAAAACCTCCCAATTAGATGCTTCTGTCAAGTTTCGTTCATTTGGCCAAGTGACTTCAGAGGAGATTTTTTATATCAGCTAATCAGAAACAAGAACTACTCATGGCGGCCAAATTTGTATTCCGATCGGGATAGAAGGATTAAACTTTATAAAGGACCTCCTATAGATGCTGCCTGTCAAGGTTCGTTCCATTTGGCAAAGCAGTTCAAGAAAAAAAAAATCAACCAATGAGAAACAAGAATTGCCTATGGCCGCCATGTTTTTTATCCGATCGGGACGAAATGAGGAAACTTTGTAAAGAACTTCCCATAGATACTTCCTGTCAATTTTCGTTCTTCTGGCCTAGTGATTTCAGAGAATATTTTTTTATATCAACCAATCAGAAACAAGAACTGCCCATGGCGGTCATATTTGTAGTCCGATCGGGACAAAATGAGGAAAATTTATAAAGGACCTCCATGTATGGTTCCTGTCAAGTTTTGTTCCATTTGGCCTAGCAGTTTCAGATGTTTGAAAAATCAGCCAATGAGAAACAACAATTGCCCATGGCGGCCATGTTTGTTGTCCGATCGGGACGAAATGATCATCTTTATAAAGGACCTTACATAGATGCTTCCTGCCAAATTTAATTCTATTTGGCCCGGTGGTTTCACAGGAGAAGATTAAAATGTGAAAAGTTAACGGACGACGGACGGACTGACAATAGATGACGAACGACGGACGCCAAGTGATGACAAAAGCTCACATGGTCTTTGGCCAGGCAAGCTAAAAACTGATGAAATTATAACTGAGATATTGCTTTTGCGATACAGCATCATACAGTGAGGTGCATCATTGCCGTGTTACAGTAACCGTTATTGGCATTTTAAACAAAACGAATCGAAGTATTAAATGGACATGGACATTTTGGAAATATCTACAAACTTGTTAAATATTTAGAGATAATTTAATATTTTAGGTAGGGAAAATTAAGAAAGAAAGCTTTTGCGGTTTTAAAAAATATGACCAAAATGCGAATCTAGCAAGAAACCAAAAAAATATCTCTCACCGAGATACGAACTCGCAGATAGTTTAATAGTAATATAATAACAAATAAGAGTACCGACTGTGAGGGCCATCGGTAATTTAAAAGTATATGTATCTTAATTAAAGTATCGAATTGATTTTTTTTAGAAAAAAAATCCATTCTCGTTAAAAAGAACATTAAGTTAAAAAAACAGGAAACACACAAAATTTGACCATTAGTGTAGTCTTTCAGGACAACGTTTTATGTATTTCACTCTGGGGTGCTAGTCAGGGAATTCCACTTAAAAGATGCGGAAAATCCCCAGAATTAACAAAAATGCGTTTTCAACGTTGTTATGAGCTTACTTTAAGTTTTGTCTTGGATTTATCGATGCAGAAAACGCAAAACAGAAACTTTTTTTACTATGATAAAAAGATAAATTTCACAGATAATAACTACTTTCAGAAAATGGCCCTCTGAGTGAAATATTTTCTCGCCTTGTTGGCCCTACCTCTTTCACAAATTTATATATAATTTGTACGTTTAGTTGATCAGATATTTACAAAATATTCAAATAAAGAACATCAATGCAAAAACAAATTTATTCAAAATATATCATATATTTCAACATTACATGAGACTCTAGATATGAGTCTTAAACTATGTATTCGGTTAATTTTGTTCCAAATTTCTGTATTCACAAAATATGCCTGTTCTGTAAATTCTTATGAGTTTGAATTTGTTTTAGATTTTTAACACAAATTGTTTAAAACAAATAAAATAATATAAAAATGTAACATTTTATTTTTATTCTCGTGAACATTTGTCTGTTCTGTCCCAATCTCATAATTTTGTCCTGTCTTGATTTTACGGAATCTTCCTTTGTCTGTCGCTTTGATATTCTCTTCCCGGTATGAACATGCAAATAGAGTAATATTGTTTGAAGTGAGGAGTTTATGTTCGTGGTTGAAGGAATAAGGAAACAAGTAGAGTTTTCAATATTTCTAATAATATCAATCACCATTGTTATAAGTAATATAAGCTAAATTTTATTTGATGATGACTGTGACTTCAAGATACGGATCATCAATGAAGTAATATTACTGTATTTTTTCATATTATGAATAATACCACCAATTAATATATCAAAGGTACAAAGTAAGCTTTTCACAGTAAGAAGACAAAAGAATCCTTCAGTGAAAATAGAACTATCATATTTACATAATATTAGGGTCTTGTGACGGTTATATTCGAAATATTTGCCAGTCATGAGTGACATATTATCCGACGCGAAGTGGAGGGTAATATGTCGCTCGGCCTGGCAAATATTTCGCATATAACCGTCACAAGACCCTACTATTGTGATTATTATACTTCATGCTAAGAATTCACCTAACTTGAAATAAATTCACTTCCTCATGTGTTTAAAATAGCGCATCATTTGTTTCCGTAAATATTCATGAAAAGCGCTCTATTCTTGTAACCGTAGATGCACACAAAAACTCACGCGGCATATAAAGCCGCACTGGACATATTACTATAGTTCATATGCCGTATTTGCTGGATAGGTTGGAATTTATATGCGAATTATTAATGTACCAAATATCACAGTAGTTTCTGGCATGAAGTATAATAATGTTTAATACTTATATAAAGCCATATATTAATACATTCGCACGTGTAAATTAGTAAACACAGTTATATACGCATAAAAAATCTCCACATTCGTCCGAAATGAACAATTTCTTATAGTCCATACTAAAACAAAGTGCAAAAGGACGATTGATTCCATCCTTTTCTTTAAGAACTATTTCACTCTGTTTCCAATCAGACGAGAGACGATGTATATTGTGAGATTGCGAACCTACAACATATACAAGTCCTTCATTGTCGGTCGTAATACCGTATGGTCTACATAAATCTAGTGACACAAAGGTACAGATTGGTGTACCATCCTCCTGTATAGAATATGCCTTGGTATAATCCGTCAGGTATAATATACTGTTCCTAACATGAATATACTGGATGTCATCTTCTCCTATCGGTATAGTCTTTAAATGCCTTCCATCTGATTGTAGGATATATACTTTCTTCTTTCCTCCAACAAATATTTGGTTATCTTTCAAGGCAACACCATAACTATCCCCAGGAACATTTACTTCTTGCCCTGCTTTAAAATTGTCATCAAACTGTATAGACTTCCTATTCTTTAAAGAAGCTACCATTTGTCCAGTTTTCTCATTGTAAGCAATATCCCAGGCCTCTCCTGCCAACTGACATCTATTCAGATACTTCACGTCTGTAATATACATCTTCAGCATGGGTACGTTAGCAGAGCAGACTATTATCTTGTTATCTTTGGTTATTATAATACCTGTTGTACCACACAGCCATGTTTCCACATTCCATTCCATATTAATCTTCCTATCAAACTCAAATAATCTGATCGTTGGTTTACTTCCTGTCGAGATAAATTGTCTCTGAACATATCAACGGGTGGTGTGAACTTGAGGCCTAGTGTATCCAGTGTTGGAAGTAATTCTTTTAACTTTGTATCTTCTTCCTTGAGATTGTATTTCAATTTCTGTAGGAGGAGGAAAACTTGAGTGTTTGAACCATTCTTTATTAAAAATTCAAGATGTCGCAGATGGTTTTTAATTCTAGTTATAACTGTTATAGTATCAGATTGCTGTAACTGGAGTTTATCAACAGATGCATTGGTCATAGTGTCTATGTCGGAGATAAAGGTTTCCTCTAATCTATTTATTGTTTCTATAATGGAGGCTTTAAGGTCCGTTATTTTATTCCGGGCCCTTTTGTTGTCGTTTTTCACGTCTTGGATGTTTTTCTCTCTATCCTTTGCTATTGTTTCGTATGTTGAACAAATTTGTTGCATTCCTCCTGAAACATCTCCATATACGATTGAGGTCTTTGCGTCTCCAGCAGCCGTTTCAAGCGGAACTACCTTATCACATGATCTGTGTTCATCTGCCATACAGCTACGACAACAGAGGGCGTCATGGTAGGTACAAAAGAAATCCATGATGTAGTCAGGGTGACGTATGCAGCTCTTCAATGTTGTTGATTCTTCTGGTATTGAGGCAGCGAGATGTAATTCGACAAGATGGTGTTTCATTGAAGCTTTACTTCCTTTAGGAGCACGGATACAGTCGGAACACAAGACATCTTCACAGTCCATACAATACTTTCGGCTGGTTTAACTGAAGAACTGTCAATTCTAGTGCAAGGATCACAAAAGGATTTCGACGCCATTTCTGAAAATAATATATTTCCTTGTTCAATAATATTTATAATCCGGAAATATGTTTAATTAATGATATTTTTCTGCAAAATGGAAATTTATCTAGTTGATGCAATTTTGTGCACCGAGACTTGTATTATCAGTTTGTTTGATGTCGTTCGATATCAATTTTCTTGGTTGTCAAGGTAACTGCAGTGAACCAAATATTTTACAGTTTGAGGTTATACACATTCAATTTAATTATAACTGTTACATTTAAAAAAAAACAACGTAGCCTTTAATGCATGAAATTAAAATAACGGACAAATTTAACAAATTTAAAGGAATAGCTGCCACTATTCGGAAAACAAATCACCGGGAGAGGGCAACAATAGGTGTTTGAAATTCAAGTCAACAATGTCATCTAGCTAACCCAACATTATTGATAAGAGATTTTTGTGTCTGATGTAGTAGGCTAACCCAATCTCAGAGAGCAGAGATCTATCACATGAACTCATAAAGGGAGAGATCAGGTTCGTCGACAGAAGCGTAGCGGACGGAAATAGTCAATGTGTCGAGAGTTTTTTTCAGATTACGCGCAACGGGATTACACCAACGTGATTACAGTTGGTAATTAAATAGCATTTGTGCTATTCAACAGTAAATAGTACCTTTCAGGCAGTGTGAATAAAATAGTATTTTTATGAATTTTATATAGCAAAAAAGAGGAAGGATATAATAAAAGCTATTATTTTACATTAGCTTTGTCTTGAAAGAAAATAACCTGATAATGTCCGAAAATAACTCACATACTGCCTTAGTATAAACAACATATTATTTTAATCTTTAAACATAAACAAATTCTAAACAATTCTAGGTTGTTACAATAAATAAATAAATAAATAAATAAATAAATAAGTTATAAAATGATTTTAACAAACGGTGAAACACAAAATAAAACAAAAATTTATTTTATTTATTTTATTTTATTTAATTTTACTTATTTTTTAATTTATTTATAAATATTTCTTCTGAAAAATGGAAAAGAAAATAAAAGTTAAAAAAAATACAACGCCAAAACTAACGAAAAAAATATCTGGGATTATATGTCGATTCACACCTATGCACTTTTTCTAAAATGATTAGCTCACCTGGCCTAAAAGGCCATGTGAGCTATTCCTATCACTTGGCGTCGGTCGTCCGGCGTAAACTTTCCTTAAATTATCTTCTCCTCTAAAACCACTGGGCTAATTATGACTAAACTTTGGTAGAAAGGTCCGTGGGTTACCCCCTTCCAAAATTATGTCCGGCATCTCTGACATCCAACGAACATGACTGTCGTGGCCTGTATCGCTCACCTAATATTTAAATTTGCTAAAAGACTTTGAGATTAACATCCTTGCCATCTTTGGTTTCTATCCATTTAGTAATTTTCAAGAAGAAGCTGTCTGTATCTAATTCCCATAGGGTCCTATGTTGAACTCAGTATTCAAGGATGACAGAACGTCATAAGGAACATTAATGCTATGTTTGGTTTCAATCAATTTAGTAGTTCTCTAGAAGATGATTTTTCTATGTATTTCCCATAGGGCCCTATCTTAACCTAAGTCCCCCGTGCTGGCGGCCATCTCGGATGACGGATCGGCATCAATGTAACAACACTTGGTCAGCACCTCATAAAGAACATTCATGCCATGTTTGGTTTCAATCTATCTAGCGGTTCTCTAGAAGAAAATTTTTGTTTAGGGTCCTATGTTAAACTAAGTCCCCCACTGGCGGCCATCTTACCAAAGTAAAAACACTTGTCAGCAACTTGTAAGGAAAATATGTGCTATGTATCGTTTCAATCCATTGAATAGTTCGCTAGAAGTTTAAAATATGAAATGTTGAAGGACGTACGGACGACGGACAAAAAGTGATGTCAATATCTCGTATGATCTTTTGGCCAGGTGAGCTAAAAAGGGGGATGAGTTTCAAAAATCGTCTACGAAACTACGTGGCTAATTGGAACCAGACTTGGCAGCAATGGTCCTAAGGAGGTCCTCTTCAGAATTGTGTCTGATGACCCAGACTGTCAACGAAGATGGTCGCCACAGCCTATGGGAATTCATTTCAAAATCTTCTTGTATTTTAACAAAGGACTCTATGGGGAAATTAATTTCAAAATCTTCTTGTCTGAAACATTAGAACCTATGCGAAATTCATTTCATAATCATCTTGTCTGAAACTACTTAGCCAATTGGAGCTAAACTTCACTGCAATGGTCCTAAGATAGTTCTCTTTCAGAATTGTGTCCGATGTCCCAGACTGTAAACCATGAAGGCTGCCACTGTCGAACTTATTTCAACATAGGAACCTATGGGAAAATTCATTTAAAAAACTTCTTGTCTGAATCTACTAAGCCAATTGGAACTAAATTTGGCAGCAATAGTCCTTCGATGGTCCTCTTTCAGAATTGTGTGCAATGACCTGGTCTGTGAACTAAGATGGCCGCCACAACAGAACTTAGTTTAACATAGGACCCTATGGGAAAATTAATTTCAAAATATTCTTGTCTGAAACTACTTAGCCAATAAGAACGAAACTTGGCAGCAATGGTCTTACTCGTTGACACGAATGTTAACTAAGCATGCCGCCACAGCCCAACTTAGTATAACATAGTACCCTTTGGGAAAATACATCTAAAAATTATTATGTCTGAAACCACTGAGACAACAATTGGAACTTGTGAAAAATTCATTTTAAAATCTTCTCGTTTGAAACTACTTAACCAGTTGGAACTAAACATATATTAGCAGCAATGGTCATAAAATAGTTTTCTTTGAGAATTGAGTGAAATGGCCTGGTTTCTGAACGAAGTTGGTCGCCACAGCTGAACTTGCTTTAACATAGGACCCTATTGGAAAATTCTTTTCAAAATCTTCTTGTCTAAAACTGTTGAGCTAATAGGAACTAAACTTGGCAGAAATATATGGCACGCCGTTGTTATATTTATTCAATTTCGAGATATCTTATTTAGTTAAATAAAATATTTTATAAACTAATTGAGATATCTTAATAATAAAATGAGATATCTTATATATTAAATAAGATATCTGATTTATTAAATAAGATATCTGATTTATTAAAAAAGATATCTTATATATTAAATAAGATATCTTATTTAAATGTTTATAAAGATATCTTATTAAATATATAAGATATCTCTATTAATTTATAAGATATCTTATTAACTATATAAGATATCTTATTAACTATATAAGATATCTTTTGTATAGTTAATAATAGAGATATCTTATTTACTTAATAAGATATCTTATAAACTAAATCAGATATCTTATAAACTTATAGAGATATTTAATTAACTTATGGGGATATCTTATTTAACTGGTTATAAAGATATCTTATTGAATATATAAGATATCTCTATAAGTTAATAAGATATCTCTATTAGTTTATAAGGTATCTTATAAACTTTATAAGATATATCTATAAGCTAATAAGATATCCCTATTCGTTTATAAGATATCTTATAAACTTTATAAGATATCTATAAGTTTATAAGATATCTCTATTAGTTTATAAAATATCTTATAAACTTTATAAGATATCTAATAAAGTATGTGTTTAAAAGATATTTTTATAAAGATGTAAGATATCTTATATACTTTATAAGATATCTTATTAACTAATAGAGATATCTTATTAACTTATAGAGATATCTTATTTATTTTCAAATCAAATAAGATATCTTATAAAAATTAAAGATATCTTAATACTTAATAAGATATCTTGGAATTTGAATAAATATAAAAACGGCGTGCCATAGAAATATACCTTAGACGGTCTTCTATCAGAATTGTGTCTGATGACGCAGACTGTCAACCAAGATGGCTGCCACAGCCCAACTTAGTTTAACATAGTACCTTTTGGGAAAATATATCTTAAAATTCTCTTGTCTGAAACCACTGGAACAACCAATCGAACCAGACTTGGCAGTAGTGGTCCTTAGATGGTTTTCTGTTAGATTTGTGTACGATGACCTAGACTGCCAACCAAGATAGACCCGCAGCCGAACATAAGACCTATGGGAAACCAGCGAAATTGACTGCTACACTTATTATTTTTAGTCCTGCTCAAGGTGACAAATTAAATTCAATTAGCAATACAGGCTCTTGGGAGCCTCTAGTTTATTATAAACATTGTCAAATAAAATAAATATAAATTAATCTAATAGGTGTGTATAACATATTATTTATAAATTATTTTTATATTTGTAATACAAAGAATCGTCTGTTAATTCAGTTCAATATCAATATATTGAATATATCAATCGGTATCTTAATCTGATTATAAATGCTTTCTAGTGTTCTCGTGTTTAACTTCAGCCAGGCCGGGACTGTAGCTGTCCGACTAGTACAGTGAAATGTTCAAAGTTTTGAATTATTTTTCAGTCGTTTGTAAAAACTGTGCAAATCTAAGGCACACCTTAAAAATGCGTGCAAAATCAATACGACCTATTTTCTATCCATCGTACTTACTATTTCACCGTTATGTGTTATTTATCTCTATAAAGCCAATCATTTATATACAAACAAACAAAAACAGTGAAATCATCTTTCGTTTCTCAGTTTCTTCTACCAACAAATTAAACTGGTTCTCTGTTATAAACAAGTCTGGTTAAATATATGTTTAATAGACCGAATACCAGAGTCAGTACAATAATCAATACAATGTTTACATTTATCTTGTTAATAGGTAATTTCCATATCCAGTCGAAGCTTTATTGAAGGAATAATGCTAATTTTAATATGGGAAGGATATCTGTTCTTTAGCTAGGTGTGAAATGTTAAAATAATATGCCTACCCAAGTCAACATAAACGAAAGTATGAAAATATACTGATTAGGCTATGTGTCATTGAGAGTCAGACAACTTCCAGTTGGATTAATCACACGAGCAAAAATTGGAGTGGTTTAAAGTTGAAAATAAGTAGACATGTAGGTAATATATTATCTTTGATTTGCTTATTAGACCAATTTTAACATATAATTCTGAAGTATGTTTCATGGATAGCTATCTTCCTTATAATGCAAAAAACATCAAAGTCAGAGTAACCATATAGTTGAACTATTAAACTTTATAGATAAGTCACCACTAGAAAAGGTCTACCTTTCTTTTTTCCAAAACTTATTGGGAGTCTGGAAAACTTCTTCTCATCTAGCCCCCCGTCTAGAATTAGGTATATTGCAGTCAGAAAGTCACATCAATTCATTCTATATTTGCTATACATTTGTACTTCATAATGCAGATATAAATCCACTTCTTAAAGAATCTTTTTATGTTTCAAAAGAGCTTGATTCACGTCAAATATATTTATGGGTTACCTTTATAAAAGATGTTTCATCAGACGATCACGTCCCAGAGGAAAAGATTTCCCCCTGTAAAACTATCAGAAATGTCAAATCTCTGAAGCCAGAGATTAAGAATCTTTTTTAAAATAAGCATGATAATATAAATAACAGATCATTATATAATCTCATGGCCCAAAGTAAAGTTTTATTTTATAAAAATACAAAAGTGAACAATGCGAAAGAGTATTATCAAAAACAGTCAAATGAAGAAAATGAATTACGTATTTCAGAGTATCTGATCATAATCTTAAAGAAATCGAAGTTGGTAGATACAACAAGTATCCCGCTCTCTCATGTTATGTAATTTTTGTACATTAAATGAAGTGGACGATGAACAGCATTTCTTCTTGGCATGTCCATTGAATTCAAATATTAGGAATAAGTATTTTGCCAGGTTGGGATAAGAAAAATCAGATTTTTTCAATATCTCACCACGACAAAAAATTAAGATTACATTAAATCCAAAAAACTAGCGGCAGGTACTTGAGCTGTCTTCCTGTGTTTTTGCTGATAAGAAAATTGAAGATATTTGCCCGTTTTACATTTTGAAATTTAAAACACGGCCGGTGTACTTTAGACATGAGAATATTTTTTTTTAATAAAGCTTATACCAGAAAAAAACTTTTAATTTACTTTAATTTGAAAATACTATGCGGCAAGTTGGGGTCAAAACATTTCGAATTCTAAAATCGCCAAATCTGCATCTTATTAATAATTCTACCTGTTCCTTACCATGCATGTATCATATTTCCCATTTTGTAAATTGCAAACTATTGCGTTGGTCTGTAATGTATCATTATGATATATTTCTTTTATTTTTAGAGCAGCTAAATGTGGTATAGATAATTTAGAAATTCATGATTTACCAAATTAGAAATATAAAAGCGATTATAAAACATTTATTTGTTGCATTTCAGTATTCAGAAGTAGCTTTATATATTTCAAATAATATTTATATCTATTTTATAAAATGTCTGAAAAATATATATATATATTTAATATCCTATAATTTTGTTTCATTCATTTTTTTTTATTTACAGTATTCAAACTGACAAATACAGGTTATCTTGGGATAATTCTTTACTTAATAATTAAAATCAATTAAAACTCATTGTCAGAGCATAATATTATTTGTCCCGTAAGTTTTTTCTGATTATTTGACATAAGACACCGTAATTACTTGACCAATGAAACATTAAAAGATTTATATTTGTAAAACGAAGAAATGAAATTCATCTCCAAGCACATGAAAAACGCTTGTGTTAGAATTAGGTTGTTTTTACCATATTTTCAAGTACATAGAGATTACAAATTAAAGACACGTTAATGGTGTAGCTCTTGCTTCTTTTACCAGGTGAGTAAAAGTTATTCAATTGTGGTCATAATAATTTATTTTAACATTACCATTTACTTGAAACAGTCAATTCCGATACAAATGTTTTGTCTTTATTCGTGTTATCTGGAAGATTCGTTCCAACTCAACTCCAATTCGTACCAATCAATTCGTGCTGACACCCGTACTCGATTCATTCCAAATCAAATACGTTCCTGGCTTTTTCGTTCCAAGTTTATACTATGTCAGAGTTTTGCATTATTTGTAAAGTTTATTAATGAACAAATGAATAATGGACAATACACACAGCTTGACACTTGCTTTAATTAATCGGCAAGAGACTTGGGTTCGATTCCCCGTTGGAGAGGTAAAGTAAGCAGTATTTACCTATACAGACACTGTAAGAAAATAAATGCTTATTAACTTGTCTGCAAATCTTATTTTGTTACTCATTTAATTATTTATTAACGATATGAAGTTGATCAGTTTCCTCATATAAACCATAAAAGTTACATTTTCGTTTTTGAAAGAAAGAAAGAAAATAAAAGAATATTGGAAGATTGGCTTGGAGATTTAGAATTCTAAATCTTACTTTTCGATAGGTCTGTTGCTAAAAAAATTAAAATCGAATTTCAAAACTAAAAAGCAGAAAATTGCATGGAAGCTTCTTGTTTTGTTTGTCATCGTTTTATCTGCAGCATACCTTGTCTTCTGACTTGAGTGATTGATGGACTTACGGAACATGTGGAACTGGTCAGTTAAATTCTTATTCAATATAAATTGTTAACGGAAAAGATATAATTTTATTCAGTCATTGGTTTTTATGACGTTTTAATCATTTTCGTTTCTCTTTTTATGACGGGTTTGGATAGACTCCTTTTCTTGATGTTTGTAGAATTTTATTCCTAATGTAGTAAAATAAAATGCAGAAGTGAGTCCGATCATGTGCTTTTTGGGAGGTGGGGGAAAAGGAATCAGGATATTACCATTATATACATTTAAGTATTCAAATAATAATCTGTATTTTGTATCCTAGGGATGACAAACCGGTCAAAATTTACCAACTGGTTATCGAATAATCTTCCGACCGACTACTTGATTAACCGGTAGAAATTAAATCATTGTACGAAGAGAATAATATTCAAAACAAATATAAAGAAAAGAACGTATATTACATGAAATTTACACACAGCTACCGATGGATGCTTTTCTGGCGTAAACCATCTAGAAATTTCAATCGGATACTTCAGTTTCAAGTAGTTAAGCATATTACTAGTTCCCCTCGTATATGTTATTTCAACACTTCACAACTTCCATTTCTCAATTTTTGAGTCGGGACACACTTAAAGAGAGACCAAGACTTTAACTGTTGCGGAGGCATTTTGTAATGACACCCAAACACTTGGACTTCAACTTAATAAGACAAGCCGTTATTACGTATAGTGATTAGTATTATAAACAGTTGTAAAAACATCTGTGTCTGGGGAAGTGTGTGTGTGTGTGGGGGGGGGGGGGGGGTTAAAATCAGTTCTTAATAATGGGACAATCGAGGCTTGTTGTATTATTGATTAAATAATAAGGGCTTTATTTACAGGTATCTAAACAAATACGAGTCAAAGATCGACATTGATAAATTGAAAACTTTTGTTTTCTTTTTTATGGTTAATCGAATCGCTGAATTACCATCTTTACGACGATTAACCGGTTAAACGAGTAATAGTTGCCATCCCTACTTTTTACAAATCCTTATATTTACAATTCATTAGATATTCACCTGCCATTACTGTTATCAGTAAAAACTTCACATCTTAATGCAATTTTAGGTAATACCCTCTGTTTAAGGGTAAATTACAGAGATGATTTCTATTGTATATTGCGCCAAATAATCTTTATTTGTTAATTGGTAAAATTGTATTATAAAAAAATTTTTTCTGTACAAATATGCTTTATTTGTGACATTACTTATCAGGCTTTTACGTCCGTTGCGTAATGTGTACCATACCTCATGTTATCATTGTCGGTGTTACTGCAGTATATAAGAGAGGATCGACAAATATACCCAAGGAACAAACCAAAAAACACAATCCATTAGACAGACAAACTCGAGAAGACAAATGAACAACCACAAGAACAATAACTGAAAAATAAAAAAAACAATGAACAACACGAACTCCTATTAAAACCAAGAGTGAACTGCTGTTCTGTTCAATACAACTACTTCAACAGTCCGTCCCACCTTATAAAGGTCTAGATCTAAGATGCTGTGCGTTATATAGGTATATTTCAACAGTGGATGCCTCTTGAAAATAAAGAAAGGTCTGTATAAAAATTGGGTCGCCCTGACTGCTCGACTGCTCCAGCTACTCGTTATTTCATGTTACACACTAATTTAGTTAAAATTTACATCTATTTATATATTATGCTTTACTATTGTGAAATTATACTTAGGGCATCTGTTTTAGTTTATGTTGTTTCAGAATGTTCTGTTTGAAATTATTTTGCAGTTATTTAATTTTGCAATAGTCTTTTTCTCTCTCGATAAATGACTCGTGTCTTCCACACTGTTAAAACTTATTCCATTTTTTTCTATACATGTATCTTTAGGGAGCAACCATTTGATTTTTATGGGGGAAGGGGGTCTAGGATCAAATTTGAAATAAAAAGGCAGGACCAAGATTTTTACATAATAAAAAGACAGGATCACTTTAGGTATGAAAAAAAATGCAGGACTTGTGTCAAACAGGAATTTTGTTGGTTTAAATGAAAATAAAAATTATGCCGCAATAGCGGCCGCAAAACAAATACAAGGACCAAAACTTCCAGGAAAAAAAATAAGCAGGATAAAAAATTTGAACCTAGCCCCATAAAAAAACAACTTGCTGCTCCCTTATCTGAAACTGTTCGAGAGAGAATTTTCTGAATTTCATCTTGTCGTTTTTTTAAGATTTGACTCCCTTTCCCGCAATTTCATGTTTTTATACTTAGAATATTTAACCGTTGCACCTCTTTGTTCACTTTTTATAGTATCCCACTTCAATTTTTTATTTTCTAAGTTGTGATATTTATCATCACTTTCTGATATTGTGATTTTAACTATTTCCACATAATATTTATCTGTCAGTAAGCCAGAATTGAATTTCCAGAAACCGGGACCTCTCTCGCTAAAATATTTCCCAGATAATGTCAATTTAATGAGATTGTGGTCAGTCTTTATAGAGGGACAATATATGTATTGTTCACACTGCTTGAAAAGAAATTCGAGATCAACCAAAATCTAAGCGACATTTATGAATAACTAAGAATCAGTATTTTGTCTCTCTCCAAATATCACACAAGTAAAATTCTTCTATAAAATCTTCTTATTTTCTAGTATATCTACCGAGTGTATTAAAGTTTGAGCCATCCATTTTGCCCAAAGAATGATTTAGAATACTATTAAAATATCCGACCAAAACGACATTTTGATTTAATTTTTCGTTTAATAAAGTCTTGATTTTTTTCAAAGTGTTTAGTTGCGGCGTGATAATTAACAAAAACAAAATCTGTGTTATCAATTTCAACAGTAAGAATGAGATATCTTCCGTTTTCATCTGCTATTTTTCCTTTTAAGTTGTAGACTGTAGAGCTTTTACATAAAAAAGCATACATGTAACCTCGAGAATGAGTTCCCCGTGCGAAAAATAAATATCTGCACTCTCGTTTCCATATAGTTTCACATGATTAAAACATTCAAAAATAATAGAATTACTAAGGGTTCATTCCTTGTATTGCACATGGTAGATCTCCTTTGCTGAAATTTTGCTTCCTATTTCGGTATTTTTGGTTATGAGTACTTCTTGTTCTAAAATAAATTTGGTTTTTGGTCTTCCAAATGTTTCAGTTCTAATGCTGCTGATGAGAGGTAACTCCTTGAAATGCGTAGTATACAGCATAGTATAAATTTACTATATCTAATATTAGTATCATTGGATTGTTATTTTCAATACTATGCGTTTTGCAATTGCATTATTATTATCAGTTAAAATCAAAATTCATTATTTTTAACTGCTCCCTAAGTCCTTTATAACATAGGGAAGAAGTTAGTATGACACTGGTACTTTGTCCCTGAAATACAACACTTACTACGACATTGCTGTTAGATTTCTTTCATACAGTCAAACATGTTTTAAAGGGCACCTCTAAATAGCATAAAAAAGCATACATAAAGGGCACAGTGAAAAAGTTCCATTCATGAACAAAGCATGTAAAATAAACCTCTGTATAAAGGGCACCTGCTCATAAAGGGCACTTTTTATGGTCTCTCTGGTGCCCTTTATAGACAGGTTTGACTGTATATTAATGATACATGAATTAAACCAATCAGGGATATAAAAAATAACAATATGCCTTTATTTATATCACTGTTCCACAGAGATATAACGTTCCGTTTCACATTAATTATTTAAATGAATAGAATAATAGAGTACTCATATCCTTAAATTATTATTTGTGACTAATATGTGAGATCAGATTCATAAACAAAACGTCTGTACCCTGTAGAGTTGAATGTCGAATGTTTTTGATTTACAAAAAAAGAAAGAATTCCCATTTTAAAATGAGTAGCTATTTGATTATATTTATCAAGGAGCAGAGTTATCAAAAGTATGAAACTGGAATTAATATGGGGTACGCCTCATTGAAACACACGATTAAACGGGAAGAAATAAATATGCAGTCTAGAAGAATCCTCTGTGCACAGTCTTGTCATTGTAAATACTTTTTACCTTAGAAAATAGTATTTTAATTTTTTCTCAGCAAATATTCAAAAACAGTCGTCCATCCCCACAAAAAATACATAAAGTCTCTTAACCCAAAGTAGAAAATTAAAAAAAAATGAACAAGCCCAATCCCCCCCCATTATTCCAAACCTTCCAAATTAGAAGTCTTTGGACGTTGTGTGGAGCAAAGCAACTAGTAATCGGGGTAAGAAAAATAACTGTTTGAGTAATATTGCACAACGCATTCAATTGAGAATAGATTTTAAGCCTTATTAAGTCTTTTTTACATTTTAAATTACCTGAATTTAATTAACATATAAGTTTGTTTTTAGTGTTTAACTGTTATAAATACAATTCTTTGATAGCAATTTTGATGCACCAGATGTACATATTTCGTCGATTTACTACAGTCATCAGTTCTGCTCGAGGCCTAATATGTTGAAAACCAAAACAACAATCCAAAAGGTTGAAGAGCAAATTCAAAAATTCAAAAAATGAACAAAAACTGTAAAGCCAAAACCAAGGACAGAGCTATGCACGAGGGAGATACTCCTTAGTTTTCCAAAAAAAAATTACAATTTTGTAACAGTAAATTTTAAGTATCAATTTCGGGCTAGTATCAAAATACAAGCAAAAGCTGGGGAATAACCTATAAAATATTCCATTTAATAAACAATAATAATCAAGAATTAATCCACCATATCACTTCGTCATATATAAACTACATGTAGGTCAAATTTATGAGGATGGGCAGGAATGTATTTGAAAAAGATAGACTTCAAAACTTGGTGCACGAAAAGGCAGATTAGAACATGTAAAATGTGATGAAAAGAGGCACGATTGATCTCACTTGGAAATCAAATAAAGGTACACCTGTTAGAAAAATAGTACTCGCCTCGAGTGCGGAAGGTCGTGGGTTCGATATCCGTTCGGGTCAAACCAAAGACATGCTGCTTCTCAGCCAAACACGTCTCATCTAGGAGTAAGAGCATAGGTCTGATGGGCTCGGAGTCAGTATACTATGTCAAAGCTGGGTGCTATGTCTTCCTGCCGACTATTACCTCATGAGCTATGAGAACAGCGACCATATTCATATCATATCAACATGTTCTCATCCTGATATGCACCTAATGGTTGCCACTAGACGTAATTCAATCCATCCTCAAAAAGTCTCAAAGAAAACGCAACATATTTAAAGGATCCAAGAGAAATTTCTTGATCACATTAAAATCAAGCTGCTGCTCCTTTGAGGTTTGATAAAGCGCCAGTTATAAATGCTGCATGTTGGCCTATTTTTTTCAGAGCCAGAAACAACAACAGGAAGATAAAAAAATTAGATTATTGATAATCCGGAAATTAATGCGTCCAATTATGACATGCGTGATTTGTAACTTCATATATATAAATTAATGCGCGATGAATTATGTTACAACAAATGATTTTATTATGACAAAAATCGGTTAACATTTAGATCAAAATTGATTTTTTTATTCCCATATCAATTTATACTATAAGGTTGTGTTAGGTTACAAAACATATTATTAACTTGTGTTGGTGTTGATGAATTCAATATTTATCTTTTCATCACATTGTGATTTTGATATGATTTATTTTTTACGAATCATTACAATATCTTTTTCCTTAATCTTACAATTTTACAATCTAATGGAAAATGTTGGTCATCTTCAATTTATTACAATTATGATAGAGTCTCTGCTGACCAGGAATATTAGAGTGAATTCATTTTTCAATATTTCATGTATAACTGTCATTTCTTTAATTTATGATTTATTTTCAAACTTTTGATTTAACTTATGTCACCATATCATATCATAGTTATTCTAATTATTTCCACAACATTATTTACAGAAAGTTTTTGCAAGTAATTAATTTTTTTCGCGTAGGATCTTATGTTAATATTTTACAATTCTTTCATATGAATGAATTTAGTGGGTACAGAAACACCACAATTTTCAAATCATTAAATATATAAATTTAACTTTTCCCTGATTTAACTTTACAGAAAGAAGATATTATTCAATTTAATAAATCATTTCTTGCACTGTGATCACTAACTTATAAATTCGACTTTCTGGGATAATGTTTATACTATATATATATATGCAAATATTATAATATCTTCATTAGCAGCCTGAGTTAAACACCAATAATGAATGTCCTCCGTCATTCGAAATAAACAATTTCTCGTAGTTCCTATTAAAACTAAGTGTTATCGGATCCTTGATTCCATCGTTTTCTCCCAGAACAATTTCACTCTGTGTCCAATCAGACGAGAGACGGTGCATATTGTTAGATTGCCAAGCTACAACATATACACGTCCATCATTGTCGGTCGTAATACCATCTGGTCCACATAAATCTGGAGACGTAAAGATACAGATTGGTGTACCATCCTCCTGTATAGAATATACCTTGTTATATTCCGTCAGGTATAATAAATTGTTCCTAACATGAATATAATAGATAACATCTTCTCCTATCGGTATAGTCTTTAAATGTTTTCCATCTGATTGTAGAATATACAATTCCTTCATTCCACCAACAAATAATTTGTTATCTTTCAAGGCAACACCATAACTATCATCAGGAATTTTTACTTCGCGTCCTGCTTTAAAATTGTCAACAAGCTGAATAGACTTCCTATCCATTAATGTAGCTACTATTTGTCCAGTTTTCTCATTGTAAGCAATATCCCAGGCCCCACCTGCCAACTGACATCTATCCAGATACTTCCCGTCTGTACTATACATCTTCAGCATGGGTACTTCAGCAGAGCAGATTATTATCTTGTTATCTTTGGTTATTATAATACCTGTTGTACCATACTGTCGTGTTTCTACATTCCATTCCATATTAATTTGACTATCAAACTTAAAGGATCTGATCGTTGGTTTACTTCTTGTTGAGATAATTTGTGCTTCAGCTTCCTTCAGAGGATTATACTTAAAATTACTTTGTTTTGATGTTGTTTCTATAGTACCAAGGCTCTTTGTATCTCTAAACATATCAACGGGTGGTGTGAACGTGAGGCCTAGTGTATCCAGTGTGGGAAGTAATTCTTTTAACTTTGTATCTTCTTCCTTGAGATTGTATTTCAATTTCTGTAGGAGGAGGAAAACTTGAGTGTTTGAACCATTCTTTATTAAAAATTCAAGATGTCACAGATGGTTTTTAATTCTGGTAATAACTGTTATAGTTTCAGATTGCTGTAACTGGAGTTTATCAACAGATGCATTGGTCATAGTGTCTAGGTCGGAGATAAGGGTTTTCTCTAATTTATTTATTGTTTCTATAATGGAGGCTTTAAGGTCCGTTATTTTATTCCGGGTCCTCTTGTTGTCGTTTTTCACGTCTTGGATGTTTTTATCTCTATCCTTTGCTATTGTTTCGTATGTTGAACAAATTTGTTGCATTCCTCCTGAAACATCTCCATATACGATTGAGGTCTTTGCGTCTCCAGCAGCCGTTTCAAGAGGAACTACCTTATCACACGATCTGTGTTTATCTGCCATACAGCTACGACAACAGAGGGTGTCATGGTAGGTACAAAAGAAATCCATGATGT
Organism: Mytilisepta virgata; assembly: GCA_028015205.1. Lineage (NCBI taxonomy): Eukaryota > Metazoa > Mollusca > Bivalvia > Mytilida > Mytilidae > Mytilisepta > Mytilisepta virgata. The sequence goes on along the minus strand of CM051511.1, from coordinate 36,312,487 downwards.
AGTCAGGGTGACGTATGCATCTCTTCAATGTTGTTGATTCTTCTGGTATTGAGGCAGCTAGATTTAATTCGACAAGATGGTGTTTCATTGAAGCTTTGTTTCCTTTATGAGCACGGATACATTCAGTACACAGGAAGTCTTCACAGTCCATACAATACTTTTGGGCTGGTTTAACGGAAGAACTGTCAATTCTAGTACATGGATCACAAAAGGATTTCGACGCCATTTCTGAAATATATAGTTCCTTGTTAGATGTTTTTAAATTCGGAAATGTTAAGTAATTCTTATGTCAAACAGATTTTTTTTCTTCAAATTATTAAATACATTTAAAAACAATGTAGCCTTTACTGACTGACACTGATAAAGTTACAGCTTTTATACATATATATATGTGCTCAATTGTCTATCCAATCAGTTACTTTTATCATCCAATTGTTGACAAGAAACAAAGGAAATAAATTACATGCATTAACCATACCTAAATTCAGCATACATTCCCCATGGACTATTTGTACAAGTTCTGTTTATTTTGCTAAATCCTGGAGATAAGTCTTGTGTCAAACAGGCATTCCCCGTATCTATGGTCTACTTTCAAACTTTGCCATGGATCCTTATGTCACGTTTTGACGGTATTTTGATTCAAACTGAAATAATCTCTTCTACCAAGAACTTCCGATGTTAAAGTTCTCGGAGAAACATCATTTAAAACGTATATTTCAGTTCTACATGGATGTAAATTGTTCAGAAGGAGACAGATAATCAGGCAGTGGTCCTAGCATGTCATAATGCAGGAAATCCTTGATTCTGAGACATCGCGAATTTATTCGAATATATCTAATTTGGTAATAAATAAGAATGGAAATAAAGCTAAATATGTAATCCATTCGACAAACACAAACTGGATGTCTTATATTTAAGTTGATAAGTTAACGATGATATCACATTTTCTGTCCAGAAAAATTGTATCCGAAAGTTAGGCATATGGAAAAAGATTTACCTAACTTTGTTTCCAGTGAGCACCAAATATTTATTCTACTTATAAAGAAAGTAATAACAAAAATTGTTCTTTTTTCCTAAATGTGAAAAGTAATGAAGCTAATACTTTGAAACGAAATCCGATTTAGTTAAACCTCTCACGGTTCACAGTGTCTTTTGCAAGAACACAATTCAAGATTTTCTGATATGCATTGTACTTAATCAGGCTAGCTTCTGTTCGTTTCTTCTCTTTATTTATTTAATATTATTTTTTCGGGAAAGTTGGGTGAATAAGGGCTCTTATGTCTCAATTGACTTTACATGTATGTTCAAATTTCAGATATACTTGTCAATTTCCTCTAATACAGACATAAAAATATAGAAAGGTGAGTTTGACTTAAATTAACACCCTCAATAATATCCATTTAAGAACTGAATGTTGCATTTTATTAGTTTTATTTGGGTGTAAAAGCCTTGACCAAAGTTAATTTTTTATGAAGCGCGGAAGATTGTTTCCTCTTCACCCTTTGCAGATTAAGACAGAATTTGTAAACCCCACGAAATCACAGTAGCCACGCCTACTCTGATTACATCATTGACCAATGAACGTATTTGAGCCCATATACTTCTGTACGAGGAACGTAGCCTAAAACTTCAATAAGTTGATTAAACACAGTGAACGTGTCAGTTAATTTTCTTCTTATGTGTTTTGAGTTAAATTCTCGTGGCTTAATATACAATTTTAACCGCATTTCGCAATATTATTTGTTTACATTGTCGACACGTGATCGCTGAATTCTAACGCGTTTTGATTGGATACAGCTAATCCCAGCCACATCGAATAAATCTAAGTACGAATACACGAACCGGAAATTCCGGCTTAACGTGCCAAGAGTGAAGAGAAAAGCGAATCGTAACCATTTTTTAGCGAAGATATGGCATAATCTAGCCTTTAAAATACCTGCAAAATCAGTGAAACTTATATTCTTTACATCGTACTTACTATTTCACGGTTTATCTGTTATTATTTGGCTCTTTAAAGCCAATCAGTCAAATAACAAAAACAGCGAAATCAACTTTCTAACACCAATAAAACTGTTCCTCAGTAATAAACAAACGCGGTAAGACATAGTTAAATGAGTAAATATAATAATAAATACAAGGTTTACATTTATCGTGTTTACAGGTGATTAAAATATCCAGTTAATTAACGTTATGGAAGCTTTAGTGAAGAAATAATGCTCATTTTATCTGGTGCATCAAGATTGGTACTGTATAACAGAATTTTAATTAATATTGGAAGGGTAATTGTTCTTAAACTAGGCGTGAAATTTAAAACAATATGCCTACCCAAGTCAATAGAAATATAGATTTACATATAGGATATGTGTCATTGAGAGTCAGATAACATCCAGTTGGATTTAATTCATTACAACAAAAAATCCTTAATCTTAAATTTTGGAATAGTTTTAAGTTAATTAAATATTTCGATAATCTACGATCTTCGTGTTGTTAAAACTAAAGCAATATTTTAGTGTAAAAATTTAAATAAAGAAACTTGAATATATGCGATCTTTATCTCCCTAAAATTGGAGAGGTATTTGTACTTAAGATGAATTCTTTGATACCAATTTTGATGCACAGAATTTGCTCATTTCGTCGACTAATGACTCATCAGTTGTGCTCCAGGCCCAAAATGTTGGAAACCAAAACAATAATTCAAAAATATCAACAATGTCCAAAAAGGGTAAAAAGAGGGAATACACTCTTTAGTTCTCACAAATTTAACAACTTTGTAACAGTGAATTTCAAGGATGAATTTCGGGCTAAGAGGTGGCGTGAAATAAAATATGCCTATACCTATTCCAACATGACGGAATGTATGAAAATATAAAGATTTAATGCTAGAGTCACGGCGAGTCAGACAACGTCCATTTTGGTTAAGCACACTAGAGCAACAATTCATCACTCGCAATATTTTAAAGATGAAAATAAGTAAATATTTTGCTAATTTATCATCTTCATGTCGTTAATACTAAAGCAATATTTAGTTTAGAAATTGAAATATAGTCACTAGATAAATGTGAAATTTATCCCCTCAAAGACATGAAGTGCTCTAAACTTGAAAATGTATTTGACTTTAGATTGTCAAAGATGTTCAAAATAAATGAAAAATTCCTTATTTGAGAATTATTGCAAGTTAAAGGCGCAGATGTCATTTTTGACAAGTACTGTCCAAACACCGTTTTTTTTTAAAAAATTTGCAAACACTCATGTATGTATATTGAAATAAGCTCCAGAGTTTTCTTTTGCTTTTGTTATGCAATATATAAATGACTCTTTAAAAGGGTTCAGATGAGAGGCATACAGTACTGTTTATGTAAATCCTTCTACAAGTTCGACAAATTTTTCAATAAAGGAAAATTATTTAATGATGGGCCAAAGACTCAAAAGATCAGGTTGCGTTTAATGTGTAAATAAGAATAGTGTGAATTATCCATTGCATAACATAGCTAAACAACAAAATAGACAACAGGAAAGATCAACAATGACATACCAATCAGTCAAAGCAACCCAACTGACAGAACTCTTGACAATAACATTAAAAAGTAAAAAACGCAAAATGAACACAACAGAGAGTCAGGATAGTCTGACATGGTATAAATTTAACGGGCACTTAAACGTTCCCTTGTCTAGCCTGAAACTCTGGTGTACAACTTAACTTAAGAAATAGCAAAGGTGTATTCGAAGGAAGGGAAAATCGAAAATAACCGACAAACTCCGGAGAACAACTAAGATACAACGTAAGACCAAAGCAATACAAACATTACACTTTAAAACTAAAATCTTATGAACAACATGGACCACACCAAACAACCGGGGGGGGGGGGGGGGGGGGGGGGGGGGGGACTCAGGCGCTCCGGAAGAGTAAGCAGTCTCTGCTTCCTGCAGAACACCTGCCATGCTGCTCATATCAAATCCGGTATGAGGTAGGGACAACATCGATGGAACAACTGTCAACCAAGTCATGATGACGTCCATAAAACTTTAATAAGGATGACTGCAACTTAGGAGCAACATACCCCTACTTGAGCAACTTTTCTGTAAGGAGCCGGGCTCTGTCCAGGTAGTCAATGTATATGTCACGAGCTCTAGAATAACGTATGGGTGAAATATACACTTCATACACCGGCGCTTCTGGAATGTTGCCGCTCAAAAATGGGAAATTGACGATTGGTCAGACATCCCGTTTGTCGTAAAGTTTTGTATTCAGCCTTCCTCTGGTGTTAATTTCGAGGTGAAGGTCAAGATAAGATGCAGGCTTGGCAGTGTCTGTGGTATCCTTAATTTCGAGCTCATTGGGATAGATGAGATGTAAGAAATTTTCAAAACGTGTTGAGTGTAGATCTAGTAAGATCTCCCACGCATGACACATAAACAACCAAACGAAAATAAGGAACAAGTGCGGAGAACTGATTTTAATGTGATTGGAATATTAAAATCGTCCCATTTATCATAAATTTCAGCTGAGTGTAAATGAGTTCTGTTTAACTTTATAAAGGTGTGAAATATCATTATTATATTACCATTTGTTCTTTAATGATACAACTAATTTAATTAAAGTCATTCAAACATAAAATGTAGAATAGAGAATGGAATGGGGGAATGTGTCAAAGAGACAACAACCCGACCAAAGAGCAGAAAACAGCTCAAGGCTACCAATGGGTCTTCAACGCAGCGAGAAAATCCCGCACCCTAAGGCCTGCTTCAGCTAGCCACTAAACAATAATGTATACTAGTTCAGCAAAATGGACGACACACTAAACTCCGAAACATAAAAATTAACCGAAATTCAAAAATACACATAAGACTAACAAAGGCTAGAGGTTCCTGACTTGGGACAGGCGCAAAAATGCGGTGGGATTAAACATGTTTTGTGAGATCTCAACCCTTGATGACTCAAATATTGCTGCGTTTTTTGTACTGTATGTGATGATTGTAGTTGTGAAATATCATCAATATACTCCATAGGTTCTATAATAGTATACCTAAATGCAAACAGTTTACTTATTCACTCAAGCATAAAATATAGGCCATGGTGACTAATATGTTGCCGACTTTTGTTGTAATATATAGGATGAATGCATATGTATAATATCATTGATATGTCTCAATATGTTTCTGAGAAAATGGATACGAACACAAAACGTAACAAAGACGGATAAATCTGTTTGTCCTTTTCAAATTCGACAAAATGTTCGAGTCACCCATGCAGGTAATATGGGTAAAGAGACTCAAATGTTGGAGAAATGCATTATATATAAGACGATTATTGTAATGAAGTTTCATTGATATAACAAAAAGGATTCCTAAAATATGAAAGCAAAGGATAAAGTTTATTGGAGTCATCCATGGATTAAATGTAGGTCAAATTGACCAAAATATCACTCAGTTGTGTTCAGTCTTATAAGGGAATTACAGTGGTATAATATCATTGATATACATGTATCTCAGGGGGTTTTTGAGAAGTGAACCTAAAGCAATCCCAACTTACGCACATTGTACGTACGGATGGACAAGGGTACATCTATGAAATTCTTCAACAATCGCGAGCGTAGCATAACATTTTTATAATTTCCAAATCATCGAAAATTTGTATAAAAAATTTCAAAGGACATCATACTTCTCCATGCATGTCCTTAAACATTTTGCAATGTTTCAAAGAACTGGAGTAAAAGTTTTAGGAGAAGTTATTTCATAAAATAGGTACATTGTACTTTATTTACCCGGCCCATCAGACATTCATCATACTATAATCCAGATGTTCACTAGGGGCCACACGGTCAAAAGTGATAAAATGATTTATATAATGTGACAGCACCCAATAAAGACAACACTTGCTTAGATAATGCAATGGCGCCATCTAACAAACATGTTTAGTAACACAATTCAGACTATATTCTGAGGAATCAGCTCTGGCTTCTGATTATCGGGGAATATACAAAACAACACTTTAGTTCTCAAATTTCATAACATTTATTCTAACCTATTAACATAAATATTACAAGCTACAGATCAGAATCAGGAATACGCAGATTCCGTATTGTTACATCTCAAGAGCAATAACGACAAAAGTTGAATAACTTACCGGCAACTCTCTGACCATGCAAACTACGCCTTAACATCCCCGGCCCGAAAAAAAAAAAAACAAATCGTATTTGTTTCCGATGGTCAGCGAGTTTCCGGACGTATCATTTAAATTACTAACAACTAATATGACAAAGCCAGACTACACGATGTATGCAAATATACTAAGCAATTATTGTTTAAAATTTTTAAAAAATCGGTGACATCAGTAGAGCTCTAAATCTCCAAACAAATAATAGGCATCTTATTTTCGATACAAATGATCTCAAGAATACCAATAAATAGAGGATTTCTGACTAAATCAACTGATTCCACATAAATACTTTAAATATATTTTAACCACTTCAAAATTGTCTGACAAATCATTTAACAGTTGTAAAAATTTCGCAAAATACCCCGAAAATTTGGTAAATATCCATATAACCTTAATTTTAAAATTAGGTTAAAAAACACACGTTTAACTACAAATTAACTAAATTCAAATTCAAAAAGTTTCCATAAACTACTAAGATAAACAAGAAAATCTTAAACTATATGATTTTCTTTATAAGATATTTTATAAATTATTTTATAAAGAATGACGTATCACGTGACGTTTTATTAGGCATAGAAACAATAACAATATCGCAGCCCCGGTAAATTTTGCTACAAAAACTGTACCGGAGTTGCGAAAATTTCTATCCCAGAAGGTTATATCATGCCATGAATACAGAAAGCTAAAACTCGCACGAATTGCATTATCCTTCAAATTTCCCTTCACTCTCGTAACGTGCAAAACGCCATTCTCATGCCTAACAAAACACTAAAGTCACGTGATCAGAATAATAATTAATGTCTGCCCTGTATGCGGTTATTCCGGACTTAGTCGGAAATCAAGTATTGAATATTTTTCAAACCTATTACTGTAAATATGATTTATTTACAGTAATTTACATTAATTACGAATGTTTTTTTATTTACCTTGTTATACCTACTCCCAACTATTCTAAACAAATAATTCAGATATTTAAAATAGAATCCATACAAATCATCAAACTTCTAAAATATTCAATTTCTTAATGGAGTGGCAGGATTTGACTTTATTGAAACAAGTAAAAATATCTCGTATTATTGCAAAGGTAAAAAAAAATGAAGGTTAAAAATGCAATATCCTAGTTAATATGGGATGTAAAACGGATATTTTAGAATACCCAAAAAGATATTTTTGAATATCTATATTGATAGTAATGTTAGTGATTTGTCACTAAAATATAACACTGTTCCAATTCGTGTAGGTTGATTATATGTTTTGTTATTCTTTCAGATTTACATGTATCCTCGTGGCATTTTTTGATATGTTCCAATCTCACGATTTCCTTGATTTTATGGAACTATACCTGATAAAAGTAGTAGAGTTGCAAAGCACAAGGGTCCCTTTCTTGATATTGTTTCATTCGGTTAGTTTACCTTTGTAGGTTTAATTTTAAATGTACTGATACTTTATTTAAATGGTAATTGCGTCAAACCTTGCACACCATCATGGCCAAGCTAATATATCTACATGTATTAATTTAATAACACTTGATGATGTAATTAGAGGCCCAGAGGACTGAGCCTGTATTGCTCTCCTGGCATAAAAGCCATTTTTATTGATATATCTTAAAGAGAGAAGTCACTTCACCCTATCATTATGAAGTGTGGTAAGCCTTGTAGGAACCAAAATTTTCTTCAAGGTCCTTCTTATGTAACTTACAGGTCAGCATATTCTAAAATTTGGCAGTTCTCCAGAAGATTTTTGCATGTATTTCCCATAGGGTCTTATGTTAACCTAAGTCCTCTCATAAGGCCATCAACCAATCAGAAACAAGAATTGCTTATGGCGGCCATGTTTGTCGCGTGAACTGGGCAAAATGAGGAAACTTTGTGAAACCTCAGACAGATGCTTCATGTCAAGTCTCGTTCCCTTTGGCCAAGCGGTTTCAAAGAAGATTGTCAACCGATGAAAGACAAGAACTGCCCATGACGGCCATGTTTGTTGCCTGATCAGGACGAAATGGGGAAAGTTTGTAAAAAAACATCCCAATTAGATGCTTCTGTCAAGTTTCGTTCATTTGGCCAAGTGACTTCAGAGGAGATTTTTTATATTAGCCAATCAGAAACAAGAACTACTCATGGCGGCCATATTTGTATTCCGATCGGGACAGAGGATTAAACTTTATAAAGGACCTCCCATATATACTTCCTGTCAGGTTTCGTTCCATTTGGGCAAGCTATTTCAGATTCTTTTATATTAGCCTATCAGAAACAAGAACTGCCAATGATGACCATATATGTATTCCGATCATGATGAAATAAAAACATTTTGTAAAGAGTCTCCTATAGATGCTGCCTGTCAAGGTTCGTTAAATTTGCCATAGCAGTTAAAGAGAAAAATACATTTTAATCAACCAATGAGAAACAAGAATTGCCTATGGCGGCCATGTTTTTTATCCGATCGGGACGAAATGAGAAACCTTATAAAGAACTTCCCATAGATGCTTCCTGTCAATTTTCATTCCTTCTGGGCTAGCGATTTCAGAGGAGAAGATTTTTTTATATCAACCAATCAGAAACAAGAACTGCCCATGACGGCCATATTTGTAGTCCGATCGGGACAAAATGAGGAAATTTTATAAGAGACCTCCATATATGCTTCCTGTCAAGTTTTGTTCCATTTGGCCCAGCAGTTTCAGAGGGGAAGATTTTTTAAAACTCAGCCAATCAGAAACAACAATTGCCCATGGCGGCCATCTTTGTTGTCCGATCGGGACGAAATGAACATCTTTATAAAGGACCTTACATAGATGCTTCCTGCCAAATTTAATTCTATTTGGCCCGGTTGTTTCATAGGAGAAGATTAAAATGTGAAAAGCTAACGGACGTCGGACGGACTGACAACAGATGACGAACTACGGACGCCAAGTGATGACAAAAGCTCGCATGGCCTTTGGCCAGGTGAGCTAAAAACTAATGAAATTATAACTGAGATATTGCTTTTGCGATACAGCATCATACAGTGCAGTGCATCATTGCCGTGTTACAGTAACCGTTATTGGCATTTTAAACAAAACGAATTGAAGTATTAAATGGACATGGACATTTTGGAAATATCTACAAACTTGTTAAATATTTAGAGATAATTTAATATTTTAGGTAGGGAAAATTAAGAAAGAAAGCTTTTGCGGTTTTAAAAAATATGACAAAAATGCGAATCTAGCAAGAAACCAAAAAAATATCTCTCACCGGGATACGAACTCGCAGGTAGTTTAATTGTAATTTAATAACAAACAACAGTACCGACTATGACGGCCATACTTTTAATCGGTAATTTAAAAGTTTATGTATCTTAATTAAAGTATCGAATTGATTTTTTTTAGAAAAAATCCATTCTCGTTAAAAAGAACATTAAAATCCAAAACAGGAAACACACAAAATTTGACCATTAGTGTAGTCTTTCCAGACAACGTTTTATGTATTTCACTCCGGGGTGCTTGTCAGGGAATTCCACTTAAAAGAACGTTGAAACCGCCAGAAAATGACAAAAATGCGTTTTCAACGTTTTTATGAGCTTACTGTAAGTTTTGTCTTGGATTTATCAATGCAGAAAATATAAAACAGAAACTATTTTTACTATTAGAAAAAGATAAATTTCACAGATAATAACTACTTTCAGAAAATGGCCCTTTGAGTGAAATATTTTCTCGCCTTATTGGGACAACCTCTTTCATAAATTTATATACAATTTATAGGTTTAGTTGATCATATAATTACAAAATATTCAAATAAAGAACATCAATGCAAAAAACAAATATATTCAAAATATAACATATATTTAAACAATACATGAGACTCTAGATGTGAGTCTTAAACTATGTATTTAGTTAATTTAGTTCCAAATTTCTATATTCACGAAATATGCCTGTTCTGTAAAATCTTGTGAGTTTGATTTTTTTTAGATTTTTTACACAGATTGTTTAAAATAAATATAAAAAAAACATATAAAAATATAACATTTTATTTTTATTCTTATAAACATTTGTCTGTTCTGTCCAAAGCTCATGATTTTGTCTTGCCTTGATTTTACGGAATCTTCCTTGGTCTGTTGCTTTGATATTCTCTTCCAGGTATGAACATGTAAATGGATTAATATTGTTGGAAATGAGGAGTTTATCTTGGTGGTTGAAGGAATAAGGAAACAAGTAGAGTTTTCAATATTTCTAATAATATCAATCACCATTATTATAAGTAATATAAAAATAGCTAAATTTTATTTGATGTACAAAACAGTCTGTTTAATACTGCCGATTTTTATCGACAAATATCGATAGTTGCAGAGCGGGATAGATGATAATGTTTATGCTAAAAGTGTCACTCTGACTTCAAGATACGGATCATCAATGAAGTAATATTCATTTTACTGAAAGTTACTAGTGTTAAAAATTGCTATTTTTTTCAAAAACTAAGGATTTTCATCTCATACCTTAGATGTTTTGGATTTGACCTTTTGGTATTTTCTGAATTTTCTCGTCAATGTTTATAATTTCTTTTTAATAATGATAATTTTATGTTTTTGCTTTTAACAGTTTTTGGCTTTCACCAAAGTTGATATGACGTAAAATGAAATGTGCATATTTTGTGCATGAAATTTGCTATCAAAGAATTACTGTATTTTTTCATATTATGAATAATACCACCAATTAATATATCAAAGGTACAAAGGAAGCTTTTCACAGTAAGAAGACAAAAGAATCCTTCATTGAAAATAGAACTATCATATTTACATAATATTAGGGTCTTGGACGGTTATATTCGAAATATTTGCCAGTCCTGAATGACATATTATCCGACGCGAATCGGAGGGTAATATGTCACTCGGCCTGGCAAATATTTCGCATATAACCGTCACAAGACCCTACTATTGTGATTATTATACTTCAAGCTAAGAATTCGTCTAACTTGAAATTAATTCACTTTCTCGTGTATTTAAAATAACCGCATCATTTGTTTCCGTAAATATTCATGAAAAATGGTCTATTCTTGTAACCGTAAATGTACACAAAAACTCACGCGACATATAAAGCCGCACTTGGACATATTACTATATTTCATATGCCTTATTTGCCGGATAGGTTGGAATTTATATGCGAATTATTAGTACCACAGTAGTTTCTGGCATGAAGTATAATAATGTTTAATACTTATATAAAGCCATATATTAATACATTCGCACGTGTAAGTTAGTAAACACAGTTATATACGCATAACAAATGTCCATTTTCATTCGAAATGAACAATTTCTTATAGTCGATAGTAAAACAAAGTGTAAAAAGACCATCGATTCCATCCTTTTCTTCAAGAACTATTTCACTCTGTTTCCAATCAGACGAGAGACGATGTATATTGTTAGATGTCCGAACTACAAAATATACAAGTCCTTCATTATCGGTCGTAATACCATCTGGTCCTAGTAAATCTGGAGACGTAAAGGTACAGATTGGTGTACCATCCTCCTGTATAGAATATACCTTGTAATAATCCGTCAGGTATAATATACTGTTCCTAACATGAATATAATAGATAACATATTCTCCTATCAGTATAGTTTTTAAATGTTTTCCATCTGACTGTAGGATATATAATTTCCTCTTTCCTCCAACAAATATTTTGTCGTTTTTCCATGCAACACCATAACACTTTCCCGGAACATTTACTTCACGCCCTGCTTTAAAATTGTCAACAAACTGTATAGACTTCTTATCCCATAATGTAGCTACTATTTGTCCAGTTTTCTCATTGTAAGCAATATCCCAGGCCGGTCCTGCCAACTGACATCTATCCAGATACTTCCCGTCTGTACTATACATCTTCAGCATGGGTACACTTCTAGAGCAGACTATTATCTTGTTATCTTTGGTTATTATAATACCTGTTGTACCATACTGACATCTATCTATATTCCATTCCATATTAATTTGACAATCAAACTTAAACGATCTGATCGTTGGTTTACTTCTTGTTGAGATAATTTGTGCTTCAGCTTCCTTCAGAGGATTATACTTAAAATTACTTTGTTCTGATGTCGTTTCTATAGTACCAAGGCTCTTTGTTTCTCTAAACATATCAACGGGTGGTGTGAACGTGAGGCTTAGTGTATCCAGTGTGGGAAGTAATTCTTTTAACTTTGTATCTTCTTCCTTGAGAATGTGCTTCAATTTCTGTAGAAGGAGGAAAACTTGAGTGTTTGAACCATTCTTTATTAAAAATTCAAGATGTTGCAGATGGTTTTTAATTCTAGCAATAGCTGTTATAGTTTCAGATTGCTGTAACTGGAGTTTATCAACAGATTGATTGGTCATAGTGTCTAGGTCGGAGATAAGGGTTTTCTCTAATTTATTTATTGTGTCTATAATGGAGGCTTTAAGGTCCGTTATTTTATTCCGGGTCCTTTTGTTGTCGTTTTTCAAGTCTTGGATGTTTTTCTCTCTATCCTTTGCTATTGTTTCGTATGTTGAACAAATTTGTTGCATTCCTCCTGAAACATCTCCATATACGATTGAGGTCTTTGCGTCTCCAGCAGCCGTTTCAAGTGGAACTACCTTATCACATGATCTGTGTTCAGCTGCCATACAGCTACGACAACAGAGGGCGTCATGGTAGGTACAAAAGAAATCCATGATGTAGTCAGGGTGACGTATGCAGCTCCTCAATGTTGTTGATTCTTCTGGTATTGAGGCAGCGAGATGTAATTCGACAAGATGGTGTTTCATTGAAGCTTTATTTCCCTTATGAGCACGGATACATTTAGTGCACAGGAAGTCTTCACAGTCCATACAATACTTCTCGGCTGGTTTAACGGAAGAACTGTCAATTCTAGTACACGGATCACAAAAGGATTTCGACGCCATTTCTGAAAAATGTATATATATCCTTGTTCAATAATATTTAGAATCCGGAAATGTGTTCAATTAATTATATTTTTCTGCAAAATGGAAATTTATGTAGTTGATGCAATTTTGTGCACCGAGACTTGTAATATCGGTTTGTTTTATGTCGTTCGATATCAATTTTCTTGGTTGTCACGGTAACTGCAGTGAACCAAATATTTTACAGTTTGAGGCAATACACATTCAATTTAATTATAACTCTTACATTTAAAAAACAACGTAGCCCTTTAATGCATGAAATTAAAATAACGGACAAATTTAAAGGAATAGCTGCCACTATTCGGAAAACAAATCACCGGGAGAGGGCAACAATAGGTGTTTGTAATTCAAGTCAACAATGTCATCAAGCTAACCCAACATTATTGATAAGAGATTTTTGTGTCCGATGTAGTAGGCTAACCCAACCTCAGAGAGCAGAGATCTATCACATGAACCCATAAAGGGAGAGATCAGGTTCGTCGACAGAAGTAGCGGACGGAAATAGTCAATGTGTCGAGTTTTTTTTTAAGATCACGCGCAACGGGATTACAACAACGTGATTACAGTTGGTAATTAAATAGCATTTGTGCTATTCAACAGTGAATAGTACCTTTCAGGCAGTGTGAATAAAATAGTATTTTTATGAATTTTATATAGCAAAAAAGAGGAAGGATATAATAAAAGCTATTATTTTACATTAGCTTTGTCTTGAAAGAAAATAACCTGATAATGTCACATACTGCCTTAGTATAAACAACAAAATTATTATAATCTTTAAACATAAACAAATTCTAAACAATTCTAGGTTGTTACAAAAAATAAATAAATAAATAAATAAATAAATAAGTTATAAAATGATTTTAACAAAAGGTGAAACACAAAATAAAACAAAAATTTATTTGATTTATTTTATTTAATTTAATTTTACTTATTTTTTAATTTATTTATAAATATTTCTTTTGAAAAATGGAAAAGAAAATAAAAGGTAAAAAAATACAACGCCAAAACTAACGAAAAAAAATATCTGGGATTATATTTCGATTCACACCTATTCACTTTTTCTAAAATTATTAGCTCACCTGGCCTAAAAGGCCAGGTGAGCTATTCCAATCACTTGGCGTCGGTCGTCCGGCGTAAAATTTCCTGAAATTATCTTCTCCTCTAAAACCACTGGGCTATTGGGACTAAACATTGGTGGAAAGGTCCGTGGGTTACCCCCTTCCAAAATTATGTCCGGCATCTCTGACATCCAACGAACATGGCTGTTGTGGCCTGTATCGCTCACCTGATATTTAAATTTGCTAATAGACTTTGAGATTAACATCCTTGCCATCTTTGGTTTCTATCCATTTAGTAATTTTCAAGAAGAAGCAGTCTGTATGTAATTCCCATAGGGTCCTATGTTGAACTCAGTATTCAAGGATGACAGAACGTCATAAGGAACATTAATGCTATGTTTGGTTTCAATCAATTTAGTAATTCTCTAGAAGATGATTTTTGTATGTATTTAAAATGATTTTAACAAAAGGTGAAACACAAAATAAAACAAACAATTATTTGATTTATTTTATTTTATTTAATTTTACTTATTTTTTAATTTATTTATAAATACTTCTTCTGAAAAATGGAAAAGAAAATAAAAGTTAAAACAATACAACGCCAAAAATTACAAAAAAAAATATCTGGGATTATATTTCGATTCACACCTATGCACTTTTTCTAAAATTATTAGCTCACCTGGCCTTAAAGGCCATGTGAGCTATTCCAATCACTTGGCGTCGGTCGTCTGGCGTAAAATTTCCTTAAATTATCTTCTCCTCTAAAACCACTGGGCTATTGGGACTAAACTTTGGTGGAAAGGTCCGTGGGTTACCCCCTTCCAACATTATGTCCGGCATCTCTGACATCCAACGAACATGGCTGTTGTGGCCTGTATCGCTCACCTGATATTTAAATTTGCTAATAGACTTTGAGATTAACATCCTTGCCATCTTTGGTTTCTATCCATTTAGTAATTTTCAAGAAGAAGCCGTCTGTATGTAATTCCCATAGGGTCTATGTTGAACTCAGTATTCAAGGATGACAGAACGTCATAAGGAACATTAATGCTATGTTTGGTTTCAATCAATTTAGTAATTCTCTAGAAGATGATTTTTGTATGTATTTCCCATAGGGCCCTATCTTAACCTAAGTCCCCCGTGCTGGCGGCCATCTTGGATGACGGATCGGCATCAATTTAACAACACTTGGTCAGCACCTCATAAAGAACATTCATGCCATGTTTGGTTTCAATCTATCTAGCGGTTCTCTAGAAGAAGATTTTTGTTTAGGGTCCTATGTTAAACTAAGTCCCCCACTGGCGGCCATCTTACCAAAGTAAAAACACTTGTCAGCACCTTGTAAGGAACATATGTGCTATGTATCGTTTCAATCCATTGAATAGTTCGCTAGAAGTTTAAAATATGAAATGTTGAAGGACGTACGGACGACGGAAAAAGTGATGTCAATAGCTCGCATGATCTTTTGGCCAGTTGAGCTAAAAAGGGGGATGAGTTTCAAAAATCGTCTACGAAACTACATGGCTAATTGGAACCAGACTTGGCAGCAATGGTCCTAAGGAGGTCCTCTTCAGAATTGTGCCTGATGACCCAGACTGTCAACGAAGATGGTCGCCACAGCCTATGGGAATTCATTTCAAAATCTTCTTGTATTTTAACATTAGAACCTATGCGAAATTCATTTCATAATCATCTTGTCTGAAACTACTTAGCCAATTGGAGCTAAACTTAACTGCAATGGTCCTAAGATAGTTCTCTTTTAGAATTGTGTCCGATATCCCAGACTGTAAACCATGAAAGCTGCCACTGTCGAACTTATTTCAACATAGGACCCTATGGGAAAATTCATTTAAAAAACTTCTTGTCTGAATCTACTAAGCCAATTGGAACTAAATTTGGCAGCAATAGTCCTTCGATGGTCCTCTTTCAGAATTGTGTGCAATGACCTGGTCTGTGAACTAAGACGGCCGCCACAACCGAACTTAGTTTAACATAGGACCCTATGGGAAAATTCATTTCAAAATCTTCTTGTCTGAAACTACTTAGCCAATAAAAACGAAACTAGGCAGCAATGGTCTTACATGGTCAGCTAGAACTGTGTCCGGTGACTCGAATGTTAATTAAGCATGCCGCCACAACCCAACTTAGTATAAGGTAGTACCCTTTGGGAAAATACATCTAAAAATTATTTTGTCTGAAACCACTGAGACAACACTTCGGACTTGTGAGAAATTCATTTCAAAATCTTCTCGTTTGAAACTACTTAACCAGTAGGAATTAAACTTATATTAGCAGCAATGGTCATAAAATAGTTCTCTTTGAGAATTGAGTGAAATGACCTGGTCTGTGAACGAAGTTGGTCGCCACAGCTGAACTTGCTTTAACATAGGACCCTATGGGAAAATTCATTTCACAATCTTCTTGTCTAAAACTGTTGAGCTAATAGGAACTAAACTTGGCAGAAATATATGGCACGCCGTTGTTATATTTATTAAATTTCGAGATATCTTATTTTGTTAAATAAGATATCTTATAAACTAATTGATATATCTTAATAATAAAATGAGATATCTTATATATTAAATAAGATATCTGATTTATTAAATAAGATATCTGATTTATTTAATAAGATATCTTATATATTAAATAAGATATCTTATTAAAATGTTTATAAAGATATCTTATTAAATATATAAGATATCTTATTTAAAATATAAGATATCTCTATTAATTTATAAGATATATTATTAACTATATAGATATCTTTTATATAGATAATAATAAAGATATCTTATTTACTTAATAAGATATCTTATAAACTAAATGAGATATCTTATTAACTTATAGAGATATCTTATAAACTTATAGAGATATCTTATTAACTTATAGAGATATCTTATTTAACTGGTTAAAAAGATATCTTATAAAGTTATAGAGATATCTTATTTAACTGGTTATAAAGATATCTTATTAAATATATAAGATATTTCTATAAGTTAATAATATATCTCTATTAGTTTATAAGATATCTTCTAAACTTTATAAGATATCTCTATTAGTTTATAAGATATCTATAAGTTAATAATATATCTCTGTTAGTTTATAAGACATCTTATAAACTTTATAAGATATCTAATAAAGTATGTGTTTAGATATCTTATATACTTTATAAGATATCTTATTAACTAATAGAGATATCTTATTTACTTAATAAGATATCTTAAAAACTAAATGAGATATCTTATTAACTAATAGAGATATCTTATAAACTTATAGAGATATCATAAACTTATAGAGATTGACTTATAGAGATATCCTATTTAACTGGTTATAAATATATCTTATTAAATATATAAGATATCTATATAAGTTTATAAGATATCTCTATTAGTTTATAAGATATCTTATAACTTTATAAGATATCTAATAAAGTATGTGTTAAAAAGATATCTTTATAAAGATGTAAGATATCTTATATAAAAGATATCTTATATACTTTATAAGATATCTTATTAGCTAATAGAGATATCTTATTAACTTATAGAGATTTAACATAGGTCATAAAATAGTTCTCTTTGAGAATTGAGTGAAATGACCTGGTCTGTGAACGAAGTTGGTCGCCACATCTGAATTTGCTTTAATATAGGACCCTATGGGAAAATTCATTTCAAAATCTTCTTGTCTAAAACTGTTGAGGTAATAGGAACTAAACTTGGCAGAAATATATGGCACGCCGTTGTTATATTTATTCAATTTCGAGATATCTTATTTAGTTAAATAAGATATCTTATAAACTAATTGAGATATCTTAATAATAAAATGAGATATCTTATATATTAAATAAGATATCTAATTAAAATGTTTATAAAGATATCTTATTAAATATATAAGATATATTATTTAAAATATAAGATATCTCTATTAATTTATGATATCTTATTAACTATATAAGATATCTTTTATATAGTTAATAATAGAGATATCTTATTTACTTAATAAGATATCTTATAAACTAAATGAGATATATCTTATTAACTAATAGGGATATCTTATAAACTTATAGAGATATCTTATTAACTTATAGAGATATCTTATTTAACTGGTTATAAAGATATCTTATTAAATATATAAGATATCTCTATAAGTTAATAAGATATCTCTATTAGTTTATAAGAAATCTTATAAACTTTATAAGATATCTCTATAAGCTAATAAGATATCTATATTAGTTTATAAGATATCTTATAAACTTTATAAGATATCTATAAGTTAATAAGATATTTCTATTAGTTTATAAGATATCTTATAAACTTTATAAGATGTCTAATAAAGTATGTGTTTAAAAGATATCTTTATAAAGAAGTAAGATATCTGATTAACTAATAGAGATATCTTATTAACTTATAGAGATATCTTATAAAGTTTATAAGATATCTTATAAACTAATAGAGATATCTTATTAACTTATAGAGATATCTTATATATTTAATAAGATATCTTATATATTTAATAAGATATCTTTATAACCAGTTAAATATCTTTTATATAGTTAATAATAGAGATATCTTATTTACTTAATAAGATATCTTAAGAACTAAATGAGATATCTTATTAACTAATAGAGATATCTTATAAACTTATAGAGATATCTTATTAACTTATAGAGATATCTTATTTAACTGGTTATAAATATATCTTATTAAATATATAAGATATCTCTATAAGTTAATAAGATATCTCTATTAGTTTATAAGATATCTTATCAACTTTATAAGATATCTAATAAAGTATGTGTATAAAAGATATCTTTATAAAGATGTAAGATATCTTATATACTTTATAAGATATCTTATATACTTTATAAAATATCTTATTTACTAATAGAGATATCTTATTAACTTATGGAGATATCTTATTAACTTATAGAGATATCTTATTTACTTTCAAATTAAATAAGATATCTTATAAAAATTAAAGATATCTTAATACTTAATAAGATATCTTGTTAAATAAATAAGATATCTTGGAATTTGAATAAATATAAAAACGGCATGCCATAGAAATATACCTTAGACGGTCTTCTGTCAGAATTGTTTCTGATGACGCAGACTGTCAACTAAGATGGCTGCCACACCCAACTTAGTATAACATAGTACCTTTTGGGAAAATATATCTTAAAAGTCTCTTGTCTGAAACCACTGGGACAACCAATCGAACCAGACTTGGCAGTAGACCTATGGGAAACCAGCGAAATTGACTGCTACACTTATTATTTTTATTCCTACTCTAGGTGACAAATTAAATCCAATGAACAATACAGGCTCTTGGAAGCCTCTAGTTTATTATAAACATTGTTAAATGAAATAAATATAAATTAATCTAATAGGTGTGTATAACATATTATTTATTAATTATTTTTATATTTGTAATACAAAGACTCGTCTGTTAATTCAGTTCAATATCAATATATTGAATATATCAATCGGTATCTTAATCCAATTATAAAGGCTTTCTAGCGTTCAACGCGGTGAAATCTTTTGACTTTGAAATAAGCTAATGGGTTGTCAATTTGAACACCAGCTTTTGAAATCCTCGCGTTAAACTTTAGCCAGACCGGGACTGTAGCTATCCCACTAGTCCAGTTAAATGTTCAAAGTTTTGAATTATTTTTCAGTCATTTGTAAACACTGTGCAAATCTATGGCACACCTTAAAAATACCTGCGAAATTAACTAGACCTATTTTCTATCCATCGTACTTACTATTTCACCGTTATGTGTTATTTATCTCTATAAAGCCAATCATTTATATACAAACAAACAAAAACAGTGAAATCAACTTTCGTTTCTCAGTTTCTTCTACCAACAAATTAAACTGGTTCTCTGTTATAAATAAGTCTGGTTAAATATATGTTTAATAGACCGAATACCAGAGTCAGTACAATAATCAATACAATGTTTACATTTATCTTGTTAATAGGTAATTTAAAAGAGATTAAGAATCTTTTTTTAAAATAAGCATGATAATAGAGATTTATCAAAAGTGTAGATACCTACTTTTACGCCGACTTTTACAGGTAAAAATAGAGTGACCGTCTCAAAGATGAAAATAGTAAAATGTACCATTTATTGAATTTTTTTATTGAAATAAATTTCTTCTCCGATTAACAAGTGATGCACAAGTCTCCACTACTTGTTTCAATTTGTGCCTCGGGTGTCTCCATAGAGTTCCAAGAACTCTATAGTTTTTAAGGTCGCCTATGGTGTGTTCGACAACGATCCTGTATTCGCTTATGATTCTATTAAGTTTTCTACATTTACGCCTCTGTGCATGTGGTCTTCTGTTAATTTGCTGTCGTGTTAGTGGTGTTAAAATCGGGTGTCTGTTTGGGTAAATTTTGTCTGCTAACAAAAAGCAATCCTGCGGGAAGGGAAGTGCTGGATCATGGCCGATTTGTCTCATCAGCATAAACTGCTGTGCGTCGTTTTGGTGGCCTAAAAATCCACTTTCAATGTAACATATCGTTCCTGTGTTATCTATAACCACCTGCGTATGTATAGCATGAAAATGACGATGTCCAGAAAAATATATTTCTTGCGGTTCAACTTGTGGTCTGTATATTTCAATAGATGTTCCATCAATTGCCCCAACTGCTGCTTGAAGTTTCGGCCAAATTCCGCGTTTTTCTCGCCATTCGTTTAAATTTGGCCACTGTACATAAAAACCAAAAGCTCTATGAAATACTGGAATACACATATCGATTTCTCTTTGAATTCCAGATACACTTATTTTAAAAATCAAGGACAGAACATGATACGACGGATACGACCTCAACCACATCATATACAACATGACTCTGTTTCTTGAAGATAATTTATGGGGTCTACCATTATCTTGTATAAATGAATCTTGAACCAATTGAAGAATTTGCAATAAAGTTTCTGGACTTTCTCCCGTAGCTTGAAAAAAACCATATCTATGTTCCGAAAACTCCGTAAAAACATCATTTCCACTCCAATTTTCAACAGTGTCTCCGTTGATCCTACGGCGGAGGTCTATCAAAGGATCTGGTGGCAGACGAAGAAATAATGACGTTAAGAAGCTCGCAAGTGCCACATAGAAATACATAAAAATAATTTATCTGGCGCCACATAAACTAATTATTTTGAGGCCGCCGCTTAAATTATCTGGTGGCCGCCAGATAAGTGGCGGTTGCCAAATTAATTATTCGTTTATGTGGCGGCCGTCATATATTTTGTGGCGACTGCCACATAAAAATTATTTCTAGGTATTTCTAGGTGGCACTAACGGGTTTCCACATTTGCTAAAGATTTATGTTTAATGGAACAAATGCAACTGGAGCAGAAATAATGACGTATTGAACTTGACAATTTATTTTCTGGTTTACCTGCTGGTTTTTTGTCCGTCAGTCATATCGTTAGATTTCTTAACAGCTTTGTCGAAATTTTTGTAATGACTAGGGTGCATGGAAGGTGTGATTATTTCTATTTAATTCGAAAAACAAATGTCCTTCATATGCCCAAAATAATAATAAATCGGTATGGAGTAAATGTATTGTCGGAAATAATTGGCATGACCGGGCATGGCTAAATTTTCTCTGCATTTTAGGTATATTTATAACAACTACAGTCTACGCCCGATATAATTGACCAGTGACCGGCCAGGTCAATATATTTGAACAAAACATGATTGTGTCTGCAAATATCGCATATGGCTGTATTGCCATTCAATATTTTGACTTTTATGATAAAAGTTCAGTGTATGTTATTGTGTAATTGTGTCCATGGTTTCTAAAACATTAGATTACGAGGGCATAAATTAATTCATCAAACACTATAAATGTTGAATTAATATACGATTTATAGCATGACTTTTTAGCTCACCTGGCCAAAAGGTCATGTGAGCTTTTTCCATCACTTGGCGTCCGTCGTCCGTCCGTCCGTCCGTCCGTCCGTCCGTAAGCTTTTCACATTTTGGCTATCTCCTTTAAAACCGCTGGACCAATTTTAACCAAATTCTACAGGAATGATGTATGGAAGGTCCTTGAGCCTCTGGTTTCTGAGAGAAGTAGCTGGTTATAAAATATACAAAATGTAAATTGTTAAAATACACTCTTGCTGGGTAAGAGATGGAGACATGAAGGCTGGTAAGTGATTACGTTTACACTAATTTCAATTAGCGTATTTTGCTTTATCTAAACCTTGGTCAATTTTCATTTGTATTTGAGATTTTAAACTATCCTTTACAGATTACTAACCTATACATGTATGTACATCGAAAGCAGATACTTTGGTCACATGTACTTCACGTGACGAAGATATTCAATCGAGTGCACCTTTATTTCTTACATTTCACTTTTGAGACGACCCACGGTATTATTATTGTAAGAGTTGACAATAGTAGTTGGTATCTACACTTTCGATAAATCTCTAATATAAATAACAGAACATTATGTAATCTCATGGCCCAAAGTAAAGTTTTATTTTATAAAAATACAAAAGTGAACAATGCAAAAGAGTATTATCAAAAAGAGTCAAATAAAGAAAATGAATTACGTGTTTCAGAATATCTGATCATAATCTTAAAGAAATCGAAGTGGGTAGATACAACAAGTATCTCGCTCTCTCATTTTATGTAATTTTTGTACATTAAATGAAGTGGACGATGAACAGCATTTCTTCTTTGCATGTCCATTAAATTCAAATATTCGGAATAAGTATTTTGCCATGTTGGGATAAGAAAAATCAGATTTTTTCAATATGTCTCACGACGACAAAAAATTAAGATTACATTAAATCCAACACACTAGCGGCAGGTACTTGAGCTGTCTTCCTGTGTTTTTGCTGAAAAGAAAATTGAGGATATTTGCCCGTTCATATTTTGAAATATGAAACACGGTCGGTATACTTTAGAGATGAGAAATATTTTTTTAAATGAAGTTTATACGGGGAAAAACTTTTAAGTCTCTTTAATTTGAAAATCCTTTGTGGCAAGTTAGAGTCAAAACATTTTTAATTCTAAAATCGCCAAATTTGTATCTTATTTATAATTCTACCTGTTTGTTACCATGCATATACCATATTTCCCATTTTGTAAATTGTAAAATATTGCATTGGTCTGTAATGTATCATTATGATTTATTATACTTTATGCAGATTTCTGATGTAATCCAGTGATTTCATTGGTTCTTCAGAATGTGGTATTTTGCAGTGTTTTTTGTTTTATTCCGCAACATGTGATAATTTTGCATAGCAACGAAAACTATGATATCACAGTCCGCGACCGAACATTCCCGAACTCGAATAATATCACATTTGAAGCCGAGCTTTACCGATTAGTATTTCACTTCTTGTATTGTCTCTTCGGACACTTTTGCAAATGCCATACCAGCAGAATAATTGAAACAGGTTATAAATCTTGAAAATGAAGACAACCAACTTGTCGTCTGATGCATGTCAGCTTGAGCGGAAGTGAAATACTAATCGGTAAAACTCGGCTGGAAAGGGTGATATTTTCCGAATTTGGTAATGTCCGGTCTCGGAATGTGATACATTCGTTGCTATACAAAATTATCACATGTTGCTAGGGCAGTTTCATTGTCAGCATAATATTATTTGTACCGTACGTTTATCTGATTATTTGACATGACACACCGTAATTACTTGACCAATGGAACATTAAAAGATTGATATTGGTGAAACGAAGAAATGAAATTAATCTCCAAGCACATGAACCACGCAATGTGTTACAATTAGGTTGTTTTTACCATATTTCAAGTCCATAGAGATTTCAAATTAAAGACACATTAATGATAACTCTGCTTCTTTTACCAGGTGAGTAAAAGTAATTCAATTCTGGTCATAACAATTCGTTATTTTAGCATCAACATTTATTTGAAACAGTAAATTCCGATACAAATATTTTATCTTTATTCCTAGAATCTGCATGATTCATTTCAACTCCAACTTCAATTCGTAACAGTCAATTCGTTCTGACATCCGTACTCCATTCATTCCAAATCAAATATGTTCCTGGCTATTTCGTTCCAAGTTTATACTATATGTCGGAGTTTTGCATTATTTGCAAAATTTATTAATGAATTCTTAGCAAAATCTCTGGTGGTAAAATGAACAATACACACAGCTTGTACACTTGCTTTAATTAATCGGCTAGAGACCGAGGTTCAATTCCCCATTGGAGAGGTAGAGTGAGCAGTATTAATCTATACAGACACTGTAAGAAAATAAATGCTTATTAAATTGTCTGCAAACCTTATTTCGTTACTCATTTTATTATTTTTTAACGATATGAAGTCGATCAGTTTCCTCATACGAAACCGTAAAAGTTACATTTTCGTATTTTAAAGAAAGAAAGAGAACAAAAGAATATATTGGAAGATTGGCTTGGAGATTTGGAATTCTTAATCTTACTTTTCGATAGGTCTGTTCCTCCAAAACAAACCAAAATTGAATTTTAAAAACTACAAACCTCAAAATTTCACAGAAGCTTCTTGTGTTGTTTGTCATCGTTTTGTCTCGTTAAAGCTACACGTAAAGACAGAATATTTGATCTCGCAAAAGTGGAGGTGCAAATCTTCAATGTGTTTAATAAGTGTGCAAAATTTCAAAAGTGCCGGTTTTATAGTGTTGGAGTTTCGGAGTACACAAAGTGGGTACCCTATACTTTGACAGACAGATGAATGGACAGAGTAACCCGACTCATAGACCTGGATATTGAGGTCTAAAATATGATTTTCTTCACTTTTCTGCTTTTCTCACTATGGAATATAGATTACAAATTATTTTAAAGAAAAACTAAGTACACCGGCAAAATGTCATTTTTGACATTGATGGTCGTTTCACTCAACCATGCCAACTTCGGCCTGTAGTAATACATGTACTTTCATTTGATAATACTCAGAACTAAGTTTTATCAGCAGCCCGTCATAGGATGTATCTTCCTGCTTGCACATTGTTATGATATTGTAATTATTATATTTATTTATCTTGGCATAATTTGTTTTGTGTGGCCTTGTATCATGTATAATATGTTTACATAATCCTTATAGTTGTTTACCAAATAATGTTATAACTGTGCAGTTTAGAAACCACTGGAACAATAATAGATACTGATGGAATGATAACAACTTTCTATTTGACTTACATAATAATTCTGGAATGATCTGATGAGTATTGAAAATATTTTCAAGCGTCATCTTCAATGTGTGTATGGTATGTGTGTGAGTGCTTGTAGTATGCAGTGGTTTGTACTTTATTATTTTACTGCTTTACTGTTTTTTTTTGTTAATTGATTTCATAACTTAATGAGTTTAGAAAATAATATTACAGTTATATCTATGAATGTAAGGGGCTTGTTCTCAAACAAAAAAGAGATTGGATATCTTTGATTGGGTTAAAAGTAAGAATGCTTCTATTGTTTGCTTTCAAGAAACATTGATATTGGAAAACTTTGGGAAGATGAATGGGGTAACAAATGTATTTTTAGCCATTGCAATAACAAACGTGCTGGTGTTATTGTAATGTTTAAAACAGGTCTTGATTTTACTATTCATAACATTAAGAGTGACCCGAATGGACGTTATATTATACTTGATTTATCTATATATGAACAGAGGTTTACATTTGTTACTCTTTATGGGTTCAACACAGATGATCCATCACTTTTTAATGCGATCTTGCATAACATTTCATCTTATACCAATTCAAGCATTTTGTTATGTGGAGACTGGAATGTTGTACAAGATTTTTCTTTAGACACATTTAACATTCTACACAACCGAAATCCAAACTCTCGAAAAAAGATTGAAGAAATCTCTGAAACTTTTGAGCTGGTGGACCCATGGCGAACTTGTCATCCTGAGGAAAAAAAATTTACATGGCGCCAAAACTGCCCTATAAAGCAAAGTCGACTTGATTATTTTTTAGTAAGCGAAGATTTATTTTCACTCATGAAGAGCTCCAAAATCATACCCGGGTATAAAACAGATCATTCAGCCATTGTTTTCACTTTTTCATCCAATTTAGGCAAACGTGGAAAGGGATATTGGAAGTTTAACTCACAACTTTTGAGAGACACCTGTTATGTTGAAAAAACAAAGGCATGTATTAGTGACACTGTTTCTGAACTTTACTCTTCTGGAGATATAAATGACCCATTGCATGTTCATTTTACATGCAATGATCAATTTTTTCTTGAAATCCTGAAAATGAAGATCAGAACTTTGTCAATCAGCTATAGTATAAAAAAATCAAGGGAAGAAAAGGAGTCATCTCTGAAACTTGAAAAAGATATACAAAATCTAGAAAATGTCATGAATATTTCACCTACTGAGGATATAAAAATAAATCTGAATAAAAAGAAGGTTGAATTAGAAATGAAGAGAGAACAAAAGATAGAGGGTTTACTTCTAAGGTCACGTGTAAATTGGCATGAAAACGGGGAAAAATGCTCCCAGTATTTTTGCAAGTTGGAAAAAAAAAATTTATAAAGAAAACAATGGCAGAAATGATTGATACTCAGGGTAAACATTTGTCCGATCAAACAAACATTCTCCGTGAACAACATAACTTTTATAAGAATTTATATTCAAGGAGAGAAAATGTTGGTTCAGATGAATCCTTTTTTATGCATAATGTTTCCCTCACACAAGAACCGAGAAACTTGTGTGAGGGAAACTTAACATATGAGGAATGTAGTAAAGCACTAAAAAATATGGATAATGGTAAAAGTCCAGGGTCCGATGGGTTTACAGTTGATTTTTATAAATTTTTTTGGAAGGATCTCGGGCCTTTTGTCTACCGATCCTTATCCTTTGGATACGAGAATGGTCTTTTTTTCAGAATTTCAATATCAGAGTGTAATCACATGTATACCAAAAGAGGGAAAAGATAAACGTTATATGGCTAACTGGAGACCTATTAGTCTTTTAAATACAGATATTAAGATTGCTTCTGCTGCTATAGCAAACAGGGTAAAGTCTGTCCTGCCATTTATAATTAGTGACACTCAAACAGGATTTGTAAAGGGCAGATTTATTGGTGAAAACACTAGGTTTCTGTATGACATCATGCATTATCTTGAATATTATAACAAAACTGGTTTACTTTTAATGGTTGATTTTGAAAAGGCATTTGATTCCATTGACTGGTTATTTTTGAAAAAATGTCTTAAAAGTTTTAATTTTGGTCCCTCCATTTGCAAATGGTTTGAGACTCTCTACCTTGATGCAAAAAGTTGTGTTATTAACAATGGCCATTTATCAGAATTCTTCAGTCTTGAGAGAGGTTGTAGACAAGGTGACCACTTTCCCCGTACTTATTTATTATTGGTGTAGAATTATTATCCTTTAAACTTAAATCAAACCCTAGCATCAATGGCATTCACGTCAATGAGAAGGAACTTCTCCTTAGTCAGTACGCTGATGATATATTTCTTATATTAGATGGTAGTGAAAAGTCCTTACATGAAACTCTTGATTGCTTTGATTGTTTTTATTCCATATCTGGTCTAAAAATGAACGAAGCAAAAACAAGAGCGGTTTGGATTGGCGATAAAAAATATTTTGACCATATCCTTTGTCAAGATTATAGTCTTTTTATGGTCCTATTCTAATTTTAAGCTTCTGGGAATAGAATTTTCCCTTGATCTGAGTTGTATTCCAGAAATTAATTTTAGGAAAAAGGTCAAAGAGGTATCCGGTATTCTAAAAAGCTGGCAACATAGAAAATTAACATTACTTGGTAAAATTACAGTCATCAAGACTCTCTCTGGCACTACCAAAACTAATACACTTGTTAACAGCTTTACCTAAACTGCCACAATCACAGTTGAATGAAATTAGCACTATGTTTTTTAATTTCATATGGAATGGAAAGACTGATAGAATAAAGCGAAATACTATTATAGGTGACTTTTCCCTCGGAGGTTTGAATATGGTTCATTTGGAGTCTTTTAATATTTACTTAAAATTATCTTGGGTAAAGAGATTTTTCTCAAACTCTGAGGGCAACTGGCAAACCATGTTATTATACGAACTGAATCAGATAGGTGGCGATAGAGTTTTTCATCTCCAAAAGGAAAAACTCAAGGATATATCAGGATCTCTGAAAAATCCATTTTGGAAAGACATAGTTATTTGCTTGCATACTGCTAAGCCAAATACAAAATTGTGTATACAAGACATTCTGTCTTTAGATATTTGTACCAATGTCTGATTTTAATTTTTATATGAATTGGAAGAATTATGGAATTCAATTTTTAAAGGATATTGTAGATAATCAAACTAAACGTTTTTTGACATTTCAACAACTGAAGCAAATTATTAATACTAACAATTTTTTAAAATATTACCGCCTTGTATCAAATATTCCTAAAGATATTAGAGATTATCTTAGAGAACATTGCAATGAGATAAACTTGGAAAATTTCACAGCTACTGATTCATTTAGTAATCAGGTTATTTCACATAAAAAACTGAAGTTTATATACAAGGATCTTGTTACCAAAATATTTATACATCCTCATGAGAAATTTTTGAAATGGGAAGAAGAGATAAGTACAGAAATTTTAGATTGGTCAAAGTATTTTGTTATCTTGAAAAAGTGTTGCCAAGATTCCTATCTAAAGAACTTTCAGTTTAAACTTTTACACAGAATTTTACCTACCAATTCATTTCTGTTTAAAATTAAACTAAAGACAACAAAATTATGTTCTTTTTGCAACTAGGAAGATGAAACTTTAGAGCATTTATTTTTTGAATGCAATGTCACTTATAATTTATGGTTATCATTTATACAAAACATTTTGTTATATGACAATAATTTTAATTTTACAAAGAAAGATATTTTGCTTGGTTTTTTAAATGAAAATCTGTTTATTAATCTTTTATTTATTATTGCTAAGAACTACATATATAAATGCAAGCTGAGGGATACTATTCCAAATGTAACTGGACTAAGGTCTAGAATCAAACAATACAAATCATATGATTTTTATATTGCAAATAAAAATAATAAGATGCACGCCTATGAAAAATTCTGGGCGCCTCTACAAATTAACTTTTCATGAGATTATTTTTATAATTTTTGTTAATTATCAGCTAAAGTTAAGTAAATGAAAATCTAATTTAAAAAAGTAGATTTCATTTTGAATTAGATTTTGTTCTTGTACAACCAAAGCATATTACTGTATGTATGAAGCGTACAAGATGGAAGAGAGAGTGAGAGAGAGAGATTTTGTTGTTTATTGTAATTATCACTTTATAATACAAAAAAAAAAAAAAAAAATACAGTCAGATATTTGATCATACCTTATATATAAATTTTGTCGCCCCAAACACTATAGTCAGGTGGTGATTGTAGGGGGACTGTAAAATCCTGACTATTGAAAAAGAAATAAAAAAAAATAATTCTGGAATGATCATAATATACGATGTGTAATTCAAAATCCCACCGTATTCTAGAAGTTTCTGTTCTACAGTGTTCTAGAGATTTGCGTGTACACTTGTGTATAATAAATCTTATTAAATTTTATTATTGATTTGTGTCTTTTGTTTGCTACAATTAAAAGGTGATTTCTGGCCGTAAAAAACATAAATTTTATCATTGTCCCCCGCCGCAACGCGACGGCGGGAACTAGTAATGGTCTGCGTCCGTCCGTCCGTCCGTTACATTTATTTGTCAGCGCAACTCTGAGACCGCTGATCAGATTTCTTTCAATTTTTGTAAGATTGTTATTCGATTGTACTTTGTCCTATTGCATCGCCATTGGACACATTTTACGGGAGTTATGGGACTTTAACGTTTTTCTGCATTCGAAACTATAGGAACACTTTGTCAGCGCAATTCCTCTAAGACCGTTGATCTGATTTCGTTTACATTTTGTAGGACTATTATTTACCATATGTACTTGATCCTATCGCACCGCCATTTTGTTTTGACAAATTTTACGAGAGTTATGGCACTTTTTTTCTGCATTCTACACTATAGGAACACTTTATGGACGCACATTTTTATTTGTATCGTACTGTATTTTTTTATTATGTGTTGACATCTATACTGTGCCACTATTTCAACTTTTCTAATATTTCTGACCTTCGACATGAAAGTGAATCTGAACAAATAAGAAATCTAACTTTTTAAGATGTTCTAGCAAACTTTAAAGCAAGAATTATGGAACTGTAGGATGGAAGACGGAGAGTTGCTGCTTGCTGTCCATTGACAGCAGCGGCAGCCACTTTGTCCCCGTCCTTCGACCCATCAGTATAAATAGAGTCATGAAATTCAAACTTAGATTTTATTTCAGCAAAGTGTTGCTGAATAGGAATAGGGTTTGTTTCGGACTTTTATGTTTTCTAACGTCAAAAATAAACATAGGTTTGGGTACAAGCCAAGGTGGTGATTGAGGTGTATTAACGGGGGCAATTTCATCAAGGTTTCATCAAGTTTGATGTTAGAGCCAGAAATATTTGGTTTCATCCGGATACCAAATGGAGGAATTTTATTTTCATTTTTTTCAAATATATCCTCATAGAGAGGACTGAAAACACAGTCGTAGGCAGGATTTGAAGGATATGCTTTTAGCTTGGTTAAGTATTGTAAACCAAGTATATAATGAAACCATAGTCAAGTTTTGATTGTACAAATGATCAGTATAAATTTAACAAAATGTTTTTATCAGCACCTCAGTCAGTGCTAGAAACAACTTTTAAAATATCCAATTTAGCTTTAAGCATTTTGATATGGGGTAGAAAGGTAAGTTTACTGTCAAAAAGTAACCCAAGGAATTTCGTTTCTTTAACTACTTTGATAGGTACATTGTAGAGTTTCAGTTCAGGGTCTGGATATAATTTTCTTTTATTACAGAAATGCATGCAGAGAGTTTTTGACGCGGAAAATTTGAATACATTTTCTATTGCCCATTTTTCAATTTTATTAAGTGATAACTGCAATTGACGTTCTACGCTGTTCATATTTTTAGCTCTGCAACAAATCAAAAAGACACCAAAATAAAGAGAGCCTTCGACATTGTTTTGCAAGGTTTTTGCAAGACTGTTAATTTTGATACTAAAGAGAGTAACAGAAAGAATGCTTCCCTGGGGTACACCCATCTCTTGTTCAAACGCATCAGACAATGTTGTATTGACCCTGACTTTGAACTCCCTGTCAGATAAAAAGTTATCGATAAATTTAGGTAACCTACCTTTCAACCCCATATTGTTTAAATCCTTTAAAATACCATATTTCCAAGTGGTGTCATATGCCTTTTCCAGATCGAAAAAGACAGACACCACATGTTCACCTTTAGCAAACCCGTTACGAATAAATGATTCGAAGCGAACAAGATGATCCAACGTGCTTCTGCCTTGCCGGAATCCGCACTGTATACTGGACAGGAGACCATTCGTCTCAAGGAATCAGACAAGGTGGTCGTTGATCATCCGTTCCATTGTCTTACAGACGCAACTTGTTAGGGCAATTGGCAGATAATTCGACGGTTCAAAATGGTCCTTCCCAGGTTTTGGAATAGGGATAACTGTGGCTAGCTTCCAGATGGAAGACAAGTCACCAGATTCCCAGACATTATTGAGCAGATCCAAAAGAGTTTTTAAAGAAGTATCAGGAAGATGTTTCAAAAGTTTATAATGAATATCATCAGGACCAAATGCTGTCATGTGCTTTTGCCAGTGAGTTTTTGATTTCATCCAAAGATAAAGGGTGGTTGTAGTCTTCAGAATGTTTTGATCGAAAGTTGAGTTTAGTTTTTTTTGTTCGGTTTTTAATATGTTGAAATTCCTGAGAATAATTTTGAGAAGAGGAATTTTTAGAAAAAGTTTCACCAAGTTTTTGAGCGATGTCATTTGGAGATGTCAAAAGAGTTTGTCCATCTTTGAGATGGTGAAGATTAGTTTTCCTGTTTTTTTCCTTTAATTTTTTTAATAAAATTCCAAACCTTGTTGATTGGTGTATGGGAATTTATTTTAGAGACGAAGTTTTGCCAAGATTTTCGTCTCTTTTGTTTAAATGTTCGACGCGCTTTCGCACGGAATATACGGAGATTACTTTGGGTTGGATGCAAATTGAACCGTCGTTCGGATTTTTTCCCGTTTTTCTTCGCTTCCTCACAGTCATCATCAAACCATGGTTTGCTGGGTTGTTTTGGATTTGTCGAAATTTTAGGAATGGTTCTTTCCGCTATCGATACCAACATTTCGCCAAATTTGAGAATTGGATTACTAATACTGTCGAAAGTGTCTTCTCTCAGTTCATCTCGGCAGAGTTGTTCGAACAAAGGCCAATTGGCTAGTCAAATTTCCAGCGACCAACTCTCTCCGAGGACGTTGGAAATAGATTCTCCAAAAAAATTGGAAAGTGGTCACTTCCACACAAATCATCATGGACTCGCCATGAGTAATCCAATAATAACGAAGGGTCACATAGTGTTAGATCAATAGCGGAATAAGCATCATTCCCTGGATGGAGGTAGGTGTCTGATCCATCATTAAAAATGCACAGCCCTTCCTGATTTACAAAATCTTCAATCCTCTTGGCTTTATCATTTAAAGAGTTACTGCCCCATATAGGATTATGTGCGTTAAAATCGCCCATAAGAAGAAATGAAGCAGGTAATTGATCTGTAAAGGATTTTAGTGGAGAAACATTTAAGGAAGAATTAGGAGGAATATAAACAGAGCATAATGTTATAGTTTTACTCAGAGAAAGTCGAACTGCAACTGCCTGTAAGTCAGTGTTTAGATTTATTTGACTGCGAATCACACCATTCTTAACAAGGATAGAAGAGCCGCCAGCGACTATTTCACCCTTTTTAACATGGGTACTGTACAGAGAATAATCTTTAATATTTACTTGATCGTTTTCCTTTAAAAAGGACAAATATACCTAAGGAGCAATCAAAAAAACGTAATCCATTGGACAGACAAACCCGGGAAGACAAACGAACAACCACAAGCACAACAAATAAACACAGAAAACTGAAAACAATGAACAACACGAACTCCTATAAAAACCAGGAGTGAACCCAGGTGCTCCGGAAGGGTAAGCAGTTCCTGCTCCGTATACGGCACCCGTCGTGAAGTTCAACAAAGTCAATCCGGTGGAAGTCACAAATCGTAGGAGGCACATGAAAGGTTACGACAGTGGGAACAGGTCCAACATCATCTTAGATATTGGAACACTGTAATGGTCAATCAATTCATGATGACGACCGTAAAATTTCTTAAGTGATGACATCAACTTATCCCTGATAAAACCCTGGTTAAGAAGCTTTTGTGACAGCAGTAATCCTCTTTGTCGAAAGTCAGGGTAACTCACGCATGCCCTTGAAAATCGGATAAGCTGAGAAACGTAGACGCCATATGCAGGCGATGCTGGTATATTGCTACTTAAGAAGGGAAAATTAACAATAGGAAAGTTGAAGTCATCACGTTTGTCATAAAGTTTTGTCTTCAAACGTCCCTCATAGTCTATTTCAAGAAATAAATCCAAATATGAAGCGGACTTTGGTGTATCTGTAGTATCCTTAATTTCAAGCTCACTGGGGTAGATAAGATGTAGAAAGTCTTGGAATTTGTCGTTATTTAACGACAACACATCATCTATATAACGAAAAGTGAAATTAAAGGATTGGGCTAGTTTCTTTTTGTTTTCACGTAGTAACCCTTGAATGAAGTCCGCTTCATATGAGTACAGAAACAGATCGGCGAGGAGAGGAGCACAGTTGGTTCCCATTGGAATGCCGATTGTTTGTTGAAAAATTAGACCGCCAAATTCAACGAATATGTTGTCTATGAGAAAATCTAACATGTTTGTAATTTCATCTTCAGAATATTTTTTGTCAGAATCAGAGTGGTTCTTCACGAAATAAGACTTTTCTCTACCTAAAACAAGGAATTTATACCTGCGTGTCCCATTTTTCTTGAAAAAACATTGATGAACTAGTTGCTTTAAGCGATCTTTTAATTGAGAATGTGGTATGGTAGTGTAGAGTGTAGAGAAGTCGAACGTTTTTATGCTGTTGCATGTAGCCAAAGATTTTGATTTTAGATATTGAAGTAAATTTTTGGAGTTTTTAAGAATCCACATCTGATTGACGCCACTGGTGGAATATGATGTTTCACAGTAATTCTGAAGGCCCTCTTTAACACATGTCAATATGGAGTTAAATGAGTTTCTTGTAGGCAAAAGGCAACAGGAATGAAGGTTTGGATAAGTAAGGATAGTTCAATTAAATTGATTTTTAAATCTCAACAATTCCATTGGATAATATTGTTCATTATTTAGGTGGACGGATGGGGGAGTAACCCTTTTTTGATCGTTCGTTTGAGCTACAGCGCCTGCCACCCGAAGCGCGGGAGTCAATCGCTGATGGAGGAGAATCCTTCGATGGAACTAAGGATCACCCCAGATTAACTCAAGATTTTCAGTGGGAGTTGTATCCATTTGGTCAGAGTTTTGATCGACTTCGTCGTCAAACGCTGAGCACAAATCTCTAAACCGGTTGAACTTAAAATTTTTGTCAGCCTTCGTTTGTCGATTAGAAAGTTGTTTGTTTTTTAACTTATCAGAAGACGAGGATCTTATGTTTTTCTGTGAAGACGGGGGATTTTGAGATTTTTCATCTGAAGATGTGGAAGTTCTGCGTTTAGCTGATGATTTTGGTTGATTTTTTTGTAGATAGAGAACTAGATGTTTGTAATGAATTAGACTGTGTAGATTGGGAAGTTTTCCCTTTCGAGGAATTGGATCGAGAAAGGAGAACTGGGAGTTCTGATTCAACAGGCCATGTGTAATCAGTTTGAGTTGCAAAAGATCCAGTGCTTTGGGGTTGTTTAACTTTGTCGGCATAGGATGTGGCTTGAGTAGACTTGTTCGCGGCAGAGATCAGTCGTTTAGCTTCTTGGTAGCTAATGTTCTTGTCCGCTTTTGTTTTCTGTATTTCAAGTTCTTTTATGTAGAATTGACAGTTCCTGGAATTCGCCATATGATCTAATCCACAGTTTACACATTTGATGTGGCCGTCCCATTCAAAACTGGAATGGCCCTCTACAGAACATTTGACACATTTTTTCCGTACCTCTACATGAACTCCTACCGTGTCCAAATTTCTGGCATTTGAAGCAACTAGTAGGGTTAGGTACGTATTTGTCAACTGTGATTCTGTAGGGTCCGATATAGATATGTTCCGGCACACTTGGGAGATTGAAGGTAATGATATATGTGTTCAGTTTAATGATCTTATCTTCTGATTTTTGGTAAATCGTTTGACTTTTGAAACATTTTGAGATTAGAGTTCTGTACATATTTCTTCTTCGGATAAATCGGATAGATCACGGTCTCTGTCGCGAGAAACTCCTTGGCATTAATTGATTGTTCTGTGTGGAGTGGCTGAGATTTAAACATCAGAAATTTTGGTTAGAGATAGATGATTTTTAGATTGTTGAAGTCTAATACATTCAATGAGTAAACTTCCATTTTTCCTTTTAGATACCTTTTTTACTTGACCAGCATAGCTCTGAATTGTATTGTTTGAAGTAGAAATGGCGAAATTTTGGTAATCTGTTTTTTTCCGAATTTACGGCGGTCAGTACAATAAATCTTGTGAATGTGTCTGGGGTTGTATTTGCTTGTTTGGTTGGAGGATCCTCGTCGTCACTGTTGGTATATTTTATTTTCGAACTTGTTGGTTTTGGGGGGTTTTCTGGAGAAGCCATGGTGATTGCATAATAATTCATTACCCTGCTCCCCGCCCGCCTCGGAGCAGCACCAATACGATGTATACTTGCCGCAGTTGCGAAAAGCACTAGGGCTACATACTCGTATAGAGCACTTCTATACGGACGTATGCTTCCTGCCAGGGGTTGCCTAGCGAAACAACCGCCCGAAGTATCATCTACACGATTGACCCAAAGCCACTGTCTTCTTAAACCGTGCTGTGTAAATGGTACTATTGTTGTACAATTTGGTTACAGGAGAGTTCAAGGGCTTGGCGTGACAAGCCGATTGGTCGCGACCGGGCCCATCCGACCTCCCGTTTCAGATAAAGTAAGGGCCAAAGGGGCGTGTTCCAGCCACCAGGATCCCGTCCTCTATCCTTACGGCTATCCACACACGGCAAACTTGTGGCCTCATTAAGCCGAGGAATTTTTGTCCCATAAGCCACCGCCTTCTCTGAGCCTCCGTCAGTGGTTATCATCCAAGACCCCAGAACCCAAACATCAACCTCAAACGATACAAATGCAGACCACCTTCCCAACCCAGCGTATCTCGGTTTCATAAAGGGCTCATCTGGGCCTTTTCAGATAACCACCAGAAAACAGTAGAGGCTAGACATGAGCATTTTATGGCTAAACCGAGACCATCGAGCCATATTATGAGCACGTTGAAAATATATTGAGAGACCAAAATTTGGAGTTAACGATATTGGATGATAATTTGGCAGAAAAGACCGTACTGTTTGGAATTTTCAGAAAAATAATAATTTAAAGCAATAATAAATAATAAAATGGTTAATTCAAAAGTAAGAATTTTGAGCATGTTGAAGTTTGTGACCCATAAGCCCACACCAATCCCGTATGTCAGGAATTTTGAATTTGAATAAAGCAAATTTTCCGGAAAAAAAATACAACTATTGTAAAGGGATTAGAGTGACCAGCCAATTGACCGATTCCAGTCCATCCGGCCTCCCGTCTAGGTAAATATTGTGCCCAAGATTCATGTGATAGAAAATAAATTACTATTAAAATCATTATGGTTCTTCAAATCATATCCATGTTCATCATATTGCATCTTTAAAATTACTAAGACACCGCATTAATTCTAAATTCAAATGATTAAAACACACCTTTAATTTAATTTTTTTTTTACACAACGTAAAGATCATAAATAACTGTCGACAGTTTTTATCTTTAATACAATATTTACGAGGATACTACCATCAATAATGTTTTCATTCTGAACTATTACTAAATTCATATCCATATGTATATATATTAATATATAGAGTTAAACACCAATAAAGAATTTCCCATGTCATTCGAAATGAACAATTTCTTATAGTCCGTACTAAAACAAAGTGTGATGGGGTCATATATTCCATCCTTTTCTTCCAGAACAATTTCACTCCTCGTTCCACCAGAAAAGAGACGGTGTATATTGTTAGAATGCCGACCTACAACATATACACGTCCATCATTGTCGGTTGTAATACCGTCTGCTATAGGTAAATCTGGAGACGTAAAGGTAAAGATTGGTGTACCATCCTCCTGTATAGAATACACCTTGTTATAATCCGTCAGGTATAATATATTGTTCCTAACATGAATATAATAGATAACACGTTCTCCTATCGGTATAGTCATTAAATGTTTTCCATCTGATTTTAGAATATATAATTCCTTCTTTCCACCAACAAATATTTTGTTATCTTTCAAGGCAACACCATAACTATCCCCAGGAACATTTACTTCACGTCCTGATTTAAAATTGTCAACAAACTGTATGGACGTCCTATCCATTAGTGGAGCTACTATTTGTCCAGTTGTTTCATTGTAAGCAATATCACAGGCTCGACTTGCCAACTGACATCTATCCAGATACTCCCCGTCTGTACTATACATCTTCAGCATGGGAACGTTAACAGAGCAGACTATTATCTTGTTATCTTTTGTTATTATAATACCTGTTGTACCACTCTGCCATTTTTCTACATTCCATTCCATATTAATCTCCCTATCAAACTTAAATGATCTGATCGTTGGTTTACTTCCTGTCGAGATAAATTGTGCTTCAGCTTCTTTCAGAGGATTATACTTAAAATTACTTTGTTTTGATGTTGTTTCTATAGTACCAAGGCTCTTTGTATCTCTAAACATATCAACGGGTGGTGTGAACGTGAGGCCTAGTGTATCCAGTGTGGGAAGTAATTCTTTTAACTTTGTATCTTCTTCCATGAGAATGTGTTTCAATTTCTGTAGAAGGATGAAAACTTGAGTGTTCGACCCATTATTTATTAAAAATTCCAGATGTTCCAGATGCTTTTTAATTCGAGTGATAGCTGTATCTGTTTGAGATTGCTCTAACTGGAGTTTATCAACAGATGCATTGGTCCTTGTGTCTAGGTCGGATGTAACTGTTTTCTCTGATTTATTTATTGTTTCTATAATTGAGGCTTTAAGGTCTGTTATTTTATTCCGGATCCTCTTGTTATCGTTTTTTACGTCTTGGATGTTTTTCTCTCTATCAGTTGCGATTGTTTCGTATGTTGACTGAATTTGATTCATTCCAAATGACACATCTCGATATACTATTGAGGTCTTTGCGTCTTCAGCAGCCGTTTCAAGCGGAACTACATTATCACACGATCTGTGGTCATTTGCCATACAGCTACGACAGCAGAGGGCGTCATGGTAGGTACAAAAGAAATCCATGATGTAGTCAGGGTGACGTATGCAGCTCTTCAATGTTGTTGATTCTTCTGGTATTGAGGCAGCGAGATGTAATTCGACAAGATGGTGTTTCATTGAAACTTTACTTCCTTTATGAGCACGGATACATTCAGTGCACAGGAAGTCTTCACAATCCATACAATACTTCTCGGCTCGTTTAACAGAAGAACTGTCAATTCTGGTACATGGATCACATAAAGATGTAGACGCCATTTCTGAAAAAATAAAGTTATTTGTTAAATCATATTTTTAAGGCTGAAAATATCTTAATATTTCTTCCAAAACGAAAAGAAATATTTGGTTGAAGCAATTTTGTGCTAAAAACAACATATCGATTTGTTTTATGTCGTTCGATACCAATTCTCTGCACTGAGACAAAAATTTACAGTTTACCTTCTAATTATTACTAGGACATTAAAAAACAACGTAGCTTTTACGGTATGAAACTGATAAAGTTGTAGATTGGAGCTTTTATACATGTTCATGTGTTCAATATTCTGTCCAATCAGTTACTATTTTCATCCGATTGTTGACAGGAAAAAAATGAAAGTTGAATTGTATGCATTAGCCATATCTTAATTCTGTATACATTCGCTCATGGATCACACCCTGCATACAGGTATCACGTCCGCGGAGCGATCTGCAAACCGCGGAACAAGAGATCAAAACAAATAAAAAGGTAAGAGCTTGAATTTTCTTATTTTGTCAAATATACTATACCTTTTCATTTAAACGACTACACTATCATTTTCAGTAATAATTTTTTTTTCAAATTAGGTAAAAATACTTAAATTTATTGTCAGTTTTTCGGCGAAATTCATCTACCTACATCAGCGTGTATTATCCCTTCAAACTTCATTTTTGTTATGTTTTATCTAAATATTATTCTATATCCTTTAAACATATTCATTACCCAATATTCTGTCTAAATTTACAATCCAAACATTTCTCTTCGATGAGATAAAAATGGACGTTGCTTACCGCGGATCACATATTCAAAAAGACATGTTGTTCTCGGAGCGTATCATCGATATTTGTCAAATCTATGGAGATTTTGTTTGACCAAAATGGGAATTTTGTGTTTTTTATGTTCACCCCTGGGGCAGTTTTTTTATTCACTTTTTGTGTATTACTTAATTATATGAAACAAGTATCCACAATTCACCTAAAATATGAGTGAATATCCTGTTAGGATAGAGGTATTGATTGAATATTATGTGATGACGTTACAAAATTGAAGTTATATGAAAGGTTCAAGGTTGTCAATGCAACCAGCATCCTAGACCAGAGACATGTATTTAAATTTCATCAACGTTCCTGCCTAGACCACTCGGCCACCCAGGTCCTATTTATTGTTACTGCAACAGGGTCTGGGTGGCCGAGTGGGTCCAGGTAGCTGGTTACAGGTGTGAGTGAGTGTAGGGCATCATTGTGTCATATATTATAATGTCCAGCAGGACAATAAAAATCTCTCTTTTGCTATGTTATATTGTCCTCGTGGAGGACATAATATCATGTATAATAGTGTATGTCTTGTACAGTTGGACTTGTTCCCAC
This sequence comes from Mytilisepta virgata, assembly GCA_028015205.1. NCBI lineage: Eukaryota > Metazoa > Mollusca > Bivalvia > Mytilida > Mytilidae > Mytilisepta > Mytilisepta virgata. Next base: position 36,272,307 of record CM051511.1, on the reverse strand, counting down.
TGTCGTAACCTTTCATGTACCTGTTTCATTTGTGACTTCCCCCGGATTGACTTTGTTGAACTTCACGACGGGTGCCGTATGCGGAGCACCTGGGATCACTCCTGGTTTTTATAGGAGTTCGTGTTGTTCATTGTTTTTTAGTTTTCTGTGTTTATTTGTTGTGCTTGTGGTTATTCATTTGTCTTCCCGGATTTTTCTGTCCAATGGATTACGTTTTTTTGATTGCTCCTTAGGTATATTTGTCCTTTTTGTAGATATAATTGCTATATGGTTCATTCCTTGTATTGCACATGGTAGATCTCCTTAGCTGAAATTTGGCTTCCTATTTCGATATTTTTGGTTGAGTACTTCTTGTTGAATATAAGTTTGGTTTTTGGTCTTCCAAATGTTTCGGTTTTAATGCTGCTGATGAGAGGTAACTCATTGAAATGCGTCGTATACAGCATAGTATAAATTTACTATATCTAATATTAGTATCTTTGGATTGTTATTTTGAAACTCCTGGGACGATGCCTCTGCTGGTGGACCCTATATCCCCGAGGGTATTCGCCAACCCAGTGGTCAGACTTGTCTGAAATGATTATTCATTGATTTGTTACAGAAATTACCAGTATTTAGCAAAATTCAAAAATATTAGAAATACTAAGGGTTCATTCCTTGTATTGCACATGGTAGATCTCCTTAGCTGAAATTTGGCTTCCTATTTCGGTATTTTTTGGTTGAGTTCGTCTTGTTTAATATAAGTTTGGTTTTTGGTCTTCCAAATGTTTCGGTTTTAATGCTGCTGATGAGAGGTAACTCCTTGAAATGCGTCGTATACAGCATAGTATAAATTTACTATATCTAATATTAGTATCTTTGGATTCTTATTTTTAATATTTTCAAGACCAAATTTCATATTTAATACCGTCCGGCGAATTGACATTTTCAAACCAAGTAATATTGTCCAGAGCATATTATTTTAATTATGTCCAGAAAGGGAGGTGATACAAAAGTCATTAACATATTTTAAGCTATACAAAAATAGTATCTATGATTATTATTCACCCATTTGAACATGTTGAATGTAGAATATGAAATTCTAATTTTTTCTGATTTCATTGTGCATAAAATGATACTGAGCAAATCATTTTTCATAATTTAATACACTATAATATATTGATGTCTATAGAATTTTACAGTATAAATTATGATTTGTACATGACACTTTTACATATGTAATATAATTGTCAAATGTTAAGATGACAGTGTAGAACATATTTCACCTTTAAAATAGACATTTGCTATATTGTTTGTCTTATTATCAGTTTGGACATTGTAAAATACATCTATGTAATAATGTCCATTAACATAATTTGAAAATTACCTTTGAAATGTCCATGGACAAAATATACGTATTATAATAGTGAATGTGATAATGTCCACGGACAAAATTACATATTTAATAATGTCCAGATAAAGGACAAAAAATATAGCAAAGGAATATATATTATAGGTCAAAATGTCCTGGGAATCCTAACATATGATAATAGTGTCCATCATTCAATATTATATATATATAAGTGTCTGGGGGACAGAATTACATAGAGGACAAATAATATGGCACACGGTTTCGAATCCCGCTTTGTATGTTTACCAAAAGGACCTTGCTCGATTTGTATGTGATAAGGTTTGTCAGTTACCTGCGCAAGGTCGGTGGTTTTTTCCAAGTACTCCGGCTTCCTCCACCTTAAAACTGACCGCCGACTTAAAAACAATCAACAAAATTACATAAATGCTCCCTATGGAAACTTGTTTTCAGAGCCGCCCATGCAGGCCCACTTGGGTATAGTCAATGCTTCAGAACAAAAAAAAAATGTTAATATGAAGTGATTGTTTATGAATGTTACCTATCGCCAACTCATATCGGTGATATGAGTAATTGGTATATTGCATGCTTAATTTCTGTAACCAGTTCTTTCGGAAATGTTATGTTATATTTTATAAATTATATATACATGTTGTATCAAAAAGGCAACGATGTTGAAAATAAGTGTGACAACGAAGCTTAATAGACGATCAAAAGGGAAATTCCGCAAAGACGAAAGGCAAATCCAAGAGCACCCATGAATTTGAAAGAATTGAGGGACAAACGTCACATTCCTGACTGGGCACATTTAAGTAAAAATGGTTGGATAAACAAGACGAAAGCCAAATCCGACATCATCCATGAATTTGAAACAGTTGAAAAACAGATTTCCTTTTGTCATAATTCTCCTTAACTTGGAGTTAAAAAAATATGGGGAAGGGGCAACTGACAAAAATGAGTATTTGTTCGAGTCCTCGTCCGTTCAATTTTTTTTCAACTTTGATGGCTGTCATTTTCAAAATGGTTCCCTGACGGCGGTTCTTAATACGACGTTGCACAACTTCATATGATCCTCTATTCTTGTGCCAAGTTGGGTCTCAATCCAGCCGTTTCTGAGAACATCCGCGGACAAAGTTCGGTTAGGATAAGAATTCTAAACAGAAGAAATTCAATATGTTCCAATGTTCCCCACTTAGTTTGGGGAACATAATTAACGGAATGTTCCTCAAATAACTTTGGTTACTTATAAATGGTAATTTTTGGTAACTCCTAGTTCAGTAGATCAATATCAATGTGGCTACAGATCATATATCCGCGGTAAGCAGCATCCATTTCCGCTCATGTGGTTTTCTGTAAGGGATATATCTCATCAAAAAGAAACGTTTGGATGGTAAAATTTAGACAAAATAGGGAGAAATGAATATACTTACAGGTTATAGAATGACATTTAGATAAACCATAACAAAAACGAAGTTTGAATGGATAATACACGCTGATTTCACTAGATGACGACGAATTTGCCGACAAAAATGACAACAAATCCACATTTAAGTTGATATTTGAATTACATTTTTACCTCATTTAAAAGAAAAGTTATTACAGAAAATGATTATGTAGTCGTTTAAATATAAAAGGTACATTATATTTGACAAAATAATTGCAGCTCTAACCTTTTTGTTTGTTTTGATCTCTTTTGCTCCGCGGTTTGCAGATCGCTCCGCGGATGTGATACCTGTCTGCAGGGTGTGTGGATTACTTGTAGAAGTTCGATCAGTTTATTTCTTTAAATCCTGGAGATAGTTCGTTTGCCAAACAGTCCTTTCTCGAACGTCACAGCAAGACTCCTTGTATAAAACTGACAAATTTACCGTTTATATTAATTCAGGACGGATCTATGGGATACTTTCTAAATTTCTTTTCTGCCACGTATCCTTATGTCACATGTTATTATTAACAAAAACCAACTGGATGTCTTATATTTTTGGTTGATAAGTTAAAGATGTTATCACATTTTCCGACCAACGGATCGTCTTTAAAAGTTATGTATACAGAGAGAAATTTCCAGTGAATCAATTATTTTACTTATAACGATAGGAATACAAAATTGTTCTTTTTCTTTCTGACAAGTGACAAAGCTAATACTTTGAAACGAAGTCCGATTTAGTTAAACATCTTACTTTTCAGGGTGCCTTTTGCAGGAACATAAGTCATGATTTTCTTATATGACATGCATTTTACTTAATCAAGCTAGCTCCTGACCATTTCTTCTTTTTATTTATCATTATTTTGACTGGAAAGATGGAAATAGAATATCATACGTCTCAATCGGGTATGTTCAAATTTCAGCAGGCAGTTGTCCATAGACATCGGAATTTTGAAGTTTCAGATTTCAGATTTATATGTTTATCGTGAAATGACATTTATTCCCGCTCACCCATGCAGATAACTTTTCCAACTTCCTCTAATCCCCTAATATAAAGGAGAATGTTACTTAGTTCAGAATGATATGGCATGCACATACAAATATTGTTACATCAACATACCAAGTCCATATTACGAGGTCAATTGGGTCGAACCATAAAGTACTATAAATAAAGCAATATTTAATCTTGAGGTCAAATGTCAAGTATCATTGGTCAAGTTGATATACAGTCTGATAGGAATCTACCTGAATTTCTAATATGACCTGCGCTTTCAATCTACATACGTGACAAAATATAGATATTTTGATTCCAGCGTCACATACATAAGACGTGTTGTTTGGCAATGTCATAGCTAAGTTTCATACAAGCCTTAACAATGTTAAAGTATAACTTGCGGTTTCGTGTCAAAATAACTATATTTTGAAACCACCGTGAATTATTTATCAAATTAATCGTTTAAACCTAGGTAGTTTTAAATAAGTTATGCTCATTATAAAGGAGAAAGCTTAACTTTTATTTGCGAAATGAAGAAACTTCTCTTGGTCATGTAATCGGTCCAACTGTCATCAAAACAAGGTTAGAAAGTTGATCGCAGAAGCATTTATATCAAACGCATTTCTATCATATATAAAGTCCAGCCCTGGCGAAAGTTTAACCATAGCTAACAAAATGAAAGCACATTTCGACCCGTTACGAGCTATCGCTGAAAGCCTGCCTGTCAATATGGTTTCAACGTTTGAAAGCATTTCGCCAGCCTAAAATAAAGTTGCCAGGAATCGTAGCTAGCTATCGTTGAACACTGGAAAGCTTTCCGACAGCTTGTCATTTACCACCTTTTTCGAGAAGGAAAATAAAATTTCTGCAGCTGATAATATCCTTAAATAACTGGCATTGTGTCTTAGTAAAGCAGTTTTTATTGATGTACCTCAAAGAGGGAAGTCACTTCTCCCTATCATTATGAAACGTGGTAAGCCTTGTATGGACCCGATTTTTTGGCATCAAGCTCTTTCTACTTACAGGTCAACATACTCTAAAATTCAGCAGTCTCCAGAAGATTTTTGCATGTATTTCCCATGGGATCTTATGTTAACCTAAGTCCTTTGCTGGTGGCCATCTTGAATAAGGTATTTTCACCCAAGTAACAAAACTTTGTCGGCACCGTTTGAAGAACAGTTTGGGCCATGTTTGGTTTCATTTGAGAGGAAATAAGGAATCTGCAAATGGCCTTTCACCGCTGCTTTTTGTAAAGTTATGTTCATTTGGCCCAGGAAAAGATTTTTTTGTAAATCAGCAAATCAGAATTGTCTATGGCAGCCATGTTTGTTATTCAATTGGAACAAAATGGTGGATAAAGGACATCATGTAGACACTTACTGTCAAGTTCAGCTCTATTTAGCCCAGCAGTTTCAGAAAATCTTTTTCTTAAAATCAAACGATCCATGTGGATTATGGGTGAGATTTTGCTAATTTAAGGGTGACATTGGGGTGGGTATGGATGAGATTGTTATTCACATCGAAATATAAGCCTTCACATTAAAGTTTTACTGTTGTTAACTATCATAAAGTAATAAATTGATTTCATTTTATTCACTAATGTACTGTTTGTAATCTGCTAAATTATTTCTTTGTCTTTATTGTTCTAATTTATTTAATTTAATTTTTACTGTATTGTAAAATTTCTTCATCACAGACAAAATCACTACCTCATCATGAGATTAGCATGTTGGAAATATAGACCTTTTCAATGTTCTGAATAAAACGTATCACAAAATACCGAAATAAATTTGATGCATTGTAAGACCATTTCGTTGACTGACAAGTGAAATTTGGTATTATCTTATTCAAACATTTTCAAATCTTTTACTGTTACTTCTAAATAGGAGCATTGTCTTTGAAACAACAACAAATTTAGCAAAATTCTAAAATAATAAAAATACTAAGGGTTCATTCCTTGTATTGCACATGGTAGATCTCCTTAGCTGAAATTTGGCTTCCTATTTCGGTATTTTTGGTTGAGTACTTCTTGTTTAATATAAGTTTCGTTTTTGATCTTCCAAATGTTTCGGTTTTAATGCTGCTGATGAGAGATAACTCCTGAAATGCGTCGTATACACCATAGTATAAATTTACTATATCTAATATTAGTATCTTTGGATTGTTATTTTGAAACTCCTGGGACGATGCCTCTGCTTGTGGACTCTAGGTCCCTGAGGGTATTCGCCAACCCAGTCGTCAGACTTGTCTGACATGATTATTCATTGATTTGTTACAGAAATAACCAGTATTTAGCAAAATTCCAAAATAATAAATATACTAAAGGTTCATTCCTTGTATTGCACATGGTTGATCTTCTTAGCTGAAATTTGGCTTCCTATTTCGGTATTTTTGGTTGAGTACTTTTTGTTGAATATAAGTTTGGGTTTTGGTCTTCCAATTGCTTCGGTTTTAATGCTGCTGATGAGAGGTAACTCCTTGAAATGCGTCGTATACAGATTGTAAAAATCTGTTACTATATCTAATATTAGTATCTTTGGATTGTTATTTTGAAACTCCTGAGACGATGCCTGTGCTGGTGTATTCTAGGTCCCCGAGGGTATTCGCCAACCCAGTCGTCAGACTTGTCTGACATGATTATTCATTGATTTGTTACAGAAATTACCAGTATTTAGCAAAATTTAAAAATAATAAAAATACTAAGGGTTCATTCCTTGTATTGCAAATGGTAGATCTCCTTAACTGAAATTTGGCTTCCTATTTCGGTATTTTTGGTTGAGTACTTCTTGTTGAATATAAGTTTGGGTTTTGGTCTTCCAATTGCTTCGGTTTTAATGCTGCTGATGAGAGGTAACTCCTTGGCATGCGTCGTATACAGCATAGTATACATTTACTATATCTAATATTAGTATCTTTGGATTGTTATTTTGAAACTCCTGGGACGATGCCTCTGCTGGTGTACTCTAGGTCCCTGAGGGTATTCGCCAACCCAGTCGTCAGACTTGTCTGACATGATTATTCATTGATTTGTTACAGAAATGACGAGTATTTAGCAAAATTCCAAAATAATAAAAATACTAAGGGTTGATTCCTTGTATTGCACACGGTAGATCTCCTTCCCTGAAATTTGGCTTCCCATTTCGGTATTTTTGGTTGAGTATTTCTTGAGCATAAGTTTTGTTTTTGGTCTTCCAAATGTTTCGGTTTTAATGCTGCTGATGAGAGGTTACTCCTTGAAATGCGCCGTATGCAGCATAGTATAAATTTACTATAACTAATATTAGTATCTCTTGATTGTTATTATGATAAAATAGATCATATTTAACCAATTTTATAACAATTTTGCATAACAGAAAATATTTATTAACAATTTTGTGAAATTCTGACTTAAACAAGGGAGACATTGTTTACGAAAATAATCAGAAACAATCGGAAACAAAAATTGCACATGGCGGGCATGTTTGTCGCCTAATCTGGACAAAATGAGGAAACTTCCACAGATGGCTCCTGTAAAGTTTCAGAGAAGATATCTTTATATTATCCAATCAGAAACAAGAATTACCCATGGCAGTCATGCTTGTCGTCCAATCAGGATGAAAAAAAATTATCTCATAAAAGAATTTTCATAGATGCTTCCTGTAAAGTTTTTGGCCAACCAGTTCCATAGAAAACTTTTTTAATCAACCAATAAGAAACGAGAACTGCGCATGGCGGTCATGTTTGTTGCTCCATCAGGACGAAATATATCCCATAGATGCTGTCACGTTTCATTCCATTTAGCTATGCGATTTCAGAGGAAAAGAATGTTTTACATTAACCAATCAGAAGTCAGAAATGCCCATGGTGGCCATATTTGTAGTCCGATCCGGGCAAAATGGACATTTTTTATGACATCCCATACATGCTTCCTGTCAGGTTTTGCTCCGTTTGACGTAGCAGTTTCAGAGGAGATTTTTTAAAACTTAGCCAATCATAAACAACAACTGCCTATGGTGGTAATGTTTGTTGTTCAATCGGGACGAAATAGGCAAACGTTATAAAGGACCTTACATAAATGCCTCCTGCCAAGTTAAATTCTATACGGTCCAGTAGTTTCAGAAAAGAAGATTAAAATGTGAAAAGTTAACAAACGGACGGACGGATAGACGGACGACGGACGCCATGTGATGACAAAAGCTCACATGGCATTTGGGCAGGTGAGCTAAAAAAATATTTCTATATTGTTAAAAGGAAATGATAAATAAATAAATAAATAAGTAATATATTTCAGTTTTCCGTGTTTATGTGTTGTGCATGTGGTTGTTCATTTGTCTTCCCGGGTTTGCTCCTTAGGTATAATTGTCCTCTATATTAAATAATTTTAACAAATGGTGAAACACAAAATGTATTTATTTTATTTTATCTTACTTATTTAATTATTTATCAATTAATATTTCTTCTGAGAAAAAGGAAAGGAAAATAATAGTTATAAAAATAAATTTCAATATCAATACTCGCAACTAATAAAAAAAATATCCAGTGTAGTTTTTCTAAAAAATATCTAAACATTGCAAAATGAATAAATATAAATTAATCTAATAGAAGTGTATGATAACATAACATTTATGAATTATATTATATTTGTTAGTAAGAATCATTTGTTCATTCAATGTAATATAACAAGCTGGCGAGCGTTCAAAATGGGCTGTCAATTTCAAAACTAGCTAGCTATCGTTGCCAGCAATTTGAACACTAGCAAGTTATTGTCGCCAGCTTCTTGCCAGCCTCGCGTTAAACTTTAGACAGACCAGGACTTTAGCTATCTAACTAGTCCAATTACATTTACAAAGTCTTGAATTATTTTTAATGTATAAAAACTATACAAATGTATTGGCATACATCAAGGATTTAAATCCTTGTTCTCAGTGATAAAGAGGTCCGGTTAAATATATGTTTAAATGGACCAAATACCAGAGTTAGTACAATAATCAATAGAAGGTTTACATTGATCTTGTTCACAAGGAATTTAAATATCCAGTCGAAGCTTTATTGAAGGAATAATTCTCATTTTAACACGGGAAGGCTATTTGTTCTTTAGCTAGGCTTGAGATGTTCAAATAATATATGCCTACCCAAGTCAACGAAATCATGGTTTTAGGGTATGTGTCGGTGAGAGTCAGACAACATCCAGTTGGATTATCTTTCATTTGCTTATTAGACTAATTTTAACATAATTCAGAAGTCTGTTTCATAGATGATATCTTCCTTATCATAACGCCAAAAACGTGCAAGTCAGAGTAACCGTATAGTTGAACCATTGGAAAAGGTTAACCTGTCTTTTTCAAATATTTATTAGGAGTCTGGAAAACTTACCGTTAGAGAGTCATATCAAGACACAATGCATTCTATATTTTGCTTCATACTGCAGATATAAACCCACTTCTTAAAGAATCTTTTGATGTTTCAAAAGATCATCCTGAAGTGACGTCATAGTAATTGACGCGTATTTTGGGTTTATATCGTGTTTTCCGTCTTTATGACGTTATACATAGTAGTATATGGGGAACGTTCAAGTCGTATTTGTGGCGGTTATTCACCGGATATGATGTCAACCGGACATGACGTCACCGGAAGTCAATGTACCGATTCACGTCATATATATTCATGGGTTAAGTTGATAAAAGATGTTTCATCAGATGATCAAGTCTCAGAGGAATATATTTCCTCTGTAACATTATTAGAAATATCAAATCTCTGAAAACAGAGATTAAGAATCTTTCTGAAAATATCTGTGATAATATAAATAACAGATCATTAAGTAATCTCACTGATTAAAGTTAACTTTTCTTTTATAAAAATATAAACCTGAACAATGGAAAGGATTAATATCTAACACTCAAACAAAGAAATAAGAAATTTGATCAAGAAGTTCAGAATATCTGATCATAATCTTGAAATCGAAGAAGTGGGTAGATAAAAAAAAGTACCCTGCTCTCTCAGGGAATGTAATTTTTGTACATCAAATGAACTGGACGATAAGCATATTTTCTTTTTTGAATGTCCATTAAATTCAAATCTTAGGAATTAGCATTTTGCCTAGTTTGGATCAGACAAATTTGATTTTTCCAATAACTTCCCTCGAAAAACTAAAAAATTAGACAAAAATTAATAAACTGGCGGCAAATACATGAGCTGTCTTCCTTTTTATAACAGTCAATTGAACTACGCAGCTATGTTAAGGCAACATTTTCTATTTTTGATCAGGGGGAGATAACTCCTGCTAATAACATGAATATTCATGACCATTGCGTGCTACGTCATGGACGTTAATGCCGGCGTTGTTTCCGTCAGAAAAGATATTTACGTTAAAATTTCTGTTATTTTTCGTTGAGATTGATGCGAATGATACAACAACGTATATCCTTAGGTTGTACGTCGCAATGCGTGTCTATATTTGGAGGAAAAGGCTTTGGTGTGGTAAAACTTGAGCCGTCCATCATCGTATGAAGGCGGGGTCTAATTTCCTTATATGGAAATCTTAATCTTTGAGAAGCTTGAAGAGTGGACATTTCACGTGGTTTCAGCCGGTGAGAAGGAACAGCAATGATGCAGGCATTGTAATTGATCAAACACTGATTATGCTGATCTTAAATATTAAGGTAACGTATATCAGCAACATGACAACATTCATAACATGACCCACATGCATTTGTCCACAACACTAAGTGGTGTATCACCTGTTCACAGACTGTCTGTTTTTCATTTTTCATGAACCGTATTTAAAAAAGAATATTTGTGTGAGAATAGTACAAAATCCAATATCAGAACATGATAAGTGATAAAATCCAATATCAGAACATGATAAGTCATAAAAATATTTGTTTTGTTTAAACATAACATTGACCACCCCCTCCCCCCCCCAAAAAAAAGCCCAAACTCTGGCTAAGTTTTAGTTGTTAATAAAACATATTTTTATTGTAACCAAGTGATTGTAGTTTACTTTGAAAGCCATAATATATATAAGCATTTTGCCCTGTTCTGATCTGACAATCGGCCACAGGGTAAGGAATGAGGGATTTGTTTTTGTTTTTTTAGGTTTATGTTTAGGTCCATTTCCTCATATTTTTTACATTTGATTTTTTTTTTTAAATCTGCTCATTCGAATATATAATAAAAAAAATCAAATTGATACTGCCATAGCTCCATATCTTAGAAATCATGCTGTCAATGATACTTAAACAAAACAATTTTGGTCTTTTAAAGTACAACACAGTTCTGTACCATATATTTGCTCCATTATAAACTTCATTTTTCACTTTTATAACTGGATATTTCCTATTTAGGGCAATATTACAAAACCTATATTGTTTTTAGGGTGGGACGTGTCTTATTGACACATTTTCTAGTTTTCTTATTTTTTGACAGAAAAATGAGTTTTTTTTTATTGTTATAATAATAATAATAATAATAATAATAATAATAATAATAATCATTTATTTCAGACATAAATAGTCCATAGTTATATACAAATATGATGAAAATTTTAAATATACAAGATGATAGGGTACATATTATATTTTAATTACAAGCTGATTTTATATGACAAAAAAAAAAGATTAAAAAGGACAAGGCAGTTACATTTATGCTTGTAAAAAAGTGTTTCAATATGAGTAGTAAAATAAAGTGGAATTGATACTTGGAACACTACCTCCATCCTTGAATCCATATCTAAGGGCCAATTAATGCAAAAACCAACCAAGAGTATAAATTAAGTAATATGACTTTGTTACTTTGTTCTCCCACCTTGCCTTAAAAACAAAGAATGATGATCACAAAAACTTTTACTTTACTAAAATTCTGACAACAATCATTATACCATTCTTGAATTAGTTCTTAAATTGTGCTTAAAAGTATTGTAAAACTTTACACCTACAATACAGGGTCTTGCATAGGGCAACATGAGGAAATAAAAATATGATTTATGATGAAAACTGCCTCAGTGATCTCCTGGTAGCATGCTCGCCTCCAGTGCGGATGGTCGCGGGTTCGATCCCCGGCCGGGTCAAACCAAAGACAATAAAATTGGTATTTGCTGCTTCTCCACCATGCATGTGGCATATAGCCTATAGGAGTAAGAGCAAAGGACTGGTAGTCAGTATAATGTGTCCGAGTGGGGTGATATGTCTTCCTGCGTGAAGCTAGCACGTTACAAATCCAGCTCAGCGTGTTGGTCTAGTACAAAGCAGGGATCATATTCATATCATATTAACATGTTCTCGTTCTGATATGCACCTGGTTGCCACTGGACATTAAACAATAATTCATCCATCCATCATTTATGATGAACAAAACACAACAATTTAACCTTCATGTAGTATTTTTATATAAGTTTATTATAAACATCCTTCACTGGGAACTGCATGAAAATAACCATGTGCCTATATGTTCAATCTGATATTTTGAAAATAGGCGAAAATTTGAATAGGAATACATTGTACACAAACATTCATCGCAGTTCTAAAATCAAAGAGTCATATAGCATCGACTTATAAAAAAGTACCTTGTTGATATATTCATACATATATTCCCTATTTGCAGATATTGGAGTGGTCTCCCGTATGCATGAGTTATCTTTCCTTACATAATGAGGAAAAAATTTCATTAACCTCTTCTGAAATATTGAATAGCAGAAAGCCTTCATCAGTCATGAATCACAAATTTTGGAGAATAATGTATCATAAATGTGTATGGAACATATATATTCCTAAGAAAACAAATGACTATTTGTTCATTTAATGTGCAAACAACAGTTTTCAGTTTCCTAAATGATGTCAGGAATTGATGGTCTCTGTTAAGCAAGTTGGTAACTGACCAGTTTGTTGTATCTTAAACCCCAGTAAAACAATATATATCAAATAAAAGATTTTTTTTCAAGGTTTTCCACTTTGTGACATTTATTTGTGTTAAATTTCCACTGTGACATAAACGAGATAAAATGCAGTCCCTCCCCTCTTACAAAATCCCAAATACATGTTTTGGTTGATTCTAGACTAATCTAACGGATTTAGGTGCAGAATTTAAAGGTGTATTATTATAGGTATTTGAAAGGTTGTATCAATCTGTTTTTAAAACATAGCTTCAAGGTAAATTTGCTGGTTTCCAATAGAGTAATCTCCCCTTAGTTAATATTAAATTATATGTTTTAAATTCACATTTCTGATCTTTTTATACAGCTAAAATAAAGTTTATGTATAAAGTAAGATAATAAATCATAAAAACTCACTGTGCAATGATTAGCAAATTAGGCAATTTGCTTCCAATTTTATTCAAAACTGTTGTTTGCATCATGTGAAAGATGCCTCCTATAAGAAAGTGGGAGACAACTCACATCTATCATGTCAGTAGAAAGCACAATAAAAAAAAGTAATTTGACCTAAATTAAGAATTGTTTTGAAAATGTGTTTGTTGTAACACAATCTTACACTTATTACCCATTTATTTAACTTGTACTTTGTATTCTTATTATACAGACTCAAGCTTTGTCATGTGTAACCCTGAACAGGAAAAGGTTTATAACCTGAGAAATGTGATACGACAAAATGCAAGGTAACTTTATTTCTGGTATTTTGTTACACTACTGCTTGATTTTGGTCACTTTGACCTACATTTAACTGATGAGTGACTGATAAAATTTTACATTAAAGTTCTTTGTAACTAAATGTCAATAATGTAGCTTACAGGTAAATATGTATGAAGCAATAACACTTCCGACTTGGTAGACCTGTGCATAGTTTCAGACTGAGCGTAACTTTGATGACCTGAAAATATTTCTCAAGCTTATCTTCCACTTTTCAATGCGTAAATGAAGCTGATAGGCACGTTATCTGGGGCTCTGTATTGTATTTTTGTTCACAGTGCTTTATATGAAGTCATGTTTCACTGTATTATTATCTTTGTAAAAAGGGGCTAGAAATGTGCCATTTTCATGAATTTTCCCAATTAATAAAAAAAAATTATCATTGCTGGATAAAAAAGTATTCTTTTAGGCCAGGCAAAATTTATTTTATTATTTAAGTTTGTTTTATTCCTGATTCCATAAAATAAGCTATTTAAAAACATGGGGGTAGAAAGTTGCATGATATTATGACAGTTTCTAATAGACAGTCAGACAATTTAAATCAACATTAATAATTGCCACAAAACAAAACAGGAAATTTATTTAATTTTTATACGCCCGTCTTAAAAGATGGGATGTATTATGGTATACCGTTGTTTCTGTCTGTCGTCCACACTTCGGACAACAACTCGAAAATGCTTTCACCAGTTTTCATGAAACTTTGGTGACTTAATTAAATCTATTGACGTAAGCTCCCTTTTGTTTTGTTTTTTTTTTCTTCATAAATTCCGATATGACATGGATCTTTATTCGTTGAAAAATCGTCGAAAACTGTCAATTTTTCACACTTTGGACGGTTATGGAATTTTATTCGTTCACATTTCAGAGTTATGGAACTTTGTTCATTAAAAAAGGGGGAATTTTTCACATGTCATGCTGTATCTTAAGAACGCATTGTCCTATTTACTTCAAACTTTAAACAGCTGTTTGTTGGGATAGTCTAAAGGTCTTTATACTTTTTGGTGAAGTTACAATTTTCTGTTCCAGAGTGGGATGGGACCTACCCGATATTCATAAAAAATAAGCAACAAAATCAAAGGGGTCTAACTTGTGAAATTTTATTTCCTGGACGACAGATGTATCACGCCCTCATGTTGCAGCAGTTTATTTATTTCTGCCTGGAAAAAAATTGACCCGGAAGGTAAAAACAGACCTGATCATGTTAGGGGAAACCAACAATCATTCTGTAAATTGTTTGAAAATATACATTTATTTTTAATTGCCAAAAATGTTATACTTTTCTACCTGTTTCTATGGCTCATATACAAATAAATTATATATTTCCCAACAACTTACTTGTACTTGAACAAAAATGTTTTACTTTGTCAATTCCTGATAAAAAAAAAAGTATATTCTAATTTGTACAGTCACAAGGATTGTATGTAGATGTATACTTAATATAAAATTTTCCGTTTTTATTAATAGGATGGTGATAGTTTACAGCCAAAGAGCCTGTTGAAAATTGAACATATTAAATGTAAAATTGTCAGTTGTGGAGTTGGACAAAGTTGAGCTGAAGAAAACGAAGTGTATTATACATTGTACGGCAGTAGCAGTTTGAACAAGAGATTGAATTTTAATTTGACAAATGAATTGAAAATTGAAATACATAATGACATTTCTGGAGTAATCCTGAGAAATTTTGATTTAAAAAGAAGTTTCTGAAATGTTTATCACACCATGAAAAAAAAAACAATGGATTTATTTGAATTACGGAAAAAGATTCATCAGTTTTGGATAATTATATAACGCTAACTTAATGAAAGTTTCTATATTTAGTTTGAAAAATGCTCATTGAAATAGTTGTTTTTAATTCAGAATACAAAAAATCAATAGATTTAATTTATATTTTTATTTTGTTTATGTTTTGATGTTCTTTATAAAAAATATCTTTAAAATCCTGCACATGTGTATTTCTTATATTTGGTATGGACGTATTGCTTTATTGTGAGGAATTGTTTTCTACTTGGTGAAATTAAAAGATATCAGTGAAGCATGAATAAGACATCATTCCATTCGATTGAACATACATTTGGGAAGATTACTTGTAAATGTACAGTATCTAGTGTTTTCATTGTCCTCAGAAGAGATCAACAGTTCACAATTCAAGACAGAAACCCCAAAAAAATGTAAAAAATTCATAGATCCTATGAGAAAAGTGTTGAAATGGCCACTCAAATTTGATGATTTATTATTTGATAATAGATTTATTAAAATCGTGTGTCTTGAGTAATTTTTCAAGTTCTATTTTTAAAGATGAGGTGGCAAGAATTTGTATAAAATTTCTTGCTCTGTAGTAAGTGAACTTGATATCTCTGCTTGAAGCTTTGATAAAACATTCAAGTAAAGTCAAGAAATACCAAAGGGATATTCGAAGGAAGGGAAAATTGAAACAACTGACAAACTCCAGGGAACAACAAAGACAAGACCAAAACAATACAAGCACTACAATGAACAACATGGACCCCACCAAAAAACGGGGGGTAGACTCAGGTGCTCCGGAAGAGTAAGCAGTCTGTTGACAAGTAATGCAATAACCAACAATTGTGCAAGTATCATTGTGGGGGGGGGGAGGGGCTTTTTATTACCGAGGAGTTCGTCGGTGAACTTGAAACCCCTATCGGAGATTATACACATATCGAATTTGTGACCCGAAAATATCCAGGAAAGCTAAAATTACATCCAAAAATAATAAAAGTCAGTTATAATGATGAGACATATTTAAAGTCAACCTGAATCTCCTCGATCTGCAGAAATTTTTTAAATCCTGACCCAAAATCCTCCAGTGTCAAAAAATCCTGCCCTGAAATCTCCACGTTTTGTAAAATCTTGACCGGAATTTGCTGCACATCCTGTTTTTAGTATTATTGAGTTACACACACCTCCGAGCATTGGGGATGATAAAAGGTCATGTTGATGGTAAGTGGTGCAGATTCAATTCTGCATGAATTGGCCTCTTTGCAATGATCATGTACTCCTGTAAAACCCTTGTCTTATGTACACATTGACCCCAGAACAGTTAATATGGGTCCTACATTTAATGGTAGAAGATCTCTATTCCTAAGCAAAGAAAGTAGTTTTTCTCCCACGTAGTGATAAATTACTGGTAGTCCACAATTTTAAAGCATATAAACTTTTGCATCCAGACTCTGGTTTCAGAAGCTATCTGCAGTGAAATTTGGCAGTCTGAAGTAAAAAAATAATCTCTGGACTTTAAAATTTTAATTCCTTGTCAAATTCAGGGAGATTTCAACAAATGAAAGCAAATATTTTATATGAAAATGAAAATAAAAATTTATTTGTAACATTTTGGCATATGGTCCTACTGGGTTGGTATAAATACATAAACATGTGGGGTTTTGTATACATTTTGCTGGAGCCAAAATATTAAATCTGATCATTCTGAAATCTGGTGCTTTGTAATCCTTTGAAAAAATTTACTATACTGGTATAATATGTGAAATACCGAATGTAACGTTATTATTTATCCAGATCCCATTGTGCATCCCCCTACTTTTCTTGTGTTGTGTTTCAGTAAACCTAAACCGAATGTAAATTGATTTTTCCCAGCGAACCAAATAGAGTATTAATGTTTATTTATTTAATATGGTAACAATACAATATTAAAAATATGTTCATAATATTTGCGCTTCTAAAGTTTATATAACTGGTTGCCGACTACAAAGATGGAAACAGTAATTCCGGATATCTTTTGGGTGATCGGTCCGCTCTTAGAAATCCATCGTCCTCGTTGCGCTTTAAATCCGGAACGAAATGAGAGTAGAGTTGTTGAATAAAATAAAATCGAAAAGTGCATGTGCATACGCTAAACAGACATTATAGACATGAATATGTGTGAAATCTGCTATATCTGCGGTAATAGAAAATTGCTGCCACTTTTCCTGGTTTGTATTAGTTTTTGAGAAAACTGCATTTAAAGATGAAAAATCGTGCTTTTTTGACGTTTTGGAGTACTTCATGGCAAATTGTATAAACAATAGACAAATACAGACAAAGTAGCAGCACTTTTCAGAAAGGCGCGGTCCTATAGAATATATCGTATATATTCTTGTTAATAGCTGACACCCCTACGCACCTGCACTTTTGCGAAATATTTGTACACCCGGTCCGTTGTTGGTAATTCGCTGTAGCATGCAAATGAGCAATCACGTGACTGAAATAATTACCAGTTAAGTACCCCTTGTCATTGTCATTATCATAGTGGTTAACGATAACACTCATATGATACATATGAAGAGTATTCCTTACTTAAATGGAATAGACCCAATATTATGAAATAAAAAAATAAATAAATAAACAGTTGCCTTAACATCGCTGCGTAAAGGCAGGCGACGTATGTAACACAGTGTCGCGATTTTATTAATTGTCATTATTGTGTTTTGTGTTTCAAATTGGATCATTTTGATCAGTTGTATTTCCATCACTACATAAAACGCCTGAGAGTAATTCACTAAGAGTAATGAGAGTAATTCAATATATACATAAATATATATATGTCATGAAAAGAGGGAAATGTCTTGCACCGATATATATGTTTTTGTCACAAACATTTAATTTGTTTATATGACAACAAAGATTATTATTATTATAATTAGAACTGGGGGGAATATAAACACAAAATACCATGTGAAATTATTGACGTCTTAGGGCGGCATTATTGCAGTGCAACCTACAGTAAGAAGGTTGAAGAAACGAAAATTTTTATACTGACAAATTGCCAAAATGTACAGAAGCAAATGACCGTTTTTAAGATTAATATTTATTTTCTGTTCAAAAGTTTCAGTATAATGCATAAATGCAGTGGTCACATTTTAAATACCCGGTGTAATTAGTGTTTCCTTAGTCACATAAACTTTAGATATAACAACATTTTTTACCTCAAAAATGATTAGTGATACGTTGTGGACTGATTCCGTGCGACCAAGTTCATCTAAGCCCCCGTTTTCTTTGTAAAATCTTGAAATTAAGAAAAAGGAAAATCGTTTGAAAGAATTTAAATTATTCTTTGATCAGGTGTTAAATGTTAATCAAGATTCGGTTAGATTATTTTGTACTGTGAAATATATGGAAAACCAAAAAATTGTCATTAGCCAAATCGTAAATGTCATAAAAAAATTGTTACAGTTCTGGTAGGTCTTTTATGTTTGTTTGTTTGTTTAGTTGGGGTTTTACGCCGTTTTCAGCACGTTTCGCTATTTCGCTTGAGTTTCATAAAACATGCCAAATTTAAGAATTTATACGACTTATCCTCAGCTCGAACTGCTGAATATTAAAATGTCTATATCTGAGGTGAATATTGTAAAGTTTTATGGCCCAAAATAATTAAATTCATAAAATAAAAAAAAAACCATGCAATTCAATTCATTTACTTTATGTTGTCCTAAAACTGCATTAAGAGTATTTAAATGGGTTAGGTCACATCAAAATTCTACGTTATAAGACGAAAGAAAATGACGGAGGTCAGGCAGATGCATTGAAGAATACTAATTTAGCTTTGTTGAAGAAGTTGAAAAAAAATAACAATCCAAAGATACTAATATTAGATATAGTAAATTTATACCATGCTGTATACGACGCATTTCAAGGAGTTACCTCTCATCAGCAGCATTAAAACCGAAACATTTTTAAGACCAAAAAACCAAACTTATATTAAATTATTCAGGACGAATGTGCAAGTTATGAGACCAATAGGACCTTAATTTACCCCGGTTGCGGGAATTGTAAACGTCATGCTATTGTGAACATCAGTGGACAATCGACTTAGGATTAGAAGCTGATTCTCCAAAAAGTATATTAAGGAAAATAGATTTGAGTACAATGCTATATGGCGATGTTCACAGGATATATATTTCCTGAAAGGCCATAGATTTTAGGAAAGGGCACAGATCTGAGTCTTACATATATTCATGTAACCCTGAAACTACTTTGTGATCAAGAAATCTGTGATACAACATTTTGATCTCGAGCACTGCTGATGAGTTGTCAGTCAACTAAAGTCCATACAGTGCATCAAATTTATTCGGTATTTTGTGATATATTTTATATTAATAAAATAAGATAAATGTAAATAGATAGTCAAAGCAGAATCTACATTAGTGGTACAATTACTGAGCCAACGGTCAGTTATGTATTCCATATAATGTGAGAGGAATTGCGTGACAAAGGAATAATGTACCCTAAGACTACCTGTCTAGCCCAGCTCCCAGGGACGCTATTCAAATCCGGAAACATTTGGCACAATCTACATTGGCAGGGCAATTACTAAGCCAAATTTCAGTTCCATATTCCAAATAACGTGAGAGGAGTTGCCTGACAAAGGAATAATGTACCCTTAGGCTCCCCGGGAAGCTATTTAAATTCGGAAAGCTTTGGTGCAATCTACATTGGCACGGCAGTTCCGTTTTTCAAGTAACTTGTAGCTCGACCCCCAGGAGCGCTATTCATACTTGGCACCGTTCCCACACAATGCAATCAACAACCCAAGTTTCATCTTTCTACGTCTTGTGGTTACTCAGCTTCGCTGAAGCTCCGGGAAAACTAGTAAATTTGTTGTTTGAATCTAAAAGCAGACCGTATCTATAGCTTCCAAAAGTTATTTTCGTGAATATATCACGTTTGTAAAGCTTTTTCATTGATTCTGTAAAATTAATTTCTATCAAGAACTTTATATTAACTTGTTATTATCGATTTTCCCCTCCTTCGAATATCCTTTTGGTATTTTTTGACTTTACTTAAGGAAACGTTATTCTCAAAATTAAACAGATTTTATATATGCCTTACTTTCTGACATTCTACACCCAAAACCAAAACGATAAAATAACGTAGTGACCCTATGGTTATCTCGGAGAAACTAACAAAATTGACATCGTGTAAAATTAACGCAGTGAGTCTTAGGACAGCATGCCGTGTTGCAGAAAAACCCGGGCTCCTGAGACAGCGTAGAATTTCTTGATGTTTCATATATATCGAATATTTTTATAAATTAGTCGAAGCAGCCCCGCTGCATATCCTCGCGCTGCTCTTATGTTCTTGAAATCCATACAATCCGAACCAGTGCTGTTGGTATTGTGAGTCAAAATATATATTGTTGCCAAGTAAAAATCACAAATAAGCTACACTTTGAGTCTTTCAACAAATTTACCAAAATTGGAATCACATATTTTTTAAATCCAAATGATCATGATAAGTCTTAAAGCTAATATGATAAAAAACAATTTATAAATGCTAAGTAAAATTCCAAAAATATTAATCTTAAAAATATATCTTAGATATGTGTTACTGCTGATAAGTTCCAGAAAATAAATGGTTTCTTGTCAAAAATCAAAATATAATGGTCTTTGAAACTTCCAGGAAATTTACCAAAGTTGGAACCGCATCTTAAAACAAAAACCTTTAGCACAATCTACATTAGTGGTACAATTACTGATTCCAAATAACATGAGAGGAGTTGCGTGACAAAGGAATAATGTATCCTAAGGCTTCCCGTGTAGTCCGGTCCCCAGGGGCGCTATTCAAATTCCGAAATATTTGGCACAATCTACATTTTCACGGTAATTACTAAGCCAAATAACCTGAGAGGCGTTGCCTAACAAAGGAATAATGTACTCTTAGGCTGCCTGTGTGGCCTGGCCCCCTCAAATTCCGAAACATTTGGCACAATCTGCATTGACAAGGCAAATACTGAGCTAAATTTCAGTTTCGTATTCCAAATAACCTGAGAGGGGTTGCGCGACAAAGGAATAATGTACCTTAGGCACATTTTGTAAACCAACCGGGTGTCTTTTGTTAGTTAATAAGATATAGATGATATCACATTTTCCGTCGGGAAGGGTTGTCATCAACATTTAGACATATGGCGAAGGATTTACCTAACTTGGTTTCAAGTGAACACCAAAGAATCAATCTATTTTATTTATTAAGAAAGGAATAAAAAAATCGTTTCTTTTCCATCAAGTGAAAAGTGAGATAAAGCTAATACTATGAAACGAAATCCGATTTAGTTAAAACTTCTAATGGTTCACGGTGTCTTTTCCAGGAAAATGAGTCAAGATTTTCTGATATGAAACGCGTTATACTTAATCAAGCTAGATTCTGTTCCTTTCTTCTCTTTATTTAATAATATGTTTGGCTGAAAATTTGTGGGAATATAATCTTCTATGTCTCAATCAACTTCACGGGGATGTTCAAATTTCACAGGTCAGATATACTTAGATGTCAGAATTTTGAGGTTTCACATTTCACATTATTTGTTTATTGTAAAATGACATTTATTCCCGTTCATGAGTGCAGATAACTTTGATATCTTTCTCTAATACGGTCTAAAATGGAAGGGGGGAATTTTATTTAACTGAAATATATATCTCCCCCTCAACTTATCTATTTGGTACCGAACTTTTGAAGTAAAATATCAAAATTACATCAAGTTCAGAATAATACGGCATGCACTGGCATACAGCGATACGTCTACATTCATACGAACTCCATACTTCCATGTCAAAAGATACAAAGCATTTTGGACCGCACTATAAAGTACTAGAAATATATGTAAAGCAATTATTTGATCGTATTAATATTCAAGATGATTATTTATAGTTTTGGATAATGCATCCCAAAAATTCTACTCATATTAACATTTTGTAAATTTTGTTAGCATGATAAACATATGACAAATACATTAACCAGAGTGTGAAAGAGGATAGATTTTATCTAAATAAAGTACAAGAACATAAACTGAACAAGCTTTGAAACCCAAATTAAGAGTTTAAAATAACTAGGACATGTATACTACCAGGTGCACTTTATTTTTGCGATAGCAATTTTTGTGACACTAACGGGTAAGTTGAATTGTAGGAAAATGAGCCGGAAAAGTTTCTCTGTTTTTCTTAACAAATTGAATATTTATGTAGAATCTGAAATATTGAGGCTCATGTGCATTGAAATACCAATAGACCATAATTTTCAGTCAAACATTGGTAAAACTGCATATCATATTTCCATTTTCACAAAACATATGAAATGTTGCTATGGTCAATTTGTATTTGGAAAGGGGTGGGGTTTAAAAAAGCTGTCTGTATTTTGCCATTTCTAAATATAAGTAATATTCAGACTTAGCAATCTACTTGACATGAATCTAAAACCTCTTTGCAAAAAATTTCCAAGTTCAATACGGTACGATATGAATTTTTTAAAATATAATCCTAATACAGTCAGCGTTGAAACCATATTAGTAAGTTTTGATGTAATCAGTCTCTACACAAATATTCCTCACGATTTGGGCATTGGAGTTTGGGTACAAAAATGTCCAGAGTAGATCACAAATAGCATTTTATTTTAGAGGGACTAAAGATTGTTCTAGAAATTAACCATTTTTTCTTTCACAATCAATACTATCTACAAATAAAACGAACTGCGATGGGCACAAAAGTTTCACCAACTTATGCAATACTAGTGATGGTTTTTTAGAAGACAACTTTTATACGCAGTTACCTATAATATCCGATGAAAACTTTAAAGAATATATATTAGAAAGTTGGAAAAGATTAATAGATGACTGTCTTACCTGATGGAATAAAAGTGAAAAAGATCTCGAAGAATTTCACAGATTAATAAATACTAGACATGAATCGATCAAATTCACTATGCAATATAGTACAGTGCACATTCCTAGATATCCTCATAATCAAGGAAAATACAAAGATAATAACTGACTTGTTTAGTAAAGACACAGATACTCATTATCAATACCTTAACTTTACATCATGTCAACCGTCTCACACAAAACAAAATATCTCTTTCAACATGGCAAGGAGAACATGCACCATTGTGACAGACGATCATAGAGCAATCTGAAAATATGACCAAACTGGTAAATCTGTCACAAGTTATAAACAGTAGACGCCAAGCACCTTTAAAAATTACACACAAAGCCCGATTCAGTAGCGAAGATTCAAAACAGGTGACAAAGTGTGGTGACCCCAGATACGGAACGTGCAATTACATCTACACTGTTGAAGTTCACAGTATTTTCCTAAAAACGGAGAAAATTCTAAAACCTAACTCAAATGTGAATTGCAAATCGTTGAATCTAATTTACGTTGCAATATGTCCAATTTGCAATGAATTCTATGCCCGAGATAGGGACCCAACAATTAGAGACACGCCTTGTTCCGAACATTTTGATCAATGCAGAAAATGACAATTTACGATTTTCCTTTTCTTCAAAATTTGGAAAGAGATTTCAATTTTACGGAACGCCAAAAGAATACTATTTTATTAAATTACTTAACCTGAAATTTAACCGAAAATAATTCGTTTCGTTAATCATATTTCGTAATATATCGCTACCTGACGTTACAATGACTTTAACGTCACTAGCAATAATTGTTTTTATCGACAACATTAATTCATTCTGTCTGAATACATGGTAGAAAGAACTTACATATAATTAAAGAAATATATGCATGTGAAATGTGTTATTTTGAATTTTTAGTGAAAGCTCTGTAGTAAAAGCTGCCGTTAAAGTGGAACTGATACATTCTTCATCTTAATGTTTTTGTGAATGTTTTTATAAAAGACAATTTATATATATATAATCCAATCTCATCATTGGGCAATGGGTCACGGGGATTTGAGCCGACAACTATCAGGAAAGTTTTGAACATTAATAAAGGCTAATAGGTTCTTACATGAGTTCAAAGTGTGACTGGAAAATCGTCAATGATTTTTTTTAAAATTAACGTCTTTCCCGAGTGGAGCGCAGAATTTTAAAAACGAGTTGAAGATATTCCAGTTTTTCACTTTTGAACGATTATAAGTACCTATTTCTTCCGTAAATACTCGATTTTTTAAGTGTCCTGTACCTAGGTAAATTCAATGACCACAGTTGGCGTTAAATAACGTTAAGCCTGATTGGTCAAAAGGCACTAGCATTTGTGAACGGCGCGATTTGATTGGTCTAACAGCAGTGGAAGATGAGGCCTCGTGCAGTTTGAGATGAGGTCGCGTGAACCGATCTTCAATGGGTCATCTCACACCGATAATGGCCATTTACGGACGAATAGCATGTATTCTACTGATTAATTAACGTACGATAGGTTTGTGGATATTTAACATGTTTAAGGTTTGAATTTAAATTAGTAAATTTTTTCCTTTATGCGTTATTAAATTTATTGCATTTAGGTGGTCTCATTTTCCCGTCGGTCAGACTGGTTAGAAATTAGTTATTCTTTTTTGGAAACAATGAGTCTTTCGCATATTTTAGTGTCAGTATATGCTATTTTTAAAGACAAATTCTGTTTTCGACGACAACATGTGCTAGAAATGTCACTATATTTTCGACAATATATTGAGAAATACTTATTTAAAGGTAATCTACAGATTATATGGAACATGAAGTGAGGAGTACAGATTCAGAAATATGCACATATATATTTTGTTTGCAGCACCTAAAAATTTTACAATGATAAACCAAAGAGCAAAACTCTTCTAATGAATATTAACTTTTTTCATTGTTAAATTTTGGTAGTAGAAATAACATCATTTATCCAGTACTGTCATAGTAATCTACGAAGGCCCTGATTGTACACAAGGATTTAAGACACACATCTTACTTTTTACATAAGTAAAATTGTAGAAAAGAGCTTCATTATTTCAGCTAGTTTTCATCTATTTTCATTTTTTTCGTGACCAAAATGTGCGTTGAAAATCAGGAGATAAATTTTCACCAAGATGAAAAAATCCATAGTATATATTCATTTTTAATCGCAATAAAGTTTAAATACATTTTGTATATTCAAATACATGTATACCTGAATGCCCCTTTATTCCATCTACTTTTAAAAACACTTCAAATAAGTTATTTAATTTCCTTAGACATATAATATGAAAATATAAGGATGTTTTTCTTTTTTTATCTAAAATATAACGTTTTTTTAAATAAGTATTTACCATGTGTAAAAAGATTGATAAAATTTTCAAAAATTGTTGAAAATCCATATAGTGGGTGCAAAGAGGACACATAGACTTTTCTAACTTAAATCAAAGCAGTGGTCATAAAATTATTTACTAGGTCAACTATAAATTTCATTTCCACTGGCTTTGACGGATTTTCGAACACAATATTTTTGTCTTTGCTATAAAGAAACGAAAATTAATTTTAAAATAAGATTTTTTTTTACTGTTACAAAATTCTTAATTTTTTTTAGTTTAACAATATTTTTCTCTGCTATGCTCCGCCCGTAAACCTTTAATTTAACAATTTAAAAAAACTTTTCTACATTCTTGGTAATTGTGCGCCTTTAAGCATTTTCAACCAACATTTGTGACAGCAACTGACGAATCCTAATATAACGAAATGCATATATAATACTTACTAGATGTTATGCCGTAGTCAGATAAGGCAACACATATCTCTATCGTGTCTGACAGTAAAACATTGACTTCTTCATAATTTAAAAGTAAAGCCATGAATGACATCAGAGTTGTTTCGAATGTCTGTTTCGACAATAGTAAAGCTGTCTTTACTTTCATGTTAAGAATAACTGATCCAGATTCTGCATTTTCAAGGACAATATTAGGTTCATTCCTATTAATGGCATCTTTTATCACGTTGAACACCCTTCTTGCTTCTTCTTCGTTACTAATGCCGCGCATATATATCACAACTTGGGACATAGAGGCTGCAGATAAATAAATACATTGTAAATGCTATTGTAATTGAGGTAAGTAAGAAAATTCAAGAAATACCAAATGGATATTTGAAGGAGGGGCAAATCGAAAAGAACTCACAAACTCCGGAGAACAACGAAGACACGGCCAAAACTATACAAACACTACACTTAAAAAGATAAACATGTGAACAGGTGTCCCCACCAAAAATACTGGGGGTCTACTGCAGTATAAGGAAGGGCCAACATCAATGGAACAGGTCCATTTCCATTTGCGAAACGGTTTTTTCATATTTTCCAAGCAAGTCATGATGACGCCCACAAAACTTTAATAAGAATGACTGCATATAAGGTGCAGCATACCCCTGTTTGAGCAACTTTTCTGTCAAGAGCCGGGCTCTTTACAGAAAATCAAAGTATATGTCACAGGCTCTGGAATAACTTATTAGTTGTGAAATATACACTCCATACGCCGGCGCTTCTGAAATGTTCCCGCTCAAAAATGGGAAGCTTTGGCATTTGTTAATAAAAAATAGAATTCTGCATCATTTATGCATTGTAAATAGAAATAGTACTTATTGTTATGCATAACATAAGAGATGTTTCGTCCGTACTCAGATTGCCACTCTAAACCCAAATATAAATTTTACGAAATTAGGATTTTTTTTATTTTTTAAAGAATTTTTTAAAATATTGAAGGCCACAATTTTGAAAATGGCGGAATTTTGGATTTTTTTACAATGACGCTGCACTGCTTCAGATGGTGCCCTTTATTTGTACCATGTTTTCTTTTAATCGATTGAGCCGTTTCCAAGAACACTCCTGCGTCCGGTTACTGACGAAAGAACAAGAATGATAAAATAATAGTGAAGAAACGGAATGGAAACAATATGTTCCCCTAACACTTCGTGGTGGCAAAATTATTACAGTAACCAGATGTTACAAGTGAACAATTTTAAAAGCCCTTTCTCATATGATAAAATTCCATATTCCATGTGGTGTGACTCTACGCCCCAGAGATAAATGATACATATTGTGATACGTATTAACGAAAACATTGGAAAAGGCGGTCAATCAAGTTTTTTGAAAATCTGTTTAGGCCAAACCAAATTGATTTTAAGGTCTTTGGATTTTGCCGCTCCGATTTTCAGACTTTGTAAACTTTAAGAAAATAAATTTTTCCCCAATCATTCTTCCAAAAATGCTAAAAATCCTCCACAAATTCTTTATTTAAAAAAAAAAAATTAAAGTGTTTGCCTGCTTCTAACATTTGTTAAAAATGGGATGTTTTTCATTTTTTGCAATATCTTAGGTAAAATATTTTGTGCCAGATCTTTGTCTGAAAAAACCAGTCCTCAAGACAAAAAATTAAAGTTAAAATTTCGCTCGCTGTCAGCTATTTTTGCCATAAAAATATCCAAACAACTAAAAATCAACTTGGTGTGTCTTTATCTATTTTTTACAAAACGATTGGAGAAAGTAAAATTTGCTAGCAAAATTTCGTGCGTCTGTTGTATATTTATTTTCAAATGCAAAGGAGATTTGGGAAAAAATGATTGACCGTTACAGTGTTCCAATATCTAAGATAATGTTAGACCTGTTCCCAGTGTCTTAACATTTCATGTACCTCAACCGATTTGTGATTACCACTGGATTGACTTTGTTGAACTTTACGACGGGTGCCGTGTACGGAGAAGGAACTGCTTACCCTTCCGGAGGATCTGAGTTCACTCCTGGATTTTATAGGAGTTCGTGTTGTTCATTGCTTTTTAGTTTTCAGTTTTTATTTGTTGTGCTTTTGGTTGTTCATTTGTCTTCCCGGGTTCTGTCTGTCTAATGGGTTGCGTGTTTTGGATTGCTCCTTAGGTATATTTCTTTATGACATAGCATGTCCGATATAAAGTTATTAAAATATAGATGTAGCACTAACACTGAATCATAATTACGATCATAACCTTGATGTTCGGCTTCAAATGAGTGCAAAATATCTCTTCCATAATACACACGTACTGTGGCACTACCAACCTGCTCAGAACACCGATCTATAATCAAAATTGAATAAAATTATAATCCAGTATCACTCTGGGTAAAGATAATCATTATAGACAGTTTTAATGAATTTCATATTAGAATCAAATATTAATGATTTACCTTGAGACCACTGGATCGAGCTAGTATAAGTTCACATAAGCTAAATAAATTTCAAGAATTTAATGTTAACAAGCTTTAATAAAGAAACACGTGATTTGTCTGAAAAATATTCTGCAGTTCTAATAAGTTGGATGCTATTCATTAGAAAACATTTGATTTCTCTACTAGGACCACTTAGTATTAATAATTTCCCTTCAGACTAACCAAAGTTCTATCAAACATTCTTATGATGAATCAGAGAAACTTTAACACAAGAACGTTAGGTTACGTATATTAGTGCCATAAGGAAGTGTAGTTTCTGTAAATAATCATTGCAATAAGCAGAAAGTGTAATTCTTGCTATTTGTTACTTTGGATCTTCTTTCTTTTAGATAAATAACAAAATGAATAAAAGGTAATGTCAATAACGACATACCATTCAATAAGGTCCACCCAACAGACAAAACCCTGTCACAAAATAACACAAAAAAGCACAAAACAAAAACACAAACAAAGATCAGGATTTTCTGACCTACATGTAGTACAGATTCTAAACAGTGACGGGGATAAACCAGTTTTACGGGTACCAAAAAATCCTCGATTCTGCATGATGCAACTAATACTTGTTGAAATAAGGGTTTATGAGATTCTAAGTGAGCTATCTGTTAAACACATATAATAAAAAGTAGTGTTTTGCATTATAGTTGATAATTACAAAACTATACTTCTAAAGCATTTTATTTTGATTTTTTTTTAAATAGCACACATTACTCATCAGACAACAAAAGAATGATTTATATTTTTAAAGTTTTTTTAATCAAGCTCAGTGCAGATAAAGGTGAAGATATTTGTATTTAGTAGAAACAAATAAATTAGTCTTTCGAGTCCCGCATCCATTTAATCATTTGGACGAAAAGTTTTAGTTATAATAAAAAAAATTAAAAATAAATAAGTTAAGTAAAAATCAAAATAAATATATAATGAAAATAAAACATGGCGGCTGCAGCGGAATTTTATTCTAACTTCATCCAAGCAATACAAAGGAACATGAGATAAGAAAAACTGAATTATTTTTGACAGATGATTCAGTTTAGTAGAGTAGTACAAAATGTATGCTCAATTTCAAATTTAAATTTATTGTCAGGGACAATTTAGAATTTGAAAGTTAAAGGTATTAGTCTTTGTAGACGACTGCTAGTGTTATATCTATGTCACTGGTCATTCTATGAAAACACTTTACACTGTTATTCAAAATTTCATGACAGTTTAAGAATTGCTTATGAATCATCTACTAATAGAAAAAATATGAATTGTGACTTTGTGAATATAAATAAGTAATACCTCTTAACTCTACATGGTTTTCAAGAAGAGAAATATATTTTTGTTCCAACTGGTCATCCAATGCACAAGTCTGATAATGCCTAACTTCGTTCTCAATGCTTTGGTTTGACTGCAGAAGTAGTCGGTCTACTCTCCGACTAATATCAAGGACATCAACAAATAATTTCTGTTCTTCACTAACTGAAACTTCCGCTCTTGGGCGATGTATCAGGTTATTCCTATATCTCCTAAGCCTTTCTGTGTCGTCACCAACAGTTAACTCATTTGGATTAGGGTATTTTCCCCAGCCTTGAGATGGTTCATCAATTATTCTGTAAAATCTAGTTAATTTATACATCAGACTAAAATCGATTAAATCGTAGTCGTTAGTACCAAGGGTTTGAATCATTTGCCTTTCCACTGTATTTAATGCATCTTGAAATGCAGCGTCACGAGAAACAATACCGAGCAATACTCCAGGCGGCATTGAGTTCTGTTGACATATTACCATCTGTCGTAAAAGTTTAGGGAAAGTTTCAGTAATAACCAGCGATGCCCTGGCATATCGGGTTTTGTCCGGATCTGTCATCTTCTGCTTATAATGTTTTTTAAAGCTAATAAAAATGTTGTCGGAAAGTATTGTGTACAATGTTGTAGATCTCCTGAAATATTAAAAACACTGTGATACATAGATACACCCTAGTGCATTTGTTACACTTTACTATTGAATGATTAAAATTCAGACCAAAGCCTCGATAATTTCAGTAACATTTCATAAACTTTATTTTAAAAATCGTCCCGATATTATTAGTTCACAACATCCCGAAAATAGGACACATGTAGTCGAATAAAAAAACAGTTTTGTCTGAGCAAAAACAATTTCAATATTCTCGATACAGTTTAAATATCATAAAAATGTTGGTAAAAGTAAAAGTTCAATCACAACTGTCCTTTCCTTGTTATTTGATAAACTTTTTAGGCTGATTTGGAGGTATTGTTTTTGGCTTTCCAAGGTTTCGGCTACGAGCAGAACTGATTAGAGTAATCCAGTAATGTCCGTCCTACTTAGGGAATTTTGGTATTAGAGTTAATTTTTATCTTACTACCACTGAGCAGACTTTTGTCACCTTTACTTCTTATATGATTTTTAAAGCATGCGTTGAATTTCTCATGTGAAAAAATTTTAAAAAAATTGTTGAACGAAAGGTTGCCCTTATCTCCATCATTTTAACCCCATTTGGTTCATAATCTAAATCTACACTTGGTTGAACGTGTAAGCACTAAGTAAAACTTTTAACGTTATGATCATATGCGTGTATGTGTGAATTGTGTGCATGCAACGTGAAAATCGTGTGCATTTGGTTTGCGTGTGGTAATAAAAGTGTGGTGAGAATCTTATAACATGTATGAGATTACATTGGTGGAGAAAAA
Organism: Mytilisepta virgata; assembly: GCA_028015205.1. NCBI lineage: Eukaryota > Metazoa > Mollusca > Bivalvia > Mytilida > Mytilidae > Mytilisepta > Mytilisepta virgata. The sequence continues at coordinate 36,241,320 of CM051511.1, read as the reverse complement.
ATATTTAAACGTGTGAATTCAAATCGAACTGGAATTGAAAGACCATTGGAACGAACTTCCATTTGTGTCAAATGCTTAAAATGGTCATATATTCTGCAAGACCCGGAAAAGAAATGATTTTGTCAAATGAAATGATACAACAGAAATAACACGTTAAGACGTTCAGTTGATTTATTCTTGAACTTTCATCACGCCTGTACTCAGGTATAACATTTGTTTCGTTTTTCTCACGGGTGAATATATCAAGTTCCAATAATTTTCACTTTTTGAGTCGCAACATAATGCAATAATCCAATATTTCTAGTATTCACTTTTCACATTCCCATCTTCTCTCTGGAAATTTTGTCTTGGTTGTGAGACCATTCACATTATTTGTTTCAATGCATAACAGGACTTAAATGGAATATTCCACCTGCATCAGTTATTATAAATACGGTTCCTCCTTTTCATTTCCCTGATACCGAATGTTGTAACTCATATTTCAGTTTTTGATGAAAACAAGGATATTTTAGTCTAAAAATGTATTTTTATAACCACGCATTTAAATGTGAAAATTTGAGGTACTACTGGGAGTTGTAATTAAAACAATGGAGAGCTATACAATTATTAGAGTTCAGTGTATTTTTTCAATTAGATTAGATGTGGTACTGAAATTATACTCGTACTATCAGATGAAATTGTCGATCAGTATAACCAAAAAAAAAAAAAAAAAGAGAAGAAAGCTTTCTGGATTACAAATGTAATTTGCGTCTTTCTGTCCGCCTCAAAGATTTGTAAAGGGTACTATCGAATGTTTGGTGTGAAGATTTCAAAGCTTTTTGTTGTCATGATTAGGTTTATTTACAGAAGGTTTTTGTGTTGCTTGTTCAAAACCAATACATGCACTACAATTAAAAACTAAAAACCTATGAACATGGACCCCACCAAAAACCGGGAGTAGACTCAGGTGCTCCGGAAGAATAAGCAGTCTCTGCTTCTGCAAGACACCCGCCATGCTGCCAATGTCAAATCCGTTATGAAGAAGGAATAACATCAATGAAAACATTTTCATTTGGGAAACGGTTTTTTCAAACCAAGTCCAAGTCATGATGATGTCTATAAAACTTTAATAAGGATTAATCTAACTTAGGAGCAATATACCCCTGTCTGAGCATCTTTTCTGTCACGGGCCCGCTCTGTCCAGGAAGTCAATGTATATGCCACAAGCTCTGGAATAACGTATGAGGTTTGAAACATTTCTAATACAAAGAATAAATTGTTTCCTATTAAATATAAACCTCTTCTGTGGTCTTATGGTCTCCGGCAGGATCAAACCAAAGATATTAAAATGGGTATTTGCTGCTTCACTGCCAAGTAAGTGTTAGACTGCCAGCACGTTAGAATCCGACTCAGAGTGACTGTCTAGCACAAGGTTGGGTCAAGTAAACCTGGGACCTGGATTTTGGTTTGTTACATACCATGTCATTTGGTTATTTCCAAAACAATTATAATATGATACAGTTGTACACTACTGACGATCTGAATATCGCAATTCAAGTGACACCAATTTTATAAGGTATTGATATGTTATATTAAACGTTTTACATAATTTCATAAGAACTGAACTTTAAAATGTCAAATATCTATAGTGCAACTTTTACCAAGAGAACGACCATTTAAATATAAAATAAAGTAATATAATATTGAGTTAATACACAGTAAATACAATTATACATACATATGACTACAATAACTTTTTAAAAATTCGATCAAACTATATTAAAAAAATTCATTAATCAATAACACCTCTGATATTTATATTGTAAATTAGAAAAAAATCACTCTTGCGGTATTTGAATATCCTCTATACCACATGATGAGGCTGCTAAGGTTTTTTCCTTGTACCTTGTAAGATATTTCTCCCCTCTCACTCAACTAAATTCATAAGAGATATCGACATGAAACTTTTTCCAATGTCTGTAGTTCATCTCTGGGCAACTTTGTTAAACTTGGTCCGAAAAGGTCTGACGAAAATTCATGGGAGTTATTGTCCATTAGATGACTTCCCGTTTATATTCAATTTCGGTCGTTCATACAAATGATGAATTGAAGTTGAGATATTAACATGAAACTTTATAGTTAGGGTCAATGACCCCAACCGAGAAAATTAGGTTTAGGTCAAAAGTCAAGGTGACGTTCTATATTTTGGTTTTTGTTTGCTTCTTATCGCTTCTCCTATGAAATGGTAAAAGATACATTTTAAGGTTATAAATTGTAATAGAGAAAATGTTGAGGGCGCAGATACCTAGCCTAGTTACATTTGGGCGAGTCACATGACGTCATTTATAGGGAGGTATAAGGCAAGGGTATGCCACGCGCTCCTCAAATCAGATTTTTCTTTATAATCTGGAAAGCGTTGAGATCCCTATCCTATAATTACATATTTTTTTACTCCTGATAAGATGCATTCATTGAGATGTATGGGGGTCCCTGGTTGATATGCCGTGCGCCTTTGCAAATATATTTATCTCTGTTACTTTGAAACGTTTGACATACCTACCGTATAACCATGTCTATTCTTACTCCTTATGAGAATATTTGATGATATATATGGGTATGTTTAAATTTCAGCAGTCAGATATCCATAGATATCGGGATTTTGAGGTTTCATACATCATTTTATTTCACATAATTTGTTTATCATGAAATGACATTTATTCCCGTTCTTCCGTGCAGATAATTTTGCCACCTTCCTCTAATACAGACAAAAAATAGAAAGGAGAATTTTAGTTAACTTAAAACATATATATCTCCCTCAACTTACTGGGCTTTAGAAGTTACATGTCAATGAAAGTTACATCAAATTCAGAATGATACAGCATGCAAACCCAAACCGTGATACATCAAAAGAATATATATCAAACCCATTTTTATCATATATACAGTTAACGGTTGAAAGCTTTTCGCCAGCCTAAAATAACGTTGCCAGCAATGATACACATTTATTTAACAGTATAGCCATTTTAGTTTTCCTAATACACTGACTATTTTCACGACGCCTAGCGAAGGGAAATAGTCAGTGTGTCGAGAGGACAAATGATATGTCTATATCCCGAATTGAAAGATATAATAAAAGCTATTATTTAACAGTAGATAGCTATCGTTGAACACCGGAAAGCTTTCGATGGGCTGTCATCTGCCAGCTTTGTCTTGAAGGAAAATAATATTTCTGCAAATGATAATGTCCAAAAATAACTCGCATAAATGGCCAGGTGATGTAATCCCATCACTTGGCATCCGTCGTCCGGCGAAAAATTCCTTAAAAGATCTTCTCTAAAACCACTGAGCTAATTGGGACTAACCTTTAGTGGAATGGTCCTTGGTTTGACCCCTTCCAAAATTATGTCCGGCATCCCTGACTTCCGAAATATTGTATTTGTGACAACCTTTTAAAGTTGTAACAGATGCATTTTGTTCATGTCAGTCGCTTTTTAACTGTTAAAACGTTTTTTTGAGTTGGTACAATGCAATCTGGCTATTACCTGGGTTGTGATAGACTGATAATGACTGCATCACAGTTTTACATGTTGTCGCAGACATAGATGTATTTCGTTCAATCAAACATCATGAAGTGATCTGTTTTACTTCATGGGTGTCAAGATTCAAATAATTGAATTGAAAAAATAATCTGTTATAAAATAAAATAAACGCACGGAGAAAATTTAAAGTAACCTATTTTATGTGTATTTGACTTTTTGACTTAAATGATTTTGAAATAAAAATGTTCATGAAATATGAGTTGTTATGACAGTGTCCACCTCATAAATATAAATAGTAGACACCTTGCTGTGATAAGAACGGTAGGACGTGTGAAGGTATCTCGCAGTTATGAAGATAAACTTAACTGTAGTACACAAGAGGCGTGGTTTAGGAATTTTCACTAATAAGATTTTATTAATTTTCTTTAATAGTTCAGTGATGAATGAATAAATATATGCATATTTTTTAAGCTTATTATGGAAAAACCTGTATCGAATTTTATAAAAGAAAATCTTTCATGTATTGTGCTGTCGATTGTCTGTATTTTATTTATTTATTTACACATTTTTATAAATGAAGGGGCTGGAGAATTAAATCCGATTATAAAGTATGCTAATGAAAATAATGAAATTTCAATAATATATATATTTATTATATTAAGAATTCTGAAATCTAAGGAATTAATAAACTGTTCACCATATATTATAACAACACAGATTGTTTTTAGGACATTCAGTCATTAAAATTATTAAGTTAGGATTTTATTATATTCTATAATATAGAAATTGTATTCCATTATAACATTTTGTTTCATTTGAATATCGTTTAGTTATTTAAAAAGTACAAGATGTGTCAGCAGGTGTCAAATAAATCCTGTAAAAAGTGGTAAAACAACAGGTGCCTAGTAATGTGATCATGATACATGTATCTGAAATCTATTTCACTGTGTGTACATGACTGCAGCTATTTAATCAGCTCCTTAAATGAGAATTATTGATGAGCCCATATCATTAATTGTTTTATTTAATGTCAAGGGTATATTATATTTAAAAAAAATAATAAGTAATTCAGGCTTGGTCTTTATATGTTAATAAATAATTCTACCTTCAATTTTTAGATCTTTAAAGAAAGATATTTTTTACCAAATGAAAGAATATAAATAAAATAAATTTGGACTCAAACATAAAACAAAACGAAATAATAATAGTACATTTGAAGAAATTATCATAAAAAGGTGAACATTTTCAATATTAAAGAATAGTTTTCTCTTTCATATTTAGAAAAAAAATATTTACTTGGTGCGAAACAGTGAAAAAAGTGTTAATCCTTTCCTTGAAATTTTATTGTGTGCATTTACAGACTGTATAAATGGATCAAATCCATTCAGCCCCTTACTTTATAGAAAATGTGTACAAAATAAATAAATAAATAGACATTAAAATTAAGACAATCAAAGACAAAATATTTGAAAGATAAATTGTTATTTCTATTATAAAATGGGATATAAAATTGATCTGTATAATACCATTAAAAATATGGATTTATTTATTAATTCATTCCATATTTTTTTTATTAATCAATGGATTATCATTCATCAATGAAATATTAAAAAGTCAATAAAATCTTATTAGTTAAAAATTCCTAAATTACGCCTCTTGTGTACTGCAGTTAAGTTTATCTACATAACGCAAGATACTTTCACACCTCCTACTGTTCTAATCACACCAAGGTGTCTGCTAATTATATTTTGCACACTGGACACTGTCATAACAACTCATATTTTATAAAACATATTAATTTGAGTGTCATAAAGTTAAAAGTCAAATACATATATGAAATAGGTTACTTATTATTTTCATAGTTTCTAAGTGATCTGAGATAAATAAATTTTCTCCATGCGTTTATTTTATTTCATAACCGATTATTTTTTTTGATTAAATTTATTTGAATCTTAACATCCCAAAAGTTAAACAGATCACTTCATGGTGTTTGATTGAACGAAATGTATCTCCGACAACATGTAAAACGCCGATGCAGTCATTATAAGTCTATCACAACCCAGGTTGCATTTTACCAACTCGAAAAACGTTTTAACAGTTAAAAATCGACTGACATGAACAAAATGCATCTGTTACAACTTTAAAAGGTTGTCACCAATACATTTCTACTGCCACAACACAGATAAGTGTTGTGTCAGTTAAAATGTGTCTGACCCAACGCTAGAAAAGATTGAGACGTCATATTTTAACTATAGCAGCAAATATTTTGTCTGACACAACGTTTGCAGTCACTTGCAACTATTTTTGCAGTCATTTACAGTCAAAACATGTCCTTTGCAGTTAAAAAAGGACTGATAAAAAGGACTGATATTGGTCTTTTCAGTCATTTGTTCTGTCAGCAGTGATTGTTTGGTTTCAGTCCATCCGGTGGTTCCCCAGAAGAAGTTTTTTGTATGCATTTCCCATAGGATCATATGTTAAACTATGTCCCCTTCTAGCTAGCGGCATCAAAGTAACAACGCTTGACCAGCACCTCATTAGGAATATTCATGCCATGTTTGGTTTCAGTCCATTCAGTGGTTGTCTAGTAGAAGATTTTTGTATTTATTTCCCTTGGCTTCTATGTTAATCTAAGTCCCGGCTGACAGCCATCTTTGATGACAGATCTGCAACGAAGTAACAACATTTGGTCAGCCCCTCATCAGGAATATTCATGCCATGTTTAGTTTCAATCCATTCGGCGGTTCTCTAGAATAAGATTTTTGGTATGTATTTCCCATAGGGTCCTTAAAACTAAGTCCCCTACTGGCAGTCATGTTGGATGATGGATCGGCACCAAAGTAACAACACGTGGTCAGCACCTTGTAATGAATATTTCTGCCATGTTTCGTTTCAATACATTCAATGGTACGCTAGAAGTTCAAATATAAATTATTTCGGACGGACCGAACGGACGACGGACGAAAAGTGACGACAATAGCTCACATGACACTTTTGTTCAGGTTAGATAAAAAAGGGGTGAGTTTCAAAATCTTCTATGAAACTACATGAATTGGCAGCAATGGTCCTTAGGAGGTCTTCTTTCAGAATTGTGTCCGATGACCCAGATTCTCAACCAAGATGTCCGCCACAACGAAACTTAGTTTAACATAGGACACTATCGAAAAATCTTTTCAAAATCCTTTAAACCACCGAACAGTTGGAACTAAACTTGGCAGCATTGGTGTCCTTACATGGTTCTCTTTGATAATTGTGTCCCATCACCTGGACTATCAACCAAGATGGCCACCACTGCCAAACTTAGCATAACATTAGAACCTATGCGAAATTCATTTTAAAATCTTAAAACTACTTAGCCAATTAGAATTAAACTTGACAGCAATGGTTCTTAGATAGTTCTCTTTCAGAATCCCACACCCTAAACAATGAAGGGTGCCACAGCCTAACTTATTTTAACATAGGATCTTTTGGGAAAATTCTTTTCCAAATCTTCTTGTGTGAAACTATTGAGCTAATTGCAATAAACTTGACCTAAATGGTCCTTAGAAGGTCCTCTTTCAGAGTATTTATTTTTTTCGATGACCGCCATAGCCGAACTTAGTATAACATAAGACTCTCTTCGAAATTCATTTCAAAATCTTCTCGTCTGAAACTACTTAGCAACTTGGAACAAAACTTGACAGCAATGGTCCTTACATGGAGCTCTTTCAGAATTGAGTCCGACGACCTGAATGTCAACTAAGTAGGCCACTACAGCCGAACTTAGTATAACATAAGACCCTGTGGGAAATTCATTTCAAAATCTTCTCGTCTGGAACTATTTAGCCAATTTGAGCTAAACTAAGCAGCAATGGTCCTAATATAGTTCTCTTTGAGAATTGATTGATTGATTGATTATTGTTTAACGCCGTGTGGGCGACATTTAAGCCATATCACGGCGAGAACTAATTAAATTAAGTAAGATTAAAACAAATACTATCTAAAACGAATGAATTATTTACAAATAATATTTAAGGAGAAAATAAAACAATAAAACAATACAACAATTTCAAAAATCAAAAGTTATATCACAGACGAAATTTGGAAAATAATATCACAGATACGCTATTAAATAAATTAACATCATTCAAAACATATAAACAAATTAAAATTTATTGGACTCTACTCAAGAATACAGTCAGACTATATTCTTGAATACAGTCCAACATCTTTCAAATACTGTAAAAGACGGTTGCCAGCAACCTTTGTAAACAACTCTTTCATATTGTTGACTGTGTAGTACCGACTAATAATGTCGGATTTATCTACACAGTCAATTAAAAGATGTTTAATACTATGTCGACATTGGCAGGGTATACACTCAGGAGGCGGCTCATTCTCTAAAATAAAAGAATGAGTCGTCCTGGTGTGGCCAATGCGACATCTAGTTAAAACAACTTGATCTCGTCGGCATTTGCCGAAAAAACAGACATTCTTGCCAACAGTTGGCTCTATAGAATGAAGTTTATTGTCTGTAAGCAGATCCCACTGGGACTGCCACAGACGCAAAACATATTTATAAATCAAAGGTTTAAATTAGTATAAGGCACTGACATATTAGTAACTGGGTCATCTAAAGCATCCTTCGCTATACTATCTACGACTGTGTTTCCTCGGATACCAATATGACTTGGTATCCAGATAAAAACTATTTGTTTGCCCATTTGGACAAGTCTTTTATAGAACTCAATAATATGGGCAATTAAAGGGTTTTTATATTTCTGACCTTCTATGGCCAATAAACATGAAAGAGAATCTGAGCAAATAAGAAATTTAAGTTTTTCAGACGTTCTGACAAATTTTAAAGCCAGAATGATGGCTCTAGCTTCAGCAGTAAATATTGAACTGGAAGATGGAAGGCGGAGAGTTGCTGCCTGCTGTCCGTGGACTGCTGCAGCAGCTACTTTGTCTCCGTCCTTAGATCCATCAGCGTAAATAGAGTCATGAAATGCAAAATTTGATTTTATTTCACCAAAATGTTGCTGAATAAGAATAGGGTTTGTTTCGGACTTTTTACGTTTTCTTAGGTCAAAAATAAACATAGGTTTAGGTACAAGCCAAGGTGGTGATTAAGGTATATTAATAGGGGCAATTTCATCAAGGTTGATGTTAGAACCAGAAATATGTGGTTTCATCCGGATACCAAACGGAGGAATTTTATTTTCATGTTGTTCAAATATGTCCTCATAGAGAGGTTTGAAAACACAGTCGTAGGCAGGATTTGAAGGATATGCTTTTAGCTTGGTTAAGTATTGCAAACCAAGTTTTATCCTACGGTTATAAAGAGACGGCTCGTTCGCCTCTACATATAAACTCTCCACAGGAGAAGTTCTGAACGCCCCCAAGGCCAAACGTAGGCCTTGGTGGTGAACAGTATCTAGAATTTTTATATAGGATTTGCGAGCAGATCCATAAATAATAGAACCATAGTCAAGTTTCGATCTCACTAAAGATCTATATAAATTTAACAAAATGCTTTTATCAGCGCCCCAGTCAGTGCTGGAAACAACTTTTAAAATGTCCAATGCTTTCAAGCATTTAGCTTTCAGCATTTTGATATGGGGTAGAAAGGTGAGTTTATTATCAAACAGAATTCCAAGGAATTTAGTTTCTTTCACAACTTTAATGGGTGCATTGTAGAGCTTTAGTTCAGGGTCTAAATGCAGTTTTCGTTTGTTACAAAAATGCATACAGACGGTTTTTGAGTTGGAAAATTTAAAACCATTTTCTGTGGCCCATTTTTCAATTTTATTTAAAGATAGCTGTAGTTGTCTTTCTATATTGTTCATATTTTTAGCCCTATAACATATCAAAAAGTCATCTACATAGAGGGAGCCCTCAACATTTTGTTTTAAAGTTTTAGCTAAACTGTTTATTTTTATACTAAATAGAGTGACGGAGAGGATACTTCCCTGAGGAACACCCATTTCTTGCTCAAAAAGGTCAGACATGGTGGTGTTAACCTTGACCTTGAATTGTCTGTCTGAAAGAAAATTTTCGATGAAGGTAGGTAACCTACCTTTCAACCCCATATCATTTAGGTCTTTTAAAATACCATATTTCCAAGTGGTGTCGTATGCTTTTTCAAGGTCGAAAAAGACCGACACCACGTGTTCACCCTTAGCAAACCCGTTGCGTATGAAAGACTGGAAGCGAACAAGATGATATAACGTGCTTCTTCCCTGCCGGAATCCACACTGTATATTGGACAGGAGACCATTGGTCTCGAGGAACCAAACAAGGCGGTCGTTGATCATCCGTTCCATCGTCTTGCATACGCAACTTGTGAGGGCAATTGGCCGATAATTCGACGATTCAAAATGATCTTTCCCAGGTTTTGGAACAGGGATAACTGTAGCTTGCTTCCAGAGGGAAGGCAAGTCGCCTGTAACCCATATTTTATTGAGGAGATCCAGAAGAGTTTCTAAACATGTATGAGGAAGGTGTTTCAGAAGTTTATAATGAATATCATCTGGCCCACATGCTGTGTCATGGGCCTTCGCCAGAGAATTTTCGAGCTCATCAAGAGAGAAAGGACGGTTGTAGTCTTCTGAATTGTTTGATCGAAAATTAAGTTTGGTTTTCTCGGTTCGGGTTTTAATACGTTGAAATTCCTGAGAGTAATTTTGAGAAGAAGAATTTTTTGAAAAGGTTTCACCCAGTTTTTGAGAGATTTCATTTTCTGATGTTAAAAGGGTTTGGCCATTTTTTAGATGGTGAAGATTGGCTTTCCTGTTTTTACCATTAAGCTTTTGTATAAAGTTCCAAACTTTGTTCATTGGTGTGTGAGAATTCATTTTTGAGACGAAGTTTTGCCAAGACTTTCGTCTTTTTTGTTTAAATGTTCGACGCGCTTTTGCACGGAATATACGGAAGCTACTTAAATTATCTTGTGTTGGATGTTTATTGAATCGTCGTTCGGCCTTCTTCCTACTTGTTTTCGCCTCCTCACAATCATCGTCAAACCATGGTTTGCTGGGTTGTTTTGGATTTGTCGAGGTTTTAGGAATGGTTCTCTCAGCTATCGATACTAACGTTTCATTAAATTTGAGAACTGGATGAATAAAATTTTCAAAATCATCTATTTTAAGTTCATCTCGACAGAGTTGCTCGAACAAAGGCCAATTGGCTTTGTCAAATTTCCAGCGAGCAACTCTCTCAGATGCAGTAGGAAATAAATTTTCCAAAATGATTGGGAAATGATCACTTCCGCACAAGTCATCATGAACTCGCCATGAGTAATCTAACAATAAAGAAGGATCACATATTGTTAAATCGATAGCCGAATAAGAACCATTTCCCGGATGAAGATAAGTATCAGAACCATCGTTAAATACGCACAATCCTTCCTGATTTAGGAAATCTTCGATTTTCTTTCCTTTATTATTTTGCATATTACTACCCCAAATAGGGTTGTGAGCGTTAAAATCTCCCACCAGTAGGAAAGGAGCTGGCAACTGACTGATCAAAGATCTTAGTTGCTGAGAATCCAAGGTTGAATTTGGAGGAATATATACTGAACATACAGTAATTGATTTTTCAAGAGAAACTCTGACAGCCACAGCTTGCAGATTTGTTGTAAGGTTAACCTGACTGTGAATAATGTCATTTTTAACAAGGATAGAAGAGCCGCCTGCAGCTCTTTCATCCTTTCCGACGTAAGTACTGTATAAAGTATAGTTTTTAACATTAATAGAATCACTTTCTTTCAAGTGAGTTTCTTGGAGACAAATAGCAACAGGAAGGAATGTTTGGATAAGTAACGATAGTTCGATAAAGTTAGTTTTTAAACCCCGGCAATTCCATTGTAATATTTTCTTCATTTTCTGGGCGGACGAATAGGAGAGAATTTGTTACTACGCCGCGCTTGCGGGGAACAGCTCCCATTCCTCCGAACAGAGCCATTTGAAATGGGGTCACCCCAGACTGATTCAGAATAATCATCTGGGGTTACTTCCATTTGGCTGTCATCATCGCCATATTCGGATGACAGCGTCTGAAATTTTACCAAGTGCTTTTCCGCTTTCTTTATGCGACCAGTGTCCTCTTTTAACTTTTCTATTAAAGATGAACGTTTATTTTGCTATTGTGATGATGAAGACTGCTTATTGGATTTCTCAGGTGAAGACTGTTTATTTGAGGACTTCTTGGGTGAAGACTGTTTATTTGAGGACTTCTGAGGCGAAGACTGTTTATTGGTTGAAGTTGAGGACTTTTGTGTTGAGGATTGAACTTTTGTATTTGAAGCATTATTTGTAGATTTGTTTGATGTTTGAAGTTTTCGTCCTAGATCTTCGTGCATCTGTTTGTCAACATTAGAGTTGATGTAAATATCAGCCATCTCAAAGTGGTTAAAAGGAAGAGATGAAGCTGACGTCTGCGAAGAACTGGAAGACTGTAAAGTTGTAGTGGATTTTGGCATGGAAGTAGTAGATTCAGAGACAAGTACTGGATGTTCAGTGCCATGTGGCCATGTAAAAACTGTTTGAACAGAGAGAGATCTTGTAGTTGGAGGTCCTTTAACCTTATCAGCATAAGTAGAATTGTGAGACGAGTTATTCGCGACAGAGACCAATTTTCGAGCTTCTTGATAAGTTATGTTTTTTTCTGCTTTAAGTTTTTGAATTTCATGTTCTTTTTTATAGAAATCACATGCTCTAGAGTTTGCCATGTGATTTCCACTGCAATTTGCACATTTAGCTTGTCCTTCACATTCAAAAGTGGAGTGACCCACTACAGAACATTTGACGCATTTTTCTGTACCCTTACAAGAACTCCTACCGTGTCCAAATTTCTGGCATTTGAAACAGCGGATAGGGTTCGGTACATATATGTCAACTTTAATTCTGTAGGGGCCAATGTAAATGTGGTCAGGAACTTTCGGGAGATCAAAACTGAGAAGGTAGGTGTTGAGTTTAATAATTTTGCTGTCGACTTTTTTCGTGAATCTTTTGACTTTAGAAACTTCTTGAGATTGCAATTCTTCACAAATTTCTTCTTCGGTAATTTCAGCAAGATCTTGGTCTCTATCTCGAATAACTCCCTGGCAAGTGTTCAGTGTCCTGTGAGGAGTTACAGAGATGGGTACAGTGCCAATATCAGTCAAAGAAAGCAAATTTTTAGATTGTTGTGGCCTAAAACATTCTACAAGTATACTTCCAGATTTTAATTTTGAAACGTCTTTAACGGTGCCTGCGCAACCTTGTATAGACTTTTGTAGCATAAATGGTGAAATTTTGGATAGGGGCCTTTCTGAATTTTGACTTGTTAGAACCAAATATTTAAAACACTTTCCGGGATCAATATTTTGGGACTTTGATGTATGTTCTTCATCATCACTTTCTTCTTTTTTTCTTTTTGAATTTGTTGACAGGGTTTTTGGGTGATTTCTGTTTGTTCGTTGCCCTTGCTCCCCGCCCACCTCGGAGCAGCATCAATATGATGTATGCCTGCCGCATATGCGACAAGCACCAGGGATACACTGACAAGATACTCGCATAGAGTACCTCTTAATGGGCCCGTCAAGACAACCGCCCAAAGTAACATCTACACGACTGACCCATGAGCCACCGCCTTCTTGAACCCAACCTATCCGACCGCCCGTTTCAGATAAAGTAAGGGCCAAAGTGGCGTGTTTCAGCCACCAGGATCCCGTCCTCTATCCTTACGGGTATCCACACACGGCAAACATGTGGCCTCATTAAGCCGAGGAAGCCTTGCCCCATGAGCCACCGCCTTCTCCGTGTTTCCGTCAGTGGTCATCTTCCAAGACCCCAGAACCCAAACATCAACCCATGGGATATATGCATACCACCTTAGGTATCATTGAGGGCTCCTTTAGGTCTTTTCAAACAACCACGAGAAAACAGCAGAGGGCAAGACGTGACCAGTTTTTGACTGGACCGGGACCATCCAGCCACTCTTGAGCTTGTTGTAGAAAAATCAAACCAAAAATGAAAATGAATCGGACTAATAATGAAAACCTAAAACAATAAACTTTATAGTGAATAACTTGGAGAAAATAAACTAAATATAAACAATGAAAAATAATAAAAATGCCAAATTCAAACATTTTGAGCATGTTGAGTTTTGTGACCCATAAGCCAACACCAATCCGCCAATCAGGAATTTAGAATTTAACGAAAACATTTGGAATCAAAAAAGGAAATAAAAATAAATATTGTAAAGGATTGATGTGACCAGCCGATTCACCGAATCGGGTCCATCCGGTGTCCCGTCTAGGTAAAGATTGTGCCCTAGATGGTGATCGGAACCGTTTATCCGGCCAACCAGGAACACTCCCTATTACCGACACGGGTTTGCGACACACGGCAAACATGTCGCCTCTTTAGGGGCCTCTTACGCCAAGCCGAGGAGCTGTGGGCCTATTCTATATGTGTCCCCGGGACCCACACGGGGGCTTTGAGAATTGAGTGCAATGACCTGGTCTGTGAACCAAGATGGTCACCACACCCGAAATGGGTTTAACATAAGACCCCATAATCTTCTTGTCTGAAACTATTGGGCTAATGGGAACTAAACTTGACAGAAATATTCCTTAGTTGGTCCTCTTTCAGAATTGTGTCTGATGACTGTCAAACAAGATGGCTACCACTGCCCAACGTAGTTTAACATAGGACCCCTTTTCAAAATACATCTAAAAATTCTCTTGTCTGAAACAACTGAGACTTGGCAGTAATGTTCCTTAAATGATTCTCTTTTAGATTTGTGTACGATGACCTAGACTGTCAACCAAGACCTATGGGAAACCAGCGAAATTGACTATTACACTTATTATTTTTATGCCTGCTCAAGGTAACAACTTAAATACAGGTGAGCAATACAGGCTCTTAGGCGCCTCTAGTTTATTATAAACATTGCTAAATGAAATAAATATAAATTAATATAATAGGTGTGTATAAAAACATATAATTTATAAATTATTTTTAGATTTGTAATATAAACAATCGTCTGTTAATTCAGTTTAATATCAATATATTGAATATATAAATCAGTATCTTAATCAGATTATAAAGGCTTTCTAGCGTTCAACGATAGCTACCTGGTGTTGAACGAGTTGAAAGATTTTGACTTTCTAACAAGCCGGTGAACATTCAAAATGAGCTGTCAATGTGAACATTAGCTAGCTACTCTCGTCAGCTTTTTGCTAGCCTAGCGTTAAACTTTAGCCAGGCCGGGACTATCCCACTAGTCCAATTACATGTACAACACAGTTTTGGATTATTTTTCAGTCATGTGTAAAAACTATGGAAATCTATAGCACATGTTAAGAATACCTGCGAAATCAATAAGATCTATAGCGGGAACTAGGTTCACTCCTAGTTTTTAAAGGAGTTTGTGTTGTTGATTGTTTTTTTTTAGTTTTCAGTGTTTATATGTGCTGGTGGTTGTTCATTTGTCTTCCCGAGTTTGACTGTCGAATGTATTACTTTTTTTGATTTGCTCCTTAGGTATGTTTGTCCTGTATATTAAATAATTTTAACAAATGGTGAAACACAAAATGTATTTATTTAATTTAATTTTACTTATTTAATTATTTATTAATTAATATTTCTTCTGAAAAAAATAAATGACAATAACAGTAAAAAAAATAAATTGAAATATCAATACTCGCAACTAATGAACAAAAATATCCTGGATTATATTTCAATTCACACCTCTGCACTTTTTCTAAAATAGTGTTTTCTAAACATTGCAAAATGAAATAAATATAAATTAATCTAATAGGTGTGTATAATACCATATTATTTATAAATCATTTTATATTTGGTATACAAAGAATCGTCTGTTAATTCAGTTTAATATAACAAGCTGGCGAGTGTTTAAAACAGGCTGTCAATTTCAACACAAGCTAGCTATCGTTGCCAGGACTTTCAACACTAGCTAGTTATTGTGGCCAGCTTCTTGCCAGCCTAGCGTTAAACTTTAGACAGACAAGGACTGTACCTATCTCACAAGTCCAGTAACATGTACAAAGCGTTGAATTATTTTTCAGTCATGTGTAAAAACTATGAAAATCCATGATACACATCAAGGATGTACATCCTTTTCTCAGTGATAAACAAGTCCGGTTAAAAATATATTTAAATGGACCGAATACCAGAGTAAGTACAATAATGAATAGAAATTTTACATTTATCTTGTTTACAGTTGATTTAATATCCAGTCGAAGCTTTATTGAAGGAATAAAGCTCATTTTAATATGGAAAGGCTATGTTTTCTTTAGCTAGGAATGAAATGTTAAAGTAATGCCTACCCAACGAAATCATGAAAGTATAAAGATTTAGGGTATGTGTCAGTGATAGTCAGACAACATCCAGTTGGATTATCTTTGATTTGCTGATTAGACCAATTTTAACGTGTAAGAAGTTTTGAAGGAAGACACGAATATAGGCTGGCAGGAAATGAAAAGTCTCAATGTACCAGAGATGAAATCTTCATAAATTGTGCAAAATTATGTTGATTCTCAAATCCGAGGTGTGGCTATCGATTCCAGACCTTATCATAATATAATCGAAGCAAATACTGAGAAAAAGGACTTCGAAAAACAGATAGATTATGCTCATGAGTTTCTGCAACAAACGGATTTAAATGCCGAGAAAAAATACTCTGGTATTAAAACAAATCTTAATAAGCGTGATTATGTGATTCCTGAAATTCGAAATTCTGGGAAAAAAGATTCTGGCAAACAAACTGAATCCACGTGTCAAGGAGTTTTTACCAAAGGGTGATCTTGAGTTAAACACCAAACTGAAAGATAATTATGATATGAGCTACAATGGTATTACACTAGATCAACAAGACTCAACAATGACAACATTTGTATGTGCCGATAGTCGAACTAGTAATCACAGAAACGTCACTAATAAGAACTCCCATGTCATGCAGATAGGATATCGGTCCAAATACATAATGGAAAAATACCTTCTTCTTTCAAGATTGATACAATTAGACGACCGGCTAGAAATATATTTTAGCTGGAAGAAAACGTTAGAAAATTCTTTCCCGATCTTGAAACTACTAGCTATGAAGAACTATATCTTTCCAACATTGCCTAGGACCACAAACGAAGAAACAAACGACATGTTTGAGAGTCGCAAATACTGGTGATGAAAGACAAGCTCTAGAAAAAATCTTGAAAAGAGATGGTGCTCCAAAAGAAGTTGCATCATCTCTAAAGGAATGTTTGGAAAAAATTTCTTAGATTTACAAATAGTGAATCCGATAAACATTACGAACTCTCAGATTTGTTGGAGAATTAAGTATAATCTATATTATCATATGGTATTGGCTTCGTATGACTCTTGCACTGTTGTAAATACAATCATGGCCAAGGTTCCCACAATTCTACAGCAAACAAATGGATTGATGTCTCTCTTTGTCTGTTGGTTTGCTTGTCGTGTTCCATTTTGGTTTGTCTCGTTCGGTTCTGTCCTCTGGATTATGATTTAGGATTTCCCTTCTGACATTGTAGGTTCGGCATCTTCTACATTTGATTGATCATGCTACTAACTAAAAAACACAGCTCTCTGTTATGTTTCCAATATTTTCCATCTTCGTTGACTTTCTACATAGTATTGCATTTATAGGGTCCTATGTTACATTGTATTCAGCTGAAGCGGCTATTTTGGTATTCGGAAACATTTCCGAAAGAAGATTCTGCCACGTCTGGTTCAATTGCCGTAGTGGTTTCAGGCAGGAAGACTTTAAATGGATTTTCCCTTAGGCTAATATGTTAAATTAAGTTCGGATTTGGCAGCCATCTTGGTTGACAGTCTGGTTAATCGACAAACTCTGCAAGATGACCATCTAAGGACCATTGCTGCAAAGTCTTGTTCCAATTGCCCCAGTGGTTTAAGACAAGAAGATTTTTTTAAAATCTCCAAAGGATCCTTTGTTAAATTCAGTTCGGCTTTGGCAGGCATGTTGGTTGACAGTCTGGGTATTCGGACATACTTCTGGAGGACCATTGCTGCCAAGTCTGGTAACAATTGCTCCAGTTGTTTCAGAAAATAAGATTCCTAAATGTATTTTCCATAAAGTCCTATTTAAACTAAATTCAGCTGTAACAGGCATCTTGGTTGTCAGTCCGGGTCATCGGACACAAAGAGGACCATCCAAGGACCGTTGCTATTAAAACTGGTCAAATGATATCAAACACAAAGAGGACCATCCAAGGACCGTTGCTATTAAAACTGGTCAAATGATTTCAGACAACATTTTTCAATGAATTTTCCCATAGGGCCCTATGTTAAAATAAGTTTGACTGTGGCGGTCATCTTGATTAAGAGTCCGGGTCATCGGACACAATTCTGAAAGAAGATTCCTTAGGGCCATTACTGCCAAGTCTGGTTCCATTTGGCCATAAAGTTTCATAGAATATTTTTTGAAATTCATCCCCCTTGTTTCTACTTTTAGTTGCAGCCGTCATGTTGGATTAGATAGGGGATGACTGACAAAAATTTGAAAGGACCATTACACCAAAGTTTGGTCCCTATATCCCAGTCGTTTCAAATATTTAAAGGATAGTTTATGCCAGACGATGGACGCCACGTGATGGCAATAGCTCACATGGCCTTATATAACATATAAAAAATTACACAAACCTAGAATAAGAATAGAAACTAAAGCAGTAGCATGTGAACTCCCAATAAAACAAGTGCCCTTGAATGGTGAGCATGTCCTTTTTTGTTAACGGCACACGTCACATACAGTGAGTAAAATGCAGTGAAGTGTCAAGTGCGGCGAGATGTCAATTTCAGAAGGACATGAAATCTAACTGAAGATATCTAGACTCAGACCTGAGATAGAAATTTCGTAAAGGCCAAAATTCGTGATGACAACTGTAAAATCGTTTGAGTAATGCAATTAACAGAGAATAAACGTAACACAGTCTTAGAATGTTAAGTAACGAAAGAACTGTGAAATATACATCCCATAGGTTGGAGACCTTAATATGTTCTTGCTGGGGAACGGGAAAGTTCACAAAAGCAAAATTTAAATCACCACGTTTGTCATAAGGTAACACAGTCTTAGAATGTTAAGTAACGAAAGAACTGTGAAATATACATCCCATAGGTTGGAGACCTTAATATGTTCTTGCTGGGGAACGGGAAAGTTCACAAAAGCAAAATTTAAATCACCACGTTTGTCATAAGGTTTTGATTTCAATCGCTCAGTCTTATCTATGTACAAGTACAAATCTAATATACAGGTACACATCTAGATAGGAAGCAGATATGAAGTAAAAACGGGCGTGTTAGTTTTCGTTATATGTTTCATTATAAAATCTCTTTAAAAAGGCCAGTTATGCAAGTAGGTTTTCGTAAATTCATTGCATTAGCATTTAAAAACCAATTCACCATAGATTCGAATCTTACGTATACTTTGCCACACTTTATTGACTCGAAAAATATATATAATGAGGGAATTGACCCTATTAAAACTTAATTGTAATTATTTAACATTAACAAAGGCAAATATTTTATTTTCTGAAATCTAAATTTGCTGTGATTCCTGTATTAAAACAATTCTTTTAGCAATAATACTTAATATTCAACATCATTTGTTTGGTACTTCTACTATGTTTGTCATTTTGGCATTATGTGCTTATGGGGAGGGGCTATGTATTTTGCGGTGCAACATTATCTTCTAATGGTTACTCTAATAAAATCCAAAAAATTGAGGAATTTGGTAAGTAACATGATAGCTTAATACTTCACACGATTATTATACTTAAATATCTTAGGAATGCAAAATGATGTTTTTTTCTACATGCATCTAAAGCAATAAAAAAAGCATCTTCATCTAATTTAGTAATTGTGACATTGACTTTTGCCACATACTAGTTATCGTATATACATTTATGTCGATATTCTTCTGACGTAAAACGCTCTGTTTTAGAATTAAGCGAATTTTGCAATAGAGCTATCTTTTTTTAATATAAAAATATGTTATTTTTGCTGCAAGTTTATAAATGTAAACCTCGTTTCAAAACTAAAATGTGAAGGTAAGTATATGTAACTTGTTTCCGAAGATGACAGTATACATAAAATTGACATTATGTTAAACTTTTGCAAAAATGTACTTTTTCCATCAACATATCTTTTCTCTGTCTGACTAAGATGTTCTGTGGTATTTACTCTCCTCCCTGTTTCACTGTTTCTTTTTCTTTTTTCATGCACATGTATTTTACATAATGAAACAAATCAGAGATTTGGGAAATAAAAACAAATATAATTTTGTGTCTAATAGTAATCAGCAGTGATATAACGTTCCGTTTCACATAAATAATTTAAATGAATAGAGTAATGGAGTTCGTTTATTCCCGAGTAATTATGCATGAACCTTTGACAGGCTATTTTCATGTGCGATAAAGAATTTGAAAATAAACTGAGTTTGGGTTATTATGGATGGATTCATTTTGTCCTAATGTTTTATTAATGATATTATAACCGTTCGAAAATTGACGTTTGAAAGTTTAATTTTAGTTTCTAGTTTATGATGTATTTATATTAAGCAGATACATGTATTTCGTACTTAAGATAATCCCCCTTTTGTACATACATATTTCCCAAACTTAAACATCCGGATTATGTCATAAGTCCGAATGATCATTATCGCTTATTGTTAATCTGTCAAAGATAAAAGTAAGATTTATCATTTAAGTTTCCCACTTTATCCAAATTCGTTAATTATAGATGAAAATGTACAAATATATTTTATTGGATAATTGAAAAGTTAATCCGAGATGTTAATTATTCATAATGTTTCTTTCATTATTGTTTTGTTATTGTTAGGCAATCATGTTATTCTTCATAAAAAGTACCGAAATGAATAAAATATTAATATGTTTATCAACGATTTTGAGTTGAAGTTATAGCCAAGCGGGTGAGCTCTAAATGTCTGTGTGCCTCGGGAGAGGACAAACTCCCCGGTCATAATATGCACATTTTTATATAAGCGGCAATTTTTTTGATTTTTCAACGAACAAAGATTAAATAAGTACAAAAATATAATGATATGGGTAAGCATAATTGAGACGTATTAAGTAATAATGCAAGCAGGAGCCTAAAAGGGTATTCTTTATCGTCATTTATAATAATTGTAACCTTCAAAACATAGCATTTATAAATTTATTTCAACAACCACCAAAAAGTATTCGTCTGAGTATGTAACCCCACAATGAACTTATAATTTCAAATTACCTCACTCAAAATACCATATTATTATTTTAATACGTATAGTAGGAATTTGTTTTATTAAACATAAATCAACCATTTTTAATAATATATAGAATTTTTCTCTCCTTCTCTCTGGGTTACGTTAATATTAAGATTTATCAAATACTTAAAGAAAATAATGGTCATATTTTACCCTATGATAAAATTGAAAATTGTACATGTTTCTCCCCAAATCTTTGGCTTAGCGGGCTGATATGATTTTGTAATCAACTGTTTCCGGTTTACATCAACTGCTTCCGTTTATTATCACACCCATAATCCGTAATCGCGGTATCTGTCATTTCCTTAATCACTTCTAACCTTACTAGCAAATTGTTACCAAACATCAAACATTGGCAGACGATATCGGGGACGAAACTGTGGGGATTATATTAATTCGCTAAAAAAATGTTTATACAAACAGAAACACATTAAGGGACATAAACATTTTGATTAGTAAATGGGTGAGAAGGAGTTACCTTTAACGGCGCCTAAGGATAATCTGGTTATAGAGTTGGACAAAATCATCGCAAGATTTTTTTGAAAAAGGGGACGACCCTACAATTAAACATTTCAAAGTAGCTTTTCCATGTCGAAAAAATGGTATATTTAATGATCTTTTATATTTATAAATCATTAAGATAATAATTTTCATGCAGACCTATAAAAGACCAATTTTGAAGTATATGATAAAAATATCATAACATGTCATTTTTCATATCAGACCCATTATCAGCCCATGGTCAATATCATCCCTCGATCATGAAGGCTGATAATAGGTCTGACATGAAAAATGCCGTGTTATAATCTATAAGTATGTACTATTAGTTTTACACTATTTCGTATGATTCTTGAGATAATTTCTCATATTATTTATTTCGTTTCCCTTTGAGCGTGTTGTTAAGAAGTCTTATACAGTCTATCCGAATACATGTATTGCCCATGTTAACTCTCCTTGATCGTGACTAAACTTTTGAATCTTTATACTAGACAATTCACAAGGTTTTTTAGATTCCTTTGCCTGTTAAATTGTATGCAATTTGATATTTGACCTTGTTCGTAAACCCATACCTTTGACTTAATAAATAGTTAGCAAAGAATTTCCTTCAAACAGTTAGGGGCTCTTTGACACTTGACAGTCGGTGCGAAAGTTTTTACTATATTGAAAGTCTCACTCTGAAAATAAAACACTGTTTTTTGCCTGAAGTGTAACTTCGTATATTGGGGGAATTTCATGAAGGATATTCCACTATATTCTGGACCTCCTGTAAGACAGAACAATTTATAGGATCACAAAAAATCTGAAATGAAGACCTTTAAAAATTTAAAAAGTGATAAGTTGAAAGTCAAAAAATGTTTTATGAATTAAAACATTTTTATTTATAAAATAACATTTGTATTGAACATATTATTCATTACAGATAATTTATCAATGTTTATCGCCTTCTAAATGATATAATGAAGCCAATGGTAACTCTATTCATCATTTAATGTATATAGAACAAACTTATTTTTTATGACTTTATTGCAGTTGTTTAATATGGGATATCGTACGTGGTCCTTAACAAAACCAGGTCACCTATAGAGTTGGTCAAGGAATGATTACTGAGTAAGGCATAAAATTTGGTATAAAGAAAACCTAGGCTTAACACGTGTAACGTTGAGGGGGAAAGGAGACTAGATTAAATATCACGTGGAAAAAAACAAAAAAGGGAATTTACTTAATTTTCTTTGCATGAAGTTTTTCAGGCCATTATCAGTTTAAATGTCTTGGTTTGATCCATCCGGGGATCGAGCTTGCGATCTTCCACAATGAGGCGAGCACGAGACCACCAAACCGGTTGAATATTATTTGATTTGGGTTCAGTGTAAAATTATTCAGGGTTTTTAAGTCCGAGATTCCCCTAATGTGCTGTGTCAAGTATAATCAAATTACTGAAGTACTGTTTACTCGGATGGCCTCATGATCTGATGCCTGATGAACTAATGATAATGATTTAAACTTAACTGTATATATGGTACAGACTGTTGACAGGGAGATATGTTTCACAAGTTTCCAATTTTGATAGTATAATTCCAAAAATGCCATCTTTAGGTGAGTTGAGAACAGTATCGTAACCATATCCCTGGTGGATAAGTCTGTTTAAAGGTTTTGTTAGCTTTTCAGGTTAATGACGACATTTTTGTGCTTTGTATAGAATATACCATAAAAGATGGGATGTGAAATACCTAAACATATAAGATGTGTGCACGTTGATTTATATTTACGAATGAGGTCCTTGTACCAATGATAAAATTTAGTAAAAGTTTTGACAAGTTTGTGATACCGAAACACTTTGTAATTATTTTTCAGTAATACAGAGATTTCGTTCGTTAAAATCAAATACGTTGTTACATACACGAGGGAAACGAACAAGTTGGAATATATAAACACCATACGATGGTGCCAAGGGAACGCCGCCATCTAAAAACGGATAATTACCAATAGGAAATGAAAAATTGTCTCTCTTATCGTAAATTTTAGTATAAAACTACCCTTTAGATATCAAGATCCAGGATTCATTGTTAGTAGTAGCTTTACTTAAAGTAAGTTCAACAGGATAAATCTCTTTAGTGTACATACTGAAGTCTTCATCATTGACAGATAAAATACCATCCACATATCAGAAAGTGTTATTAAATTTTTGTATCAGATGTTGTTTCGTTGGGTCTTTGCTGATTTAAGACATAAATTGTGATTCGTAACAATACAGAAACAGGTCCGAAATAGGTGGCGCACAGTTAAACTTCATTATAATTCCGATAACTTCGCGATAAACGGAATCTCCAAAACGAACAAAAATGTTATCTAGTAATAATTCAAGTGCAGTTATCATATCAAAGCAGGTCCTTTTGACTGCTTTTGTACTTTTAGTAACAGCAATAGGTTTAAATCGGGGATGCCGGACAAAATTGTGGAAGGGGGCCACCCAAGGACCATTCTACCAAAGTTTGATCCTAATGAATTCAGTATTTTCAGAGGTGAAGATCTTTAAAGGATAGTTTATGCCGGACGACGGACGCCAAGTGATGGCAATAGCTCACATGGCTTTATAGGCCAGGTGAGTTACTATAAAACAAATGAAGTGTTACACAAAACTATAATAAGACAGCATAGAAACTAAAGTAGTAGCATGTGAACTCCCACTAAAACAGGTGCTCTTTCATTGAGTAAAAAGCAGCTAGGTATCAAGTCCCGTGAGGTGTCAATTCCAGAAGGACGTTAATTCTAACTGAAGATATCTAGTCTCATACGTGAGATAGAAACTTCGTAAAGGCCAAAATTCGTTATGAAGAGTGTATAATCGTTTGAGTAAAGCAATTAACAGAGAATAAACATAACCAAGTCTTAGAGGTTTAAGTAACAAATCAACTGTGAAATATACATCCCGTTGGTTGGAGACTTTGGTATGTTCCTGCTTAGAAAGGGAAAGTTCACATTAAGTAATTTAAAATCACCATGCTTGTCATAAAGTTTTGTTTCAATCGCTCAATTTTTATCTATATACAAGTACACAACTAGATACGAAGCAGAAGCGGGTGTGTTAGTTTTTGTCATATGTTTCATTATAAAATCACTTTAAAAGGCCAGTCAAGCAAGTAGGTTTTCGTACATTTATTGTATTAACATTTAAATATTAATTCACAATAGATTCGAATCGTTTATATACTTTGGCACACTATATTGACTCGAAAAATATATATAATGGTTGATAAAATGACGGAATTGACCTGTTTCACTATTAAACTGCATTGTAATTGTTTTACATGAACCAGGACAAATATTTTGGAAATTTTTTTTTCTGAAAGCGAAATTCGCTTTTATTCCTGTATTAAAACCAATCTTTCAGCAACAATACCTAAAATACAACATAATTTGTTTGGTACCTCTACTATGTTTGTCCTTTTGGCATTATGGGCTTTAAAAAGATATTTCTCGTGGGGAGGGGCTATGTATATTGCGGTGCAACATTATCTTGCAATGGTTACTCTAATAAATTTTTTAAAAAATGAGGAATTTAGTAAATAATCTACATTTTGTAATAGATAATAACATAGATTCCATATTCTCTTTAGGAAAAGTTTTCTACCTCACGATTATTATACTAACATGTAAAAATAAATTTTAGGAATGAAAAATCCAGTTATTTTTTCGACATGCATCTAAATCATCATCTAATTCATTAATTATGTTATTGACTTTTGCAACAAACTAGTTATCGTATATTTGTCGATATTATTCTGATGTAAAACGGTCTGTTCTAGCATTAAGCAAATTTTTGCAATAGACCTGTTCAAGATGCCTTTTTGTTATATATCCTATAATAAGAAAATACTGGTGAGACGAGCTGATTTAGGTCAGCTATATATATTTCACAATTACGATTGGCTAAATTTAGGTCAGCCTCGAGCTCGGTATCACTGACTTCGGTATCACGCTGCAATGCACTTAAATGCACACCAGCTTATCGAAAGGATGTTCGACACAATAATATGACAAAACGTTTTGCGATGAATAAGAAATGGAACGGTCATTTTCATTGGTCGATTCAACCATTCGATCTCAAATAATGGCCTAATAAAACGGCTCTATCTTTTTTCCGATTTTGAAAATTGGACCCAATTTAAAACTGTATTGCAGTACATAGAGTCGCGATAATTCAGCGTTTCCCCACATATGCAGGACGAGATATTTTCATGGGACCCGAATTATGAACTTATATTGACATGCTTTGTGGAATTTACATGTACATACAAAATACATGAAAAAGGTTATTTATGTCTGTTTTACGGTCCTTCTGTTCTTAAAGGTTTCACATTTGTTTTTATGACATTGAATTATAAGCAAACCCTAGGAAATTTAGTACAGAAACGATAATCGTACTCACCAAATTTGATATCTTTTAATTTCTTGTTTTGATAAAAATATGTTATTTTTCCTGCAAGTTTCGAAATGTAAACCTCGTGTGGGATTTTGCTCAAATATAAGTGATAAATAAATTGAAAACTAAAATATGAAGGTAAGTATATGTAATTTGTTTCCAAAGATGACAGTATACATAAAATTGACATTATGTTAAACTTTTGCAAAAACGTACTTTTTCCATTAACATACCTTTTCTCTGTCTGACTAAGACGTTCCGCGGTATTTACTCCCCTGCCTGTTTCACTGTTTTATTTCTTTTTTCATGCACATGTATTTTACATAATGAAACAAACTTTTGTTTCTAATAGTGATCAGCAGTGATATAACGTTCCGTTTCACATAAATGATTTAAATGAATGAAGTTCGTTTATTCCCGAGTAATTACGCGTGAACCTTTGACAGACTATTTTCATGTGCGATAAAGAATTTGAAAATAAACTGAGTCGTCACTGGTTTGGGTTATTACGGATGGATTCATTTTGTCCTAATGTTTTAGTAATGATATGCCTATTTTGATATAAGCGGCAATTTTTGGTTTTTGATTTTTCAACGAACACAGATTAAACAAGTAGGAAAATATAATGATATTAAGTAATAATGCAAAGCAGCAGCCAAAAGGGTATTCTTTATCGTCATTTGTACCGAGGGTATTCGCCAACCTAGTCATTATGATTATTCATTGATTTGTTACGAAAATTACCAGTATTTAGAAAAATTCAAAAATAATAGAAATACTTAGGGTTCATTCTTTGTATTTCACATGGTATATATCCTAAGCTGAAATTTGGCTTCCTATTTCGGTGTTTTTTGTTATGAGTACTTCTTGCTTAAAATAAGTTTGGTTTTTGGTCTTCGAAATGTTTCGGTTTTAATGTTGCTGATGAGAGGTAACTCCTTTAAATGTGTCGTATACAGCATAGTATAAATTTACTATAACTAATATTAGTATCTTTGGATTGTTATTTTGAAGGTTACAAAGAGTTAGGGGCTGTTTGACACTTGAAAGTCGGTGCGAAAGTTTTCTCTATATTGAGAGTCTCACTCTGAAAATAAAACACTTTTTTTGCCTGAAGTGTAACTTCATACATTTGGGAATTTTTTTATGAAGAATATTCCACTATACTCTGGAACTTTTGTAAGACAGAATAATTTATAGGATCACAAAAAAATCTGAAACGAAGACATTTAAAAATTTAAAAAGTGATAAGTTGAAAGTCAAAAAATGTTTTATGAATTAAAACATTTTTATTTATAAAATAACATTTGTATTGGACATAATATTCATTACAGATAATTTATCAATGTTTATAGCCTTCTAAATGATATAATGAAGCCAATGGTAACTCTATTCATCATTTAATGTATATAGAACAAACTTACTTTTTTATGACTTTATTGCAGTTTATTTTTTTTAATATGCAATATCATAAATCATAAATCGTCCTTAACAAAACCAGGTCACCTATAGAGTTGTCAAGGAATGGTTACTGAGAATAGGCATAAAATTTGGTATAAAGAAAACCTAGGCTTAACACGAATAACGTTGAGGGAAAAGGGAGACTAGTTTAAATATCACGTGGAAAAAAAGCATAAAAAGTTAATTTACTTACTTTACTTTGCATGAAGGTTTTCAGGCAATTACCAGTTTAAGGTAACTTCCGATACCAAGGGAACGAACCCCGTTTGACTGATGTAAAGACTGGTTTCCGATTTTAGTCATTGCGTATATCGCCTATATTTCAATCTCGCGATACCAGTTTTGTTGTCTAGTGTTGGTGAACAATCGATCCCATATTCTCTAACGGCATTACAGTTTTAAAAAAATTAAATACTTTCCTTAGTAACCGCTTAAAAATTGATTTTAATAAAGTTTTAAGAAAATTATATAATTTGACTGAATGATTGGCACCTCTTAAAGACACTGAACCGACATGTGAAAATTATTTTCATGTGTAAGTAAAGTCAAGAAATACCGAAGGGATATATATAATTATGTTCCGCCTGCTTTCTTTTCCCTAGCGCAAACGTCTCCCATCAAAACAAATGGTTCAACGTGAATCACTGTCGAAGTTTATCCACAAGATAAGGGTCTCAAAAAGAGTTAAAATAATCCATTTATAAAGCAATGCTTGTTTCAATTGTTTTACTTACAGTGCATTGCTGTTTAAATTTATTCTGCTGTTGCCTGTAGGTTGGAGAGTTGAATGTACAATTTCTTCAGTCAAAGACCACAAACCAAGGACAAGGAGGAATGATAAAATAATCTTTATGTTATGTGTTCATATAAATTATGGCAAATGTAAGATGTCAAACAGATAATAATCAGTTACTCCTGTAACAGTTTGTACTTTAAGGAGTTGTATTTTACATTAGGCATGTTGTGTGGCCATGGAAGACACAGGCACTTGTTTCTGTTAAAAAAATACCATATATCCTTATGTTATTATAAGGATATATGGTATTTTTTAACAGAAAAAAGTGCCTGTGGATACAGTATCCTGACACATTTTGTTCAACTATATACAACAACAGAAACCCACACACAAAATTCATAAACCAGTCTTACTTAATTCACTGGCAGTCGACATATGTATTTAGTTTCTAACTTGTCTTCTTTCACTTTTAATATTTCAAGGAAATATATCATATTATAATTTATTTCCCTGATGTATAGGACCAACCCAGCTGTTATGAGTAAAATTAGAGGGTCACAGGGGACTGTATTGCTCCCTGGATTTTGTTTGACATCCATGTTAAAATTTGGTGTCAATGGACATTGTGTCCAGTTTATAATTTTTATAAACAAATTAGATTGAGGCAGTCGGAAATGACAGCTATCCACACACTCCCCACATGATGCATCCCTGTGCACCTCTCTCACATGAATCATATCTTTGAAATCAGGTCCAATTTTTGGAAAATCAAAAACCTTACTGAGAATCAATCTGCATACAGTGTATGATAATACTGTATAGAAATAAAATGCAGAACATGAAAAACGAAAGAAGAGTTTTAGTCACCAGCTTATAATTCCCAATTTTTGAAATTTGATCCCTGAAGGCCCCAATATTTAAAAATCAAAATTCTAAAATCTTATTGGGCATCTTTATACAGTGTGTTACAATATTGTACAGAAATTAAATACACAAAATGAAAAATGAAAGAAGAGTTTAGGTCACAAGCTTAAATTCCCAATTTTCAAAATTCAACCCCTGAGGGCATCAAGTTTTGAAAACCTTATTGTGCATCTACACAGAATGTTATAGGAAATTTAACAAACCATAAAAGCCCATGTTAACTAATTCGGGCACTGACAATATTTGCTTTCCAATTGGCAGCTTAGAACCATGCAGTGATCATTCATGAGCGCTTTCGAATCCATTGGTCAAGTAGTTTCAGAAAAGAATATTGAAATTTAGCTCACCAGAAACTAAACCATATACCGGTAATGCTAAAGAGCACCTTCTATGTTATATTTTTGTTCGAATTATATTTTGGGGTTCCCTTAACAAATCCTAAACCTTGTAAGGCTCATTCTGCCGAGTTTTGCTCACACTAACATAGTTTTTTAATCAATTTATGGGATGTTAACATTCCATTTTTTTTTGGGGGGGGGGGGGGGTAAAAATTGCTGTAAGTTTTGTTATCCTACATCGATTTATAGATTGAAAAATTCAGATTCAAGTTCAGCCCTAACATATGTTTGGACTTTTAAAGCAAATAAAAGCCATCAAATCGTACCGAAAAACAAATTTTTGCCAGAGAGTATTGTGGCGAAATCAATCATAGTATCTATGCCTTCAAACACTTTATCGATCGTGAATTTGGAAAGATATGTATAAAATTCGGGATAAAATTATAATTTAACAGTGCCTCTTTTGATGCATACTAAAAATGTACATCACTTTTTTTCCAATATTTTTTAAAAGTGATGTCCAAGTCAATATACAGAACAAACATACATTGTTGAGGACAAACAGGACCCATGATACATAAAGTATACTTTCAAATCATATGCCCATATTGGTCAATCAATTTTTCCCAAATTAAGTTAAGAGGGGGGTGGGGGGTCAGTGAAAAAACTATGTGAATTTAGTTTTTTATCCTACATTGAACTTTTGATCTCGTCCCTTATTGATTTAATTTCTTTATTATAGAATGATTGCATACTATTTTAGGATGGGAATAAGGTTTTATATTTTTGACTATAGGAAGTGGCCAAAATATTTACAGTGGGTGCAGTAATCACTGTCGATTCCGACAGTACAGCTTTCTAGTTTTTACAACCCACATTTTTGTGAATTGTTTACATTTACAGAGTTACTTTGTTGTAACCTCTGAAATCATGGTATTTGTTAATAGTCAAATATGTGTAAATCTGGATTTTCACGCTTCTCACCTGTTGTCATGGTAACCGAATATTGACAGAAATTTAAAATATCTTTTATTTGATTCTCACATTATAAATATCCAATAAAAATTATGCATGTTTAAGAAAAAATTCACCATATATGTCACATTCTGTACATAATTATAAATATAGACAGAAAAATGCCATTTATTTCTGTTTCCATGGGGTAACAAACATGTGTATAGTTCCCAAAATAGTCTGGTGACCCATATATTTCTGTTTATTATTTGAAAGCACATTGTGTGGACTATCATATGTCAATTTTTAAAAAAAATTCATTGAACCAATTTTTTGGAAATTCAAGGAAAACAGACATTTTTACAGAAATCTTCGTTTTTTGTGTGTTGCTATGGTGAATGCATTAGGTCAGAAATTAATAGATATGCTTACCAATGCCATTATTTGTGTTCTATTTACTTTTTAAACAGTATGTATGTGATAACGGCAGAACAAACTGTCATTTTACTTTCAAAGTCTCTAAAAAAAATCCATATTTATTACTTCGGGTATGTATTTATTAATACAATGGAAATTCCAACTTTGGATACTGTTACCATGGAAACGAACCTGGTGACATGCTGTTTTTTTATCAAATTTTAAAAGAGATCAATGCAAAGTATGTTTATGCAAAATTTTAGAAAAATTCATCGGGTAGAAAAAAAAAGCTATATCTATAGGGATCCACCTTAAATGTCTTTGGTTTCACCCATCCGAGGATCGAGCTTGCGGTCTTCCGTATTGAGGTGAGCACGATACCATTCAACCGGTTGAATATTATTTTATTTGGGTTCAGTGTAAACTTATCCAGGGTTTTAAGTCCGAGATTCCCATAACGTGCTGTGTCAGGTATAAAAAAACCGTAGTAAAAATTTAAAAAGTAGCTAGATCGAGACACCAATGCTCCTGTATCGCTCACCTGGAATGTATTTGCAATTTCAGTTAAAATATTGTGTCAGTGAACACTATTATAGCAGAGTAGCACGGGCCTTTGACCTGGTGAAGTAAAAATGAGTATCTTGAAATTCAGGACAGGTACATAACAGAACACGATGTTTGTCTTCTAACATAATGGGTTTTTTTGTTTAGTTGGGGTTTAACGCCGTTATCAGAACATTTGGTCATTTCGCTGCGGCCAGTTTTTATTGGTGGATGAAGCCGGAGTACCCGGAGATAACCACCGACCTTCGATAGGAAAATTGGCAATCCTTGTCAATTAAGATAGGAGTCGAACACACCCCGCCACAAGTGAGATTCCAACTCAGAACCCCAGCGTTGACAGGCTAGTGATCATTAGTAGTCATGACGAACTACCTAGACCATTCGGCCACCGAGGGCCATGTAGTGGCACCGGTCTGTAAATATCAGCTAGTTTTTCTAATTATAAAAGAAAAATAAAATTACTTCGAAATTTTTATTACGTATAGGAGATACAATGGATAAGTGTGGATTCGTAGAAAAGAATCAACGAGCCGGAGGCGAGTATGGATAAGTGTGGATTCGTAGAAAAGAATCAACGAGCCGGAGGCGAGTTGATTGTTTTCAACGAATTCACACTTATCCATTGTATCTCTTTCTTAAACAATTGTTGTGACGACTTTTCCCAATTACAGTTCCTTTCTTAATTAGACCCTATTATGTGTGAGCTTAAATTAACTTAATTCTCTATACTACTATTTAATTAGATATATACAGTCACGTTGATGATTTTAAGGGTAAATGAAAATTAATACAAAACCGTAGTAACTTACAATATAAGGCATATGATTCAGAAATGTGTCCATTATTGACAAAATAAAGCATAGTTGAAATAATTTTCCAGTAGAACATAATGTTACTGAAAGACAAAATAGTTTAAATTCACTCAATTTACACTTTTTACATTTCAAAAATATGTCAAAATATGCAGTGAAACAGATGAAATTGCCATAAACATCAAAATAACAATGTTCTAATTTTCTATTGAATCATATGAAATTGTCGATAATAATCAAATAAAAAAATAATGATCTTTTCTTATAAATAAATAATAGCAATGATAACAAAAACATTTAGAAAAAACGGAAAGCCGAAACAGAGATTCGAACGATGTCTACAAGTGTTTCTCCAACTCATCCTAACCTTGCGACTACCAACATACACTATACAAACGTCGTTTTTGTCTCGCCTTGACGGAGTCAAAAGGCGAGACATAGGTATGCTGTTTCCGGCGTCGGCGGCGGCGGCGGCGGCGGCGGCGATGGCGTCAACAATGTATTAGTTTGTGATTAGCTCTGTTTTATGGGGATCCACTAGTGGTAGGTCAATGATAATTGGTATGCAGATGTATTACCATTGCCACATCTCATTGCCATGGAGATTATTTGGCTCCGCCCCCTCAGTCATGGTCTATTGACTTTGAATGGTTTGCTTACTTTACATGTATTAGTTTGTGATTAGGTCAGTTTATGGGGATCCACTAGTGGTAGGTCAATGATAATAGGTATGCAGATGTTATTACCATTGCTACATCTCATTGCCATGGAGATTATTTGGCTCCACCCCCTCAGTCATGGTCTATTGACTTTGAATGGTTTGCTTACTTTACATGTATTAGTTTGTGATTAGGTCAGTTTATGGGGATCCACTAGTGGTAGGTCAGTGATAATTGGTATGCAGATGTATTACCATTGCTACATCTCATTGCCATGGAGATTATTTGGCTCCACCCCCTCAGTCATGGTCTATTGACTTTGAATGGTTTGCTTACTTTACATGTATTAGTTTGTGATTAGGTCAGTTTATGGGGATCCACTAGTGGTAGGTCAATGATAATTGGTATGCAGATGTATTATCATTGCCACATCTCATTGCCATGGAGATTATTTGGCTCCACCCCCTCAGTCATGGTCTATTGACTTTGAATGGTTTGCTTACTTTACATATATTATGAGTCTGGTGAAGAGGAACCTTGAGGGATCCTGTACTGGAAATCAATTATAAGTAACTATAAGTAAACAAACAAAATTATATTTTATTGGACACAAAGCCAAGCAAAAAGATTTTTGTCTCGCCATGATGAGGTTGGGTTGAAAAGCTACACATAGGTATGCTAATTCGTGCATATTCATTGACTGAATATTTGCATAACTTACATGTTAAAGTATTGCTATCAGTGGAGGATCCAGAACTTTTTGTAAGAGGGGGGGGGGCACTGACTGACCTAAGGGGGGCCCCACTCCAGTCACGCATCAGTGATTCCCTATATAATCAACCAAATTTTTCCCACAAAATTTTTGTATTTAGGTTTGGGAACGACTTATAATAAGTCAATGGTATTTGGTATCCAGTTGTATTAGCATTCACACATCTCATTTAAATGGAGATTGTTTAACCATGTAACTCAGTCATGGTTCATTGACTTTGAATATTTGCATAACTTGTGTAAGATGTTAAGGTATTGCTATTATGATTTCAACATTTGCATAATCAAAATTACAAAAAGGCGAGACATATCTCTGTGATAACAGTTTATTAAATATATAAAGGCGAAAACCCTATGAATGTATTTTACAGTATCATATTGATGTATGTAAAAACGACATTTTGAAAATGACCCGATTGGTAGCCGAGAGGTTTCGTCGATGTGTTCTTGAACAATGACACATAATTTACTTCAAGGAGGGAGTTCGAACCCCAGTCATGGCAAATAAAAATTTGCAAAAATCAAAGGTAAGTTTTTAAACCAATACCAGCTGTGAACAGAAATCAGTAAATTAGCCAATTCAAACTTAATGAAATTAAGTTCACAAAGGGAACAATTGAATATAATTTGATGACTTCATTTCAGTGACGGATTAAAGAAGCATTGATTCTAGATAAAGAAACCAGGGCAAATGAATAGGCTAACATCACAGCAGTGTTTTAATACAAATACACAAAAGGTTGTTCTCATCATTTCCAAGTTCATCATATTACATTTTTGACATTGCTAAGACGTGGCATTAATTTGCAAATTGTTTTTTTTTAAATTTTTGAACAAAACAGAAAGATCACCAATTATGTTTTTTATTGTCAACCATTTCTAAATTCATATTCATGTGTGTACACTTGTACGTTTCAGTTAATATACAGAGTTAAAGACCAATAAATAATGTCCACTGTCGTTAAAAAAAGCAATTTCTTAAAGTCCATACTAAAACAAATAGTATAAGGACCATGGATTCCATCTTTTTTTCCCGGAACAATTTCACTCCTCGTTCCATCAGACGAGAGACGATATATAGTGTTAGATAACCGACCTACAACATATACACGTCCGTCATTGTCGGTCGTAATACCATCTGGTCTACATTAAACATTAGAGGTAAAGGTATAGATTTTAGTACCATCCTCCTGTATAGAATACACCTTGTTATAATCCGCCAGGTATAATATACTGTTCCTAATATTAATATAAAATATAACATCTTCTCCTATCGGTATAGTCTGTAAATGTTTTCCATTTGACAGTAGGATATAAAATTCCTTCATTCCACCAAGAAATATTTTGTTATCTTTCAAGGCAACACCATAAATACCCCGGAATATTTACTTCACGTCCTGCTTTAAATTATCAACAAACTGTATAGACTTACTTTGCTTTAGAGTAGCTACTATTTGTCCAGTTTTCTTATTGTAAGCAATATCCCGGACTTGACCTGCCAACTGACATCCGTCAAGATGCTTCCCGTCTGTACTATACATCTTCAGCATGGGTACGTTAACAGAGCAGACTATTATCTTGTTATCTTTGGTTATTATAATACCTGTTGTGACACTCTCCCATTTTTCTACATTCCATTCCATATTAAATATGTGCTTCAGCTTCTTTCAGAGGATTATACTTAAAATTAATCTGTTTTGATGTTGTTTCTATAGTACCAAGGCTCTTTGTATCTCTAGACATATCAACGGGTGGTGTAAACGTGAGGCCTAGTGTATCCAGTGTTGGAAGTAATTCTTTTAACTTTGTATCTTCTTAAATTTGAATTTTTGTAGAAGGAGGAAAACTTGTGTGTTTGACCCATTCTTTATAAAAAATTCCAGGTGTTCATATCGTTTTTCATTCTAGTAATAGCTGTTTTAGTTTCAGATTCCTGTAACTGGAGTTTACCAACAGATGCATTGTGTCTAGTGCCTGTTTCGGAGATAAGGGTTTTCTCTAATTTATTTATTGTTTCTATAACGAGGCTTTAATGTCAGTTATTTTATTCCGGGTCCTCTTGTTGTCGTTTTTCACGTCTTGGATGTTTTTCTCTCTGTCATTAGCGATTGTTTCGTATGTTGAACAAATTTGTTGCATTCCTCCTGAAACATCTCCATATACGATTGAGGTCTTTGCGTCTCCAGCAGCCGTTTCAAGAGTAACTACCTTATCACATGATCTGTATTCATCTGCCATACAGCTACGACAACAGAGGGTGTCATGGTAGGTACAAAAGAAATCCATGATGTAGTCAGGGTGACGTATGCAGCTAATCAATGTTGTTGATTCTTCTGGCATTGAGGCAGCAAGATGTAATTCGACAAGATGGTGTTTTATTGAAGTTTGATTTCCTTTATGAACACGGATACAGTCGGTGCACAAGACATCTTCATAGTCCATACAATACTTTTCGACTATTTTAACTAAAGAACTGTCAATTCTAGTACACAGATCACAAAAAGATTTCGACATTTCTGAAAAAAATATAATTCCTTGTTAAATAATATTTATAATCCGGAAATGTGTTTAATTATTTATATTTTTCTGCAAAATGGAAATTTAATTGGTTCGTGGAATTGTGTGCGCTGAGACTTGTAATATCGGTTGTTTTATCGTTCGATATCAATTTTCGTGGTTGTCAAGGTAACTGCATTGAACCAAATATTTTACAGTTTGAGACAATACACATTTAATTTAATTATTACTGGATTATTTAAAAATAACGTAGCCTTTACTGCCTGAAATCAAAATAACTGATAAATCTAAAGGAATATTTCCCACTATTCGGGAAACAAACGACCGGGAGAGGGCAACAATAGGTGTTTGAAATTCAAGTCAACAGTGTCATCAAGCTAACCCAACATTTTTGATAAGAGATCTGTGTGTGCGGGGTAGTGGGCTAACCCGACTCACAGAGCACAGATCTATCACATGAACCCTTAAATGGTTCGTCCTCCTGATATGGTAGAATCACTCATCATGTGATTACCAACGAAACACCCATCCATAGAGTGTCCAATTAGGATACAATTCGTCTCAATATCAGCGATGAACGAATGGTTAAGTTATGACAAAGAAGAAGTCACACGTAAGTTGAGACATGGAAACAGTATATCGATCAACCGACTTAAATTATTTAACAAGACTCTCCAGATTTGAGCTTTAAAACATCTACATGTCCTCATTTATCTGTCCAATCGTGCTTTTTTTCATCCAATTTCTGAACGTAAAAAAATGGAGGTAAAATTAGCCATATCTAAATTCTGTATACATTCTCCAATTGATGACTTGTACAAGTTTAGTTTATTTTCCTAAATCCCGGAGATAACTGTTGTGCCAAGTAGATTTTTTCAGAACGTTACAGCAAGATTTCATATATAAAAATTTGCCATTCAAACCAGGACGTATCTATAGCATGTTCTTTCAAAAGATTATTTTCGGCCAACAAAATCGTTTCTAGGTATTTTCAGTGAAACTGAAATATTTTTTCTACCAAGAATAAAACATTTTCGGATATAAAGTTCTTAATTGGTGAACATAATTCTCGACAGAAAATAATATTAAAAAGGATTTTTTAAAACCAACACGACAAAAGAGCGTACTGACCCTATGGTTATCTCAGCGTGGGTATAAATTTTCCTGAAAGAGACAGTTAATCGGGCGGGGTATCGGCATGAAACGTTGCAGCAAAGCCCTTGATTCTGAGACATCGAAAAATTTCAAATATATCGGATTTATTTATAAATAAAAATGGAAATAAAGCAAACTGATATGTTATCTATTAAAAAAGAAACAACTGGATGTCTTTTTTAGTTTATATGCTATAGATGATATCACATTTTCCGTCGAGAAGGGTTGTCTTCAAAAGTTAGGCATTTGGAGAAGGATTTCCAGTGAGCAACAATAATTTATTTTACTTATAAAGAAAGTAGTACAACAACCGTTCTTTTTCGTTCACGTGAAAAGTTATGAAGCTATCATTTTACAACGAAATCCGATTTAGTTAAACTTCGTACGGTTCACCGTGTCTTTTGCAGGAACACAAGTCAAAGATTTTTTTATATGAGATGCATTTAATATAATCGAGTTAGCTTATGTTCGTTTCTTCTCTTTAATTATTATTATTTTGGCTGGAAAGTTGGGGGAATAGAATCTCCTATGTTTCAATCGAATTTATGGGTATGTTCAAATTTCAGCAGTCAGATAAACATAGATATCGTAATTTTGAGGTTTCATACATTATATTTCATATTTTTTTGTTTTTCGTGAAATGACATCCATACAGATAACCTTGGCATTTTCCTCTAAAACAGTCAAGATGATATATGCATGACAAACAGCATCATAGGAATCTACCTAAAGAAGAAGATATAATTTTAGCCAATATCTGGCCCCATTTGACATGAAAAATTAAAGATTTCAGAATAGAATTTGTTGCATTTTTGTCATATAATGATCAAACGTTCACAATGTATCAATCACTGTACAAAATTTTTTACAATGATACAACAGCAACGTCATGAATGTCTGCTAAATGAATGATTTGAAGAAAAGTGAGTGCTTTCACAGTAGATTTTTGATCCAAACGACTATGAGCAGCAGCGATGCCCCAACCGACTTTTAAATATAATGTTTGTCTTACATAAAGACAATAAAGTGAAATATCTTTTCC
This sequence comes from Mytilisepta virgata, assembly GCA_028015205.1. Classification (NCBI taxonomy): domain Eukaryota; kingdom Metazoa; phylum Mollusca; class Bivalvia; order Mytilida; family Mytilidae; genus Mytilisepta; species Mytilisepta virgata. The sequence continues at coordinate 36,203,248 of CM051511.1, read as the reverse complement.
TCGAGCACTGCTGGTGAGTTGTCAGTCAACTAAATGGCCAAACAGTGCATCAAATTTATTGCGGTATTTTGTGATACATTTTATTAGTACCACTGGATTTATGTCACTGCTGGTGGACTGTAAGTCGCCGAGGGCATTATCAGCCCAGTAGCCAGAATTTTTATCCTGGCATGATTTATTACTTAAATGCCTTTAAATTTTCCTTTCAAAGTTGACAAAAATTGCCAGAAATGTCTAAGGGTCTTCACTTTGATGCGGATGTAGCTCTTACCTGAGTTTGTATTTCTGTTTATTTTATTTGTTTGGGTTTTTGATGGTTGTGCTTATTAACTCACTATTGTATCTTTATATATCCGGATTTCCAATACTATCAGTCAATTAACGAAAGTGCATCAAATTTATTGAGGTATTTTGTGATACATTTTTTGGGCAACGCTGTTGCTCATATCAACTTATCAATTCAAATGTCCACCTAGAGGCTCAGAGGGCTGAGCCAGTATCGCTCACCTGATGTACCTCAAAGAGAGATGTCACTTCTCCCTATCATTATGAAGTGTGGTAAGCCTTGTAGGGACCACATTTTTCTGCATCAAGGTCCGACTTACAGGTAAACATATCAAATTCAGCGGTTCTCCAAAAGATTTTTGCACGTATTTCCCATAGGTTCTTATATTATCCTACATCCTCTGCTGGTGTCCATCTTCCATGAGGGATTGGTACCAAAGTAACAACACTTGGTAAGCACCTTATGAAGAACAGTCAGCCCATGTTTGGTTTCAATTCAGAGGAAATAAGGAATCTGCAAGGGACCTTCCACAGCTTCTTTTTGAGAAGGTTCTGTTCATTTGGCCCAGTGGTTTCGGAGAAAAGATATTTTCGTATTAAATCAGCCAATCAGAAAACAAGAACTGTCTGTGGTAGTCATGTTTGTTATTCAGTTGGAACAAAACGACGGATAATGGACCTCCATTGACACTTTCTGTCAGGTTTATTCTATTTCGCCCAGCAGTTTCAGAGAATTTTTTTTAAATCAACCAATACATACATATGACAAATTCAGAATGTGTATGGGTGAGATTTTGCTCATTTGAGGGTGCAGTTGGGATGGTAATGGGTGCGATTTTTGTTCAAATCGAAATATAAGCTTTCACATTATCATTTTTCTGTTGATAACAATCATAACGTAATAGATTTTATCTTATTCACTAATGCATTGTCAGTAATCAGAGTAAATTCTGCTTAATTATTTCTTTGTCTTTATTTTTTTAATGTTTTAAAAATTTAATCTTTACTGCACTGTAAAAAAATTTCATCAACAGACAAAATCACTACCTCATCATGATATTAGTATGCTGGAAATATACACCTTTTCAATATTCTATAGTTTGGTATTAACTATTTAAAATTTGCTCTTCAACGTTTTGGATTTTTATTTTGGTTTTTAACATTTTAATCATTAGCACAACTGATGAGTCGTCTATCAACGAAATGAGCATCAAATTTGGTATCAAAGAATTAATTTTTTTTAATCGAATCTTTTATTGTTACGTCTAAATAGGAAAATTGTCTTTAAAACAAACCATAAATTATAAAATATATCACATTTATAAACTAATTTTATAACAATGTTGTATCACAGAAAATATTTATTGACAATTTTGTGAAATTTTGACTTAAACAAGGGAGAAAACAAACATTGTTTACGAAAATAATCAGAAACAATCAGAAGCAAGAATTGCCCATGGTGGCCATGTTTGTCACCTGATCTGGACAAAATGAGGAAACTTTGTAAAAAGTCCTCCATAGCTGCTTCCTGTCAAGTTTCGTTTCATTTGGCCAAGAGGTTTCTGAGAAGAAGAGTTCTTTATATTAGCCAATCAGAAACAATAATTAAGTATGTTGCGAAACAGCTCATGCGACAATAGATAACAAGAAAAATAAAGGGAAATGGTGAGCTGTCAAAAGGAGCGTAAAACGACTAAAATGTATGAAATACACAAGTCGAACAAAACCAAATATAAAATCGTAAAACAATAATTGCCCATGGTGGCCATGCTAGTTATCCAATCAGGAGGAAAAAGATAATTTCGTAAAAGATTTTCCATAGATGCTTCCTGTTAACTTTGGCTGACAATTTTGGAAAAGCAGTTCCATAGAATTTTTTTTTAATCAATTAATAAGAAACAAGTCTAGTTTTGTTCTATTTTGGCCAAGCAGTTTCAGACGAGAAGATTTTTAAAAACTCAGCCAATCAGAAACAACAATTGCGAATAGTGGCAATTTTTTTGTCCAATCGGGACGAAATGACCACACTTTATAAACGACCTCACATTGATGCTTCCTGCTCAGTTTAATTCATTCGGCCCAGTGGTTTCAGAGGAGAAGATTAAAATGTGAAAGGTTAACAGAAGGATGAACGACGGACACCAACTGATGGCAAAAGCTCACATGGCATTTGGCCAGGTGCGCTAAAAATGAGTACATTTCGCATTTTTCATTGATTTCTTCAAAATTAGCCATCTTCGACAGCATATTGCACCAATGATAGAAATCCTTGTTAGTAACAAAACATGCTGAGAGTAAGTTTGTCATTACTTTTTGATTTTAGAATTCATGGGGCTAAATATCAGGCCAAATCATACCATGTCCTGTCTAATATGACAGCATCAAACGCTTTCAATCTGTTGATACAAAATATGGATATTTTTATTCCAATGTCCAAGACGTTAGACTTCAAACGGGTCGTTTGGCAAGGTCATAGTAAAGTTTCCCATAAGCTATAACTTGCGTTGCATAATGGCGTTTCGTGTATGAATACCTATATGTTGAAGCCAACGTGAATTATTTCTCAAATTAATCGCTTAAAGCTAGGTAAAAGAAGTTATGCTCATTATATAAAGGAGATAGATTTACCATTTTTGTGAAATGAAGAAACTTCTCTTGGTCAGGTGATCAGACCTATTGTCATCAAAATATAGTTACAACATTGATCGCAAAGCATATAAATCACGTTACGGCCGTATTATTAGGATGAGTTACACCCGTCACCGTTTCTGGTATATACACATGCACATGACATTTTTGACAAAGGAACCTATTTCAAAGGGACTTTATGTGACCATTCCACCTAACGCCAGCCAGGGCCGTTTTTCGAAAGTTATTTAAAAACTGGGTTAAAAAATATTTATCACCTATCTATAGACGACTTGAGTACCGGATCTAATGTTTAAAATTGATGTTTTTGCCCGGTGCTGCACCTAGCGTTAACTAGAATTGCTACTTTATGGGGAAGACACAAAAAACGGATTTCCCATGATTTGTTTACGGAAGTGACGTAAGTCCGTGACAAAACCCAGATGTGCCGACCGCGCATGCGTGACCGGAGCCGGAAGTACCCGGATGTGGTTTGCGCGCATGCAAAACCGGAAGTAAAATGGGATTTTCCCGCCATTTTTCTTTATTTGTTTACGTTAGTCACGTGCTGGGACCCGGATGTGTCGTCTGCGCATGCTTGACCGGAATTCGGATTGGATTATCTCCCTTTTCCCGCGCTTCTCGGTCGTCTCTGGGTCTTTCTCGGTCTGTATAGGGTCTCACATAGAGTCTCTTGGGACTGATACTCTGTTATGTGGTAGTCTGAGTATACGAAGTACAGAGGTACTGTTGGATTATCTTCCTTTTTTCACACTTTTCACCAAGGGTGATGTTTTTCCTTCGTTCAAGGGAGGATCAAACGTAGGATTCGATTATGTTCCCTTAGCTCAAGCTGATGCTGTCTCCATTAGGTCAATGGAGGGATGTCCTTAGCAACCGCATTATCGATGGCGGTCCATTTCATTGCTCTATGGTGCACTTCGTTTCTCTTCTCTTGCTCCATGCCGCTCTTCGCTGCTCGTCAATTTTCATTGCTACTCATGATTATACTCACGTGCTCATTTCGGTTGTTTCGGCTACTTGTCACTGTTTTCGCTGCTGCTGCTGCTCCTGCTGCTTGTTGCTGTTCGTCATCGCTGCTCTTCTCTTGCTCATCGCTGTTTTTCTCTTGCTCTTTGCTGTTCATCGCTACTCATGACTATACTCGCCTGCTCATTTTGGTTTTTTGTGCTATTTGTTTACGCTGTTGTTGCTGCTCCTGCTTCTTGTTGCTGTTCGTCATCGCTGTTGTTCTTTTGCTCTTTGCTGTTCATCGCAACACATGGCTATATTCTCGTGCCTATTTCGGTTTTTTTTTGTGCTACTTGTCGCTGTTTTCGCTGCAGCTGCTGCTTCTGCTGCTTGTTGTTGTTCGTCATCGCTGTTTTTGTCTTGCTCTTTGCTGTTCATCGCTGTTTTTCTCTTGCTATTTGTTGTTCATCGCTACTCATGACTATATTCGCGTGCTCATTTCGGGTTTTCTGTGCTACTTGTCGCTGTTTTTGCTGCTGCTCTGTTCCTGCTCCTTGTTGCTGGTCGTCATCGCTGCACTTCTCTTGCTCATCGCTGTTTTTCTCTTCCTCTTTGCTGTTCATCGCTACTCATGACTATACTCGCGTGCTCATTTCGGTTTTTTGGGCTACTTGTCGCTGTTTTCGCTGCTGCTGTTCTTGCTGCTTGTTACTGTTCGTCATTGCTGCTATTCTCTTGCTCATCGCTGTTTTTCTCTTGGTCATTGCTGTTCATCGCTACTCATGACTATCCTCGCGTGATAATTTCGGTTTTTTGGTACTACTTGTCGCTGTTTACGCTACTGCTGCTCCTGCTGCTGTATGCTGTTCGTCATTGCTGCTCTTCTCTTGCTCATCGCTGTTTTTCTCTTGCTCTTTGCTCTTCATCGCAACTCATGACTATACTTGCGTGCTCATTTCAATTTTTTGGGGCTACTTGTCGCTGTTTTCGGTGCTGCTGCTGTTCCTGCTGCTTGTTACTGTTCGTCATTGCTGGTCTTCTCTTGCTGATCGCTGTTTTTCTCTTCCTCTTTGCTGTTCATCGCTACTCATGACTATACTCGCGTGCTCATTTCGTTTATTTTTGTGGCTACTTGTCACTGTTTTCGCTGCTTCTATGATCCTGCTGCTTGTTGCTGTTCGTCATCGCTGTTTATCTCAACTCTGCTGTTCATCGCTGTTTTTTTCTTGCTCTTTCATGTTCATCGTTATTCATGACTATACTCGTGTGCTTATTTCGGTTTTATGGTGCTACTTGTCGCTGTTTTCGCTGCTGCTGTTCCTGCTGCTTGTTACTGTTCGTCATTGCTGCTCTTCTCTTGCTCATCGCTGTGTTTCTCTTGGTATTCGCTAATGATAACTATACTCACGTGCTCATTTCAGTTTTTGGGGACTACTTATCGCTGTTTACGCTGCTGAGGGCCTCAATGAAAATTAGACTTGCTATAATTGAGTCACCCTCTTTAAATAACGAATTTATTATTATTATTATATATTATTACTTGTCAACATGTCTCAAATTAGATAAAACCAAATATTTTAAAATTGGTATTTGCTGCATAATTCTCCACTAAACACGCAGGATTTTAAAGTAAGAGTTATGATTCACCGGCTCTGAATCAAATTGTTGTGTTTGCGTGGGTGACATATCTTCCTTAGGATTGTTGCTAGATAGTAGGTCTGATTTTCAAACTGCCAAAATGACCATAAGGGTTAAGCCAAAACCATCTAAGGACAGATATGTATTCTTTTGTTATTATAAAATTTTATATATTTTAAACAGTAAGTTTAAAGTGTTAATTTCGGGCTGTATCGAAATACTGGCAACTAAGTGGGTGATATAGCCAGAAATTTGCCACGATTTTTCACATAAATATTCGTGACGGTCACGTGGTTTTCATAAATTTGACGGCGGTATTTCTTAAAATCGAATCTACCCCGGGCCAACCTTGACTAAATGAAAATACGAAAGGTCAAATTAAATTTTGCCAAATTAAATGGAAATATACCATATGAGAAAAAAAACAGAGGCATGAAAGAAAGCTTTCGGATGAATAATTTGAAGTTGAAATATTTTTTACTTCACGAAAGAAAGAAACGTGAGTTATTCACCAAAATGAATTGTTCCATGTGTCCAATATATTTTTCGGTCAAGAAGAACAACGTTTATACACTTCAAACAATGGAAAACAAAACAAACATGTGATTGTAAATCGACTTGTTTACATACCTAGAATGAATGAAAACTTGAGAGGCCTATTTGGGCACCGGACTGCAAACGGCGGCAAAAAGAAAACATATCATTAATATATTACAATAAGTAACGGTCAAATGCGTAATAATGATACGTTTTCGAATTTTCCCGCTTAAAGAAGCATGTTAAAGCAAACAAATTTATGTTAGTGAAATTTTGTACCAAAAAGGGGGAGGGTTAAACATAGTGACGGCACTGGGCGGCTGAGTCAATCATATATATATGTGACCATATGTTTGATCAATATTTGGTGATGCAAAAAGTTTGTCTTTGTCAAACATTTGGAATCCGGTGTTGACACAAATTAGGTCATGTTTAGCAGAATCAATTTTTAAAAAGTTTTGTTTATTTCGTCAACCCTCTTTGAACCTCTTTCATGGATGTGCATTGATTTGGAAATATTATTTAATTATTTTGTGGGAACCTACATATTGATACAGAGATATTTTCGTCCTTTAAAGTTTGAATATGTGATGTCTGAAATTCCGGGACCCGCCCCTGCAATAAAAAATCCTGTTCACAGGAAAACGTGGAAAATCTCTAGAAAACCATCAAAACACTATTTTTACCATTTTCCATTTTCTGCAGTACAGTTATAAAGGATACTCGCTTCGAAATTTGCTTGATTCAAATTTTGGACAGAGGTGTTGAACCGGTGTATATTAAAATTGTCGACCCCCGGAAGTTGTTCCGGTCAATTAAGACGACCTTTTCCTGAAGAAGTCTATATTTGTTCATCAGAATTCAATATGCCGCCATTTTGAATATGTAAATGAGAAAACTGTGTCTCATTTCTGGATATGGGGACTGGTAGTCTACCAACAGTGGCATCGACTCAGTGGTAATAATTAATTCTTAAATACCAGCCTCTGAAACATAAGATGTGTATATTTCGTCGATATACGACTCTTCAATTCTGCCAAAGACATAAAATCTACGCAAAAAAAGCAAATTAAAAATGTCACAATGACTAAAACGAAAAACCAAAAACCCATCCAGGACAGAGATTGGTTCATATACTCATGATACCGTAGGATTTATCATGTGAATACAAATAAAATGCAGATGTACTCCTTAGTTCCACAAAATCCAACAGTAAATTTAAATTCACAAGGAAAATAAAAATCAACTCATGTATACATCGTAAGGGTACATTTAATGTTAAGCATACAAGTTTTTCTTGACAAAATTATTGTTTAACAAAAAATATAATGTTGTACCAACACATATCTGTGTCATCGAAACGTACATACGGCTCTTTGATTTGTTAAAAACCCGACTAGACGTATATTTACCTATGATGTGTCCTGTTATCCTACAGTATCTGTTAAATTACATTCTCAAAGCATAAACTATTTAAGACTTCAAACTTGCGCATACGTATATATACATTTCATGAATAGTTATTCCAAGTATGCTTTATTTAGTTTCATTGTCATATTAAAACATCATCGAGAGGTGAAAAAGGAAAATAAATCGACAATTTCTTGTAAGTATGAAATATTGTAAAAAGAAATGAGAAAATGTGCTTTATTATTCACTATGTTTATTTATTTCGATTTTATTATAATCAACCTATTTAAAGATATAAAAAAGCAAAAATCCTATGCCTTTGATTGTATTTCTTTCAATCATGTGTCTTGAATGTGTAAATTAACACATAGTTGTAAATACTTATAACTTATATTTCGTTCACACAGAAATGCAAACTATTTATGCAATAATGATAATCCCACAGATACTAGGAAAGATTTAGAATGTTGTCCATTAGAAAAAAAAACTTTTTGTCTTCTGACAAATATAGCATTGCACAAATAAAAGTTAAAATCAATATGTATTTTCAAACGATATTACTTAAAACCGGGTTACCTTTATAAAGGTATAAGGTTTTATAAACAATAAAAAATGTTTTGTAATGATTCAATCATGTGAATCAATTCATTAAAATATGACCAAAGTGTATTTACAATGACAACATATCTCTCTAATTCCATCTCAGATAAGCTGAAAAGGCATATTAATTGACAAAAACTTACATTTTTTTGTTTGTTATTTCTTAACTTATCCAGTAATTTTCCCTGTTTTGAAAAAAATCTGCACCATCATAATGTTGGAATATCAGTGAAAAGTCATTAACTTAAATTTATATTTGGAATATCCCTTTCAAAAAACCACATTTATCCAAAAATATACATGTATATATAGAGTACCATATAGTGAAGCTATATTTGTTCGTATCTAACAAATAATACATGTTTGTAAAATAACAAGATGTACTTTTTAGTATGGTCCAATGTTGATATTGTTAAATATGAAGGTGATATGGTATTGTGTACATTGATTTGGTGTGAATAATTGAATATTCTTTCAAACTTATTGTATAAATATGATTTATTTACAGTAATTTACGAATGTTTTTTTTATTTACCTTGTTATACATACTCCCAACTATTCTAAACGAATAATTCAGAAATTTAAAATAAAATCCATACATTCGGATCGTCAGATCAATTTTCTAAAACTTCTAAAATATTCAATTGCATAATGGAGTGGCAAGATTTGACTTTATTGAAACAAGTAGCATGATCTCTTATTATTGCAAAGGTAGAAAAAAATGAACGTTAAAAACTGCAATAGCCGAGTTAATCTGCGATGTAAAACGGATATTTTAGAAAACCCCAAAAAGATATTTTTGAATATATATATTGATAGTAATGTTAGTGATTTGTCATTAAAATATAACACTGTTGTAATTCGTGTAGGTTGTTATATATTTTGTTATTCTTTCAGATTTACATGTATCCTCTTGGCATTTTTGTAATATGTTCCAATCTCACGATTTTATCTTTCCTTGATTTTATGGAAATATACCTGATACAAGTAGTAGAGTTGTAAAGAACATGGGCCCCTTTCTCCTGATATTGCTTCATTCGGTTAGTTTACCTGCGTAGGTTTAATTTTAAATGTATTGATACTATATTTAAAGGGTAATTGCGTCACACCTTGCCACCAATCAAGACCAAACTAATATATATACATGTATTATTTTAATAACACTTGATGAAATAAGAGGCTCAGAGGGCTGAGCCTCTATCGCTCATCTGGCATAAAAGCCATTTTTATTGATATACCTCCAAGAAAGAAATAATTTCACCCTAGCATTATGAAGTGTGGTAAGCCTTGTAGGAACCAAGATTTTCTTCAAGGTCCTTCTTATGTAACTTACAGGTCAGCATATTCTAAAATTTGGCAGTTCTCCAAATGATTTTTGCATGTATTTTCCATAGCGTTTTATGTTAACCTAAGTCCTCTCTTATGGCCATCAACCAATCAGAAACATGAATTGCCCATGGTGGCCATGTTTGTCGCCTGAACTGGACAAAATGAGGAAACTTTGTGAAACCTCAGACAGATGCTTCCTGTCAAGTCTCGTTCCGTTTGGCCAAGCGGTTTCAAAGAAGATTATCAACCGATGAAAGACAAAAACTGCCCATGACGGACATGTTTGTTGCCTGATTAGGACGAAATGAGGAAAGTTTGTAAAAAAAACTCCCAATTAGATGCTTTCTGTCAAATTTCGTTCCATTTGGCCAAGTGGCTTCAGAGGAGAAGATTTTTTATATCAGCCAATCAGAAATAAGAACTACTCATGGCGGCCATATATGTACTCCGATCGGGATGAAATAAAGTCATTTTGTAAAGAACCTCCCATGTATGATTCCTGTCAAGTTTCGTTCCATTTGGCCAAGCAGTTCCAGAGAAATTTTTTTTTTTAATCAACCAATTAGAAACAAGAATTGCCTGTGGCGGCCATGTATTTTACCCGATCGGGACGAAATGAGGAAACTTTGTCAAGAATCTCCCGTAGATGCTTCCTGTCAAGATTCGTTCCATTTGTCCTAGCGATTTCAGAGATTTTTTTTCTATCAACCAATCAGAAACAAGAAATGCCCATGGCGGCTATATTTGTAGTCCGATCGGGACGAAATGAACAATCTTTATAAAGGACCTTACATAGATGCTTCCTGCCAAATTTAATTCCATTTGGCCTGGTGGTTTCAGAGGAGATTAAAATGTGAAAAGTTAACGGACGATGGACGGACGGACGGACGACAGACGACGGACGACGAACGCCATGTGATAATAAAAGCTTACATGGTCTTTGGCCAGGTGAGCTAAAAATTAATGAAATTATAACTGAGATATTGCTTATGCGATACAGGATCATATAGTGCAGTGCATCATTGCCGTGTTACAGTAACCGTTACTGGCATGATATTTTAAACAAAACGAATTGAAGTATTAAATGGACAAGGACATTTCGAAATATCTACAAACTTGCTAAATATTCAGTGATAATTTAATATTTTAGGTAGGGAAAATAAAGAAAGAAGGCTTTTGCGGTTTTAAAAAATATGACAAAAATGCGAATATAGCAAGAAACCAAAAAAAAAAAAAAAATCTCTCACCGATATACGAACACGCAGATAGTTTAATTATAAATTAATAACCAACAACAGTACCGACTATCACGACCATACTTTTAATCAGTAATTTAAAAGTATATGTATCTTAATTAAAGTATTGAATTGATTTGTTTTTTTAGAAAAGTTCCATTTTCGTTAAAAAGAACATTAAGATCCAAAACAGGAAACACACAAAATTTGACCATTAGTGCAGTCTTTTAGGAAAATGTTTTATGTATTTGACTCTGGGATGCTTGTTAGGGAATTGCACTTAAAAGTTGCGGAAAACCCCCAGAAAATGACAAAAATGCGTTTTCAACGTTTTTATGAGCATACTGTAAGTTTTGTCTTGGATTTATCAATGCAGAAAATTGAGACGCAAAACAAACTATCTTTACCATGAGAAAAAGATAAATTTCACAGATAATAACTACTTTCAGAAAATGGCCCTTTGAGTGAAATATTTTCTCGCCTTATTGGCACAACCTCTTTTATAAAATTATATACAATTTATACGTTTAGTTGATCAGATAATTACAAAATATTCAAATAAAGAACATCAATGCAAACAAATATATTCAAAATATATCATAAATTTTAACATTACATGAGAAACTAGATGTGAGTCTTAAACTATGTATTTAGTTAATTTAGTTCCAAATTTCTGTATTCACAAAATATGCCTGTTCTGTAAAATCTTGTGAGTTTGATTTTTTTTAGATTTTTTACACAGATTGTTTAAAATAAATATAAAAAAACATATAAAAATATAACATTTTATTTTTATTCTCGAAAACATTTGTCTGCTCTGTCCCAATCTCATGATTTTGTCTTGCCTTGATTTTACGGAATCTTCCTTTGTCTGTCGCTTTGATATTCTCTTCCCGGTATGAACATGCAAATGGAGTAATATTATTGGAAATGTGGAATTTATCTTGGTGGTTGAAGGAATAAGGAAACAAGTAGAGTTTTCGATATTTCAAATAATATCAATCACCATTATTATAAGTAATATAAGAATAGCTAAATTTTATTTGATGATGACATTTTGGTACAAAACAGTCTGTTTATTGCTGCCGATTTGTATCGACAAATATCGATAGTTGCAGAGCGGGGATAGATGATGATGTTTATGCTAAAAGTGTGACTGTGACTTCAAGATGCGGAACATCAATGAATTAATATTCATTTTACTGAAAGTTACTAGTGCTAAAAATTATTATTTTTCCCAAAAACTAAGGATTTTCATCTCATACGTTGATATGACTTAGATGTTTTGGATTTGAACTTTTGGTATTTTCCGAATTTTCTCGTCAATGTTTATAATTTCTTTTTAATAATGATGATTTTATGTTTTTGCTTTTAACAGTTTTTGGCTTTCACCAAAGTTGATATGACGTAAAATGAAATGTACATAGTTTGTGCATGAAATTTGCTCTCAAAGAATAACGGTATTTTTTCATATTATGAATAATACCACCAATTAATATATCAAAGGTACAAAGTAAGCTTCTTACAGTAAGTAGACAAGAGAATCTTTAACTGAAAATAAAACTATCATATTTACATAATATTATGCGAAATATTTGCCAGGCCGAGTGACATATCACCCTCCGCTTTGCGTCGTGTAATTTGTCACTCAGGACTGGCAAATATTTCGAATATAACCGTCACAAGACCTTACGTTACTCCTAAGCTGAAGTCATCCTAATTAAAGTTTTATGGGCGTCATCATGACTTGGTTGACAGGTATGAAAAAACCGTTTCCCAAATGAAAATGGACCTGTTCCATTGATATTATCCCCTCCTCATACCGGATTTGACATGAGCAGCATGGCGGGTGTCCTGCAGGAAGCAGAGACTGCTTACTCTTTCGGGGCACCTGAGTCTACCCCCGGTTTTTTGGTGGGGTCCATGTTGTTCATACGTTTTTAGTTTTTAATTGTAGTGCATGTCTTGTTTCGGTCTTGTCTTCGTTGTTCTCCGGAGTTTGTCAGTTGTAACGATTTTTCTCTCCTTCGAATATCCCTTTGGTATTTCTTGACTTTACTTACTATTGTGATTATTATACTTCATGCTATGAATTCGTCTAACTTGAAATTAATTCACTTTCTCATGTATGTAAAATAAGCGCATCATTTGTTTCGGTAAATATTCATGAAAAGCGCTCTATTCTTGTAACCGTGAATGTACACAAAAACTCACGCGACATATAAAGCCGCATTTGGACATATAACTAAAGTTCGTATGCCGTATTTGCCGGATAGGTTGGAATTTATAAGCGAATTATTAATGTACCAAATATCACAGTAGTTTCTGGCATGAAGTATAATAATGTTTAATACTTATATAAAGCCATATATTAGTGCATTCGCACGTGTAAATTAGTAAACACAGTTATATACCCATAACAAATGTCCATGTTCATTCGAAATGAACAATTTCTTATAGTCCATACTAAAGCAAAGTGTAACAGGACAATTGATTCCATCCTTTTCTTCAAGAACTATTTCACTCTGTGTCCCATCAGACGAGAGACGATGTATATTGTTAGATCTCCAACCTACAACATATACAAGTCCTTCATTGTCGGTCGTAATACCGTCTGGTCTACCTAAATCTGGAGACGTAAAGGTACAGATTGGTGTATCATCCTCCTGTATAGAATATACCTTGTTATATTCCGTCAGGTATAATATACTGTTCCTAGCATGAATATAATCGATGTCATTTTCTCCTATCGGGATAGTCTAAATGTTTTCCATCTGATTGTAGGATGTATAATTTTTCCTCTCCTCCAACAAATATTTTGTTATCTTTCAAGGCAACACCATAACTATCCCCAGGAACATTTACTTCACGTCCTGCTTTAAAATTGTCAACAAATTGTATAGACTTCCTATCCATTAATGTAGCTACTATTTGTCCAGTTTTCTCATTGTAAGCAATATCCCAGGCCGGTCCTGCCAACTGACATCTATCCAGATACTTCTCGTCTGTACTATACATCTTCAGAATGGGTACGGCAGCAGAGCAGACTATTATCTTGTTATCTTTGGTTATTATAATACATGTTGTACCAGTGTCCAGTTTACCAACATTCCATTCCATATTAATTTGACTATCAAACTTAAATAATCTGATCGTTGGTTTACTTCTTGTTGAGATAATTTGTGCTTCAGCTTCTTTCAGAGGATTATACTTAAAATTACTTTGTACTGATGTCGTTTCGATAGTACCAAGGCTCTTTGTATCTCTAAACATATCAACGGGTGGTGTGAACGTGAGGCCCAGTGTATCCAGTGTGGGAAGTAATTCTTTTAACTTTGTATCTTCTTCCTTGAGATTGTATTTCAATTTCTGTAGGAGGAGGAAAACTTGAGTGTTTGAACCATTCTTTATTAAAAATTCAAGATATCGGAGATGGGTTTTAATTCTAGCAGTAGCTGTTATAGTTTCAGATTGCTGTAACTGGAGTTTATCAACAGATGCATTGGTCATGGTGTCTAGGTTGGAGATAAGGGTTTTCTCTAATTTATTTATTGTTTCTATAATAGAGGCTTTAAGGTCCGTTATTTTATTCCGGGTCGTCTTGTTGTCGTTTTTCACGTCTTGGATGTTTTTCTCTCTATCCTTTGCTATTGTTTCGTATGTTGAACAAATTTGTTGCATTCCTCCTGAAACATCTCCATATACGATTGAGGTCTTTGCGTCTCCAGCAGCCGTTTCAAGCGGCACTACCTTATCACATGATCTGTGTTCATCTGCCATACAGCTACGACAACAGAGGGCGTCATGGTAGGTACAAAAGAAATCCATGATGTAGTCAGGGTGACGTATGCAGCTCTTCAATGTTGTTGATTCTTCTGGTATTGAGGCAGCGAGATGTAATTCGACAAGATGGTGTTTCATTGAAGCTTTATTTCCCTTATGAGCACGGATACATTCAGTGCACAGAAAGTCTTCACAGTCCATACAATACTTCTCGGCTGGTTTAACGGAAGAACTGTCAATTCTAGTACACGGATTGCAAAAGGATTTCGACGCCATTTCTGAAAAAAATATATTTCCTTGTTCAATAATATTTATAATCCGGAAATGTGTTTAATTAATTATATTTTTCTGCAAAATGGAAATTTATCTAGTTAATGCAATTTTGTGCACCGAGACTTGTAATATCGGTTTGTTTTATGTCGTTCGATATCAATTTTCTTGGTTGTCAAGGTAACTGCAGTGAACCAAATATTTTACAGTTTGAGGCAATACACATTCAATTTAATTATAACTGTTACATTTAAAAAAACAACGTAGCCTTTAATGCATGAAATTAAAATAACGGACAAATTTAAAGGAATAGCTGCCACTATTCGGAAAACAAATCACCGGGAGAGGGCAACAATAGGTGTTTGTAATTCAAGTCAACAATGTCATCAAGCTAACCCAACATTATTGATAAGAGATTTTTGTGTCCGATGTAGTAGGCTAACCCAACCTCAGAGAGCAGAGATCTATCACATGAACCCATAAAGGGAGAGATCAGGTTCGTCGACAGAAGCGTAGTCAATGTGTCGAGTTTTTTTTTAAGATCACGCGCAACGGGATTACACCAACGTGATTACTGTTGGTAAGTAAATAGCATTTGTGCTATTCACCAGTGAATAGTACCTTTCAGGCAGTGTGAATAAAATAGTATTTTTATGAATTTTATATAGCAAAAAAGAGGAAGGATATAATAAAAGCTATTATTTTACATTAGTTAGCTATCGTTGAACGCTTTTCAGCTTTGTCTTGAAGGAAAATAACATTTCTGCACCTGATAATGTCCGAAAATAACTCACATACTGCCTTAGTATGAACAACAAAATTATTATAATCTTTAAACATAAACAAATTCTAAACAATTGTTTATTTTCTAGGTTGTTACAAAAAATAAATAAATAAATAAATAAATAAATAAATAAATAAGATATAAAATGATTTTAACAAACGGTGAAACACAAAATAAAACAAAAATTTATTCTATTTATTTTATTTTATTTAATTTTACTTATTTTTTAATTTATTTATAAATATTTCTTCTGAAAAATGGAAAAGAAAATAAAAGTTAAAAAAAATACAACGCCAAAACTAACGAAAAAAATATCTGGGATTATATTTCGATTCACACCTATGCACTTTTTCTAAAATTATTAGCTCACCTGGCCTAAAAGGCCATGTGAGCTATTCCAATCACTTTGCGTCGGTCGTCCGGCGTAAAATTTCCTTAAATTATCTTCTCCTCTAAAACCACTGAGCTAATTGGGACTAAACTTTGGTGGAAAGGTCCGTGGGTTACCCCCTTCCAAAATTATGTCCGGCATCTCTGACATCCAACGAACATGGCTAATGTGGCCTGTATCGCTCACCTGATATTTAAATTTGCTAAAAGACTTTGAGATTAACATCCTTGCCATCTTTGGTTTCTATCCATTTAGTAATTTTCAAGAAGAAGCCGTCTGTATGTTATTCCCATAGGGTCCTATGTTGAACTCAGTATTCAAGGATGACAGAACGTCATAAGGAACATTAATGCTATGTTTGGTTTCAATCAATTTAGTAGTTCTCTAGAAGATGATTTTTGTATGTATTTCCCATAGGGCCCTATCTTAACCTAAGTCCCCCGTGCTGGCGGCCATCTTGGATGACGGATCGGCATCAATGTAACAACACTTGGTCAGCACCTCATAAAGAACATTCATGCCATGTTTGGTTTCAATCTATCTAGCGGTTCTCTAAAAGAAGATTTTTGTTTAGGGTCCTATGTTAAACTAAGTCCCCCACTGGCGGCCATCTTACCAAAGTAGAAACACTTGTCAGCACCTTGTTAGGAACATATGTGCTATGTATCGTTTCAATCCATTGAATACTTCGCTAGAATTTTAAAATATGAAATGTTGAAGGACGTACGGATGACGGACAAAAAGTGATGTCAATAGCTCGCATGATCTTTTAGCCAGGTGAGCTAAAAAGGGGGATGAGTTTCAAAAATCGTCTACTAAACTACATGGTTAATTGGAACCAGACTTGGCAGCAATGGTCCTAAGGAGGTCCACTTCAGAATTGTGTCTGATGACCCAGACTATCAACGAAGATGGTCGCCACAGCCTATGGGAATTCATTTCAAAATCTTCTTGTATTTTAACATAGGACCCTATGGGGAAATTAATTTCAAAATCTTCTTGTCTGAAACATTAGAACCTATGCGAAATTCATTTCATAATCATCTTGTCTGAAACTACTTAGCCAATTGGAGCTAAACTTAACTGCAATGGTCCTAAGATAGTTCTCTTTCAGAATTGTGTCCGATGTCCCAGACTGTAAACAATGAAGGCTGCCACTGTCGAACTTATTTCAACATAGGACCCTATGGGAAAATTAATTTAAAAAACTTCTTGTCTGAATCTACTAAGCCAATTGGAACTAAATTTGGCAGCAATAGTCCTTCGATGGTCCTCTTTCAGAATTGTGTGCAATGACCTGGTCTGTGAACTAAGATGGCCTCCACAACCGAACTTAGTTTAACATAGGACCCTATGGGAAAATTCATTTCAAAATCTTCTTGTCTGAAACTACTTAGCCAATAAGAACGAAACTTGGCAGCAATGGTCTTACATGGTCCTCTAGAACTGTGTCCGGTGACTCGAATGTTAACTAACTGGCATGCCGCCACAGCCCAACTTAGTATGTACATATTATCAGGTTTTCTGCAAACGTATATCGTAAAATATCAGCCGCGAGATACAATGTGAAGCTTTTTCGATGGGTGAGCGTAGCGAACGAGCTAAAAAGCTTCATATTGTGTCAAGCGGCTTATATTTTACAATGTTTGTTTGAAGAAAACTTGATGATAAATTTATCGTATTGTTAACTAGCAATCTTAATGGAATTTCTTACTTTTCAATGGCCATCTGCCTATAACCGGATGTTTTACTGATATATTCGGGTCAACGTTGGGTCAAACATTATGACGTCGCTGATATATTCGGGTCAGCTCATATTAGGGTCGGGTCAACTCTTTACGACGTCACAGTGCCGAAATACGGGAAATTGCGAAGGCCTCAGCAGGTCGATATAGGCATGGGGAAATACGATAAAACATAGTACCCTTTGGGAAAATACATCTAAAAATTATTTTGTCTGAAACCACTGAGACAACAATTCGGACTTGTGAGAAATTCATTTCAAAATCTTCTCGTTTGAAACTACTTAACCAGTTGGAATTAAACTTATATTAGCAGCAATGGTCATAAAATAGCTCTTTGAGAATTGAGTGAAATGACCTGGTCTGTGAACGAAGTTGGTCGCCACAGCTGAACTTGCTTTAACATAGGACCCTATGGGAAAATTCATTTCACAATCTTCTTGTCTAAAACTGTTGAGCTAATAGGAACTAAATTTGGCAGAAATATATGACACGCCGTTGTTATATTTATTCAATTTCGAGATATCTCATTTAGTTAAATAAGATATCTTATAAACTAATTGAGATATCTTAATAATAAAATGAGATATCTTATAAACTAATTGAGATATCTTAATAATAAAATGAGATATCTTATATATTAAATAAGATATCTGATTTATTAAAGATATTTTATATATTAAATAAGATATCTTATTAAAATGTTTATAAAGATATCTTATTAAATATATAAGATACCTTATTTAAAATATAAGATATCTCTATTAATTTATAAGATATATTATTAACTATATAATATATCTTTTATATAGATAATAATAAAGATATCTTATTTACTTAATAAGATATCTTATAAACTAAATGAGATATCTTATCAACTAATAGAGATATTTTATAAACTGATAGAGATATCGTATTAACTTATAGAGATATCTTATTTAACTGGTTACAAAGATATCTTATTAAATATATAAGATATTTCTATAAGTTAATAAGATATCTCTATTAGTTTATAAGATATCTTATAAACTTTATAAGATATCTATAAGTTAATAAGATATCTCTATTAGTTTATAAGATATCTTATAAACTTTATAAGATATCTAATAAAGTATGTGTTTAAAAGATATCTTTATAAAGA
Organism: Mytilisepta virgata; assembly: GCA_028015205.1. Lineage (NCBI taxonomy): Eukaryota > Metazoa > Mollusca > Bivalvia > Mytilida > Mytilidae > Mytilisepta > Mytilisepta virgata. Next base: position 36,184,503 of record CM051511.1, on the reverse strand, counting down.
AGTAAGATATCTTATATACTTTATAAGATATCTTATTAACTAATAGAGATATCTTATTAACTTATAGAGATATCTTTTATACAGTTAATAATAGAGATATCTTATTTACTTAATAAGATATCTTAAAAACTAAATCAGATATCTTATTAACTAATAGAGATATCTTATAAAATTATAGAGATATCTTATAAACTTATAGAGATATCTTATTTAACTGGTTATAAATATATCTTATTAAATATATAAGATATCTATATAAGTTAATAAGATATCTCTATTAGTTTATAAGATATTTTATAAACTTTATAAGATATCTAATAAAGTATGTGTTTAAAAGATATCTTTATAAAGATGTAATATATCTTATATACTTTATAAGATATCTTATTAACTAATAGAGATATCTTATTAACTTATAGAGATATCTTATTAACTTGTAGAGATATCTTATTTACTTTCAAATTAAATAAGATATCTTATAAAAATTAAAGATATCTTAATACTTAATTAGATATCTTGTTAAATAAATAAGATATCTTGGAATTTGAATAAATACAAAAACGGCGTGCCATAGAAATATACCTTAGACGGTCTTCTATCAAAATTGTGTCTGATGACGCAGATTGTCAACCAAGATGGCTGCCACAGCCCAATTTAGTTTAACATAGTACCTTTTGGGAAAATATATCTTAAAATTCTCTTGTCTGAAACCACTGCGACAACCAATCGAACCAGACTTGGCAGTAGACCTGTTGGAAACCAGCGAAATTTACTACTACACTTATTATTTTTATTCCTGCTCTAGTTGACAAATTAAATCCAATGAACAATACAGGCTCTTCGAAGCCTCTAGTTTATTATAAACATTTTTAAATGAAATAAATATAAATTAATCTAATAGGTGTGTATAACATATTATTTTTTAATTATTTTTATATTTGTAATACAAAGAATCGTCTGTTAATTCAGTTCAATACCAATATATTGAATATATCAATCGGTATCTTAATCCGATTATAAAGGCTTTCTAGCGTTCAACAAAAGCTACCAAGTGTTCAACGCGTTGAAAGCTTTTGACTTTCAAATAAGCTAATTGCTTGTCAATTTGAACACTAGCTCGCGTTAAACTTTAGCCAGGGCGGGACTCTAGCTACATGAATCCCACTAGTCCAGTTTAATGTTCAAAGTTTTGAATTATTTTTCAGTCGTTTGTAAAAACTGTGCAAATATAAGGCACACCTTAAAAATACGTGCAAAATCAATTAGACCTACTGTGGATTCATTTATTTTCGTGGGTACCAATTTTCGTGGATAGAGGAAAAAAGGCATTTCGTGGGATACCTAAATTCGTGGATTGCTGGCTAGAAAAAAATATAAAAATCTTAACAAAATCCGTAATTATTTACTTATTAATTAGGTGTGAAATATATATTGACAAAATTGCAATCACTTGTCACCAAATACCTCGCGGCATATACATACATATTTTTAATCCGATTACGATCAGTAATTTCTGCTTTATTATATATTGACAAGATGTTTTTACTGTAATTTATGAGAAAGTCTGTATTGTTTAGGTCTACTTAGGATTAAGATTTTTCTTGAATGTTTGAATAAAAAAAACCGGAAGTGAATTCCGCGACAATTTATACAGTCAAAATCTTTTTCAAGAAAATTGTTTGAGCGTTTATATGTTACCAAAGACAAAATTACACGAAACACTGTATCCTCTGTGGATATAGCTAACTCATCATATATCAGAATTCAAGTACATGCTGTAAAAACGCAATTGTTCAAAACTCCGTGGTTTCAAACTTCAGTGCATTTAAACTAGAGGAAAAATATTATTTTTCGTCGGATATTTAAATTCGTGGTTTACTGGGACCCACGAAAACCACGAAAATTGGTATACAACGAATATTAATGAATCCACAGTATTTTCTAACCACCGTACTTACTATTTCACCGTTTATGTGTTATTTATCTCTATAAAGCCAATCAGTTATATACAAACAAACAAAAACAGTGAAATCAGCTTTCGTTTCTCAGTTTCTTCTACCAACAAAAACAAACTGGTTCTCCGTTTTAAAGCAGAAAATATGTAAACATGTTGGTGGTTTATTATCTTTGATTTGCTTATTACACCAATTTTAACATATAATTCAGCAGTCTGTTTCATCTGTTTCATCTGTTTCATGGATAATTATCTTCCTTATTTTAACGTCAAAATCGTGCGAGTCAGAGTAACCATATAGTTGAACCCTTACACTTTATAGATAAGTCACCTCTAAAAAAGGTCTACCTGTCTTTTTCTAAATATTTATTGGGAGTCCGGAAAACTTCTCCTCATCTAGCCCCCGTCTAGAATTAAGTATATTTCAGTTAGAAAGTCACATCAATTCATTCTATATTTGCTTTTCATTTGTACTTCATAATGCAGATATAAATTCCCCCTGTAAAACTATCAGAAAAGTCAAATCTCCAAAGCCATGATAATATAAATAACAGATCATTTTGTAATCTCCTGGCCCAAAGTAAAGTTTTATTTTATAAAAATACAAAAGTGGACAATGCAAAAGAGTATTATCAAAAACAGTCAAATAAAGAAAATGAATTACGTATTTCAGAATATCTGATCATAATCTTAAAGAAATCGAAGTGGGTAGATACAACAAGTATCCCGCTCTCTCATGTTATGTAATTTTTGTACATTAAATGAAGTAGACGATGAACAGCATTTCTTCTTTGCATGTCCATTAAATTCATATATAGGAATAAGTATTTTGCCAAGTTGGGATAAGAAAAATCAGATTTTTTCAATATGTCTCACCACGACAAAAAATTAAGACACATTAAATCCAACAAACTAGCGGCAGGAACTTGAGCTGTCTTCCTGTGTTTTTGCTGATAAGAAAATTGAGAATATTTGCCCGTTTTACATTTTGAAATTTAAAACACGGTCGGTGTACTTTAGACATGAGAATATTATTTGAAATGAAGTTTATACCAGAAAAAACATTTAATTCACTTTAATTTGAAAATGCTATGCGGCAAGTTGGGGTCAAAACATTTCGAATTCTAAAATCGCCAAATCTGCATCTTATTAATAATTCTACCTGTTTCTTACCATTCATGTATCATATTTCCCATTTTGTAAATTGCAAACTATTACATTGGTCTGTAATGTATCATTATGATATATTTCTTTTATTTTTAGAGCAGCTAATATATATATAATATAATATAGATAATTTAGAAATTGATGATTTACCAAATTAGAAATATAAAAGCGATTATAAAACATTTATTTGTTGCATTTCAGTATTCAGAAGTAGCTTTATATATTTCAAATAATATTTATATCTATTTTATAAAATACCTGAAGAATATATATATATATAATTCCTATAATTTTGTTTCATTCATTTTTTTTTTATTTACAGTATTCAAACTGACAAATACAGATTATCTTGACATAATTCTTTACTTAATAATTAAAATCAACTAAAACTCATTGTCAGAGCATAATATTATTTGTCCCAAATTTGTTTTTTTTTTCAAAGTGTTTAGTTCAATTGTATTATTATTCTCAGTTACATGTACATGGAGATTTCCAAATAACTATAAAGTTACGTTTACATCAAAATTCATCATTTTTACCTGGTCCCTAAGTCCTTTATAACATAGGGAAGAAGTTATTACGACACTGGTATTTTGACCCTGAAATGCAACACTTACTACGACATTACTGCTAGATTTCTTTTATACAGTCAAACCTGTTTTAAAGGGCAACTCTATATAGCAAATCACTGTCTATAAAGGGCACAGTGAAAAAGTTCCATTCATGAACAAAGCATGTAAAATAAACATCTGTATAAAGGGTACCTGCTCATAAAGGATACTTTTTTCTGGTCCCTTGGGTGCCCTTTATAGACTGGTGTGACTGTATATTAATGATACATGAATTAAACCAATCAGGGATATAAAAAATAACAATATGCCTTTGTTTATATCACTGTTCCACAGAGATACAACGTTCCGTTTAACATTAATTATTTAAATGAATGGAATAATAGAGTACTCATATCCTTAAATTATTACTTGTGATTTTAATATGTGAGATCAGATTCATAAACAAAACGTCTTTACCCTGTAGAGTTATCATGGATGAATGTCTAATGTTTTTGATTTACAAAAAAAAGAATTCCCATTTTAAAATGAGTAGCTATTTGATTATATTTATCAAGGAGCACAGTTATAAAAACTGGAATTAATATGGGGTACGCCTCATTGAAACACACGATTCAACGAAAAGAAACAAATATGCAGTCTAGAAGAATCCTCTGTACACAGTCTTGTCATTGTAAATATTTTTTACCTTAGAAAATAGTATTTTAATTTTTTCTCATCAAATATGCAAAAACATTCGTCTAAAAATGTATCTCCCTCCCCACAAAAAATACACAAAGTCTCTCAACCCAAAGTAGAAAATTAAAACAAAAATGAACAAGCCCAACCTCCCTCCTCTCCCCACCAATATTACAACCTTTCCAAATTAGAAGTCTTTGGACGTTGTGCGGAGCAAAGCAACTAGCAATCGGGGTAAGAAAAATAACTGTTGGAGTAATATTGCACAACGCATTCAATTGAGAATATATTTTAAGCCTTATTCAGTCTTTTTCACATTTTAAATTACCTGAATTTAATTAACATTTAAGTTTCTTTTTAGTGTTTAACTGTTATAAATACAATTCTTTGATAGCAATTTTGATGCACCAGATGTACATATTTCGTCGATTTACGACAGTCATCAGTTCTGCTCGAGGCCTAATATGTTGAAAACCAAAACAACAATCCAAAAGGTTAAATAGCAAATTCCAAAAATGAACAAAATTTGTAAAGCTAAAACCATCTAAGGACAGAGCTATGCACGAGGGAGATACTCCTTAGTTTTCAAAAAAATTTACAATTTTGTAACAGTAAATTTAAGTATCAATTTCGGGCTAGTATCGAAATACTAGCAAATGGGCTGGGGAATAACCTATAAAATTTTCAATTTAATAAACAATAAGAAACAAGAATTAATCCACCATATCACTTCGCCATATATAAACTACATGTAGGTCAAATTTATGAGGATGGGCAGGAATGTATTTGAAAAAGATAGACTTCAAAACTTGGTGCACGAAAAGGCAGATTAGAACATGTAAAATGTGATCAAAAGAGGCACAATTGATCGTCACTTGGAAATCAAATAAAGGTACACCTGTTAGAAAAATAGTACTCGCCTCGAGTGTGGAGGTCGTGGGTTCGATATCCGGTTTGGGTCAAACCAAAGACATTAAAATTGACATTGGCTGTTTCTCTGCCAAACACGCCTCATCTAGTAGTAAGAGAAAAGGTCTGGTGGGCTCGGAGTCAGTATAGTATGTCCGAGCTGGGTGCTATGTCTTCCTGTCGACTGTTACCTCATGAGCTACCACGTTAAAAATCCGGCTCAGCGTGACGGTCTAGTACAGAGCAGGGACCATATTCATATCATATCAACATGTTCTCATCCTGATATGCACCTAAGCACCTAATGGTTGCCACTGGACGTAATTCCATCCATCATCAAAAAGTCTCAAAGAAAACCCAACATATTTAAAGGATCCAAGATAAATTTCTTGATCCCATTAAAATCATGCTGCAGCTCCTTTGAGGTTTGATAAAGCACCAGTTATAAATGCTGCATGTTGGCCTAATTTTTTAATTAGAACAACATGAAGAGAAAAAAATTATATTATTGATAATGCGGAAATTAATGTGTCCAATTATTACATACATGATTTGTAACTTCATATATATAAATAAATGCGCGATGAATTATATTAAAACAAATGATTTTTATTTGACAAAAAAAAATCGATTAATATTTAGATCAAAATTGATTTTTTTTTATTCCCATATTAATTTATACTATTAGGTTGTGTCAGGTTACAAAACATATTATTAACTTGTGATGGTGTTGATGAATTCAATATTTATCTTTTCTTCACATTGAGATTTTGATATGATTTATTTTTTACGAATCATTACAATATCTATTTCCTTAATCCTACAATTTTACAATCTAATGGAAAATGAGTGAATTCCTTTTTTAATATTTCATGTATAACTGTCATTTCTTTAAGTTATGATTTATTTTCAAACTTTTGATTTAACTTACGTCAACATATCATATCATATTTATTCTAATTATTTCCAAAAAATAATTTACAGAAAGTTTTTGCAAGTAATTAATTTTTTTCGCATAGGATCTTATGTTAATATTTTATAATTCTTTGATTTGAATGAATTTAGTCGGTACAGAAACACCACACTTTTCAAATCATTAAATTGGTAAATTTAACTTTACCCTGATTTAACTTTACAGAAAGAAGATATTATTCAATTTAATAAATCATGTCTTGCACTGTGATCACTAACTTATCAATTCGGCGGTCTGGGATAATGTTTATACTATATATATATGCACATATTATAATATCTTAATTAGTAGCCTAAGTTAAACACCAATAATGACTGTCTTCGGTCATTCGAAATAAACAATTTATCGCAGTCCCTATTAAAACTAAATGTTATCGGGTTCTTGATTCCATCGTTTTCTCCCAGAACAATTTCACTCTGTGTCCCATCAGACGAGAGACGGTGCATATTGTTAGATTGCCGACCTACAACATATACACGTCCATCATTGTCGGTAATAATACCACCTGGCACACGTAAATCTGAAGAAGTAAAGGTAAAGATTGGTTTACCATCCTCCTGTATAGAATAAACCTTGTTACAATCCGTCAGGTATAATATACTGTTCCTAACATGAATATACCAGATAACATCTTTTCCTATCGGTATAGTCTTTAAATGTTTTCCATCTGATTGTAGGATATATAATTCCTTCTTTCCACCAACAAATATTTTGTTATCTTTCAAGGCAACACCATAACTATCCCCAGGAACATTTACTACACGTCCTGCTTTAAAATTGTCAACAAACTGTATAGACTGCCTATCCCTTAATGTAGCTACTATTTGTCCAGTTTTCTCATTGTAAGCAATATCACAGGCCATACCTGCCAACTGACATCTATCCAGATACTTCCCGTCTGTACTATACATCTTCAGCATGGGAACGCTAGCAGAGCAGACTATTATCTTGTTATCTTTGGTTATTATAATACATGTTGTACCAGTGTACCGTTTACCTACATTCCATTCCATATTAATCTCCCTATCAAACTTAAAAGATCTGATCGTTGGTTTGCTTCCTGTCGAGATAATTTGTGCTTCAGCTTCCTTCAGAGGATTATACTTAAAATTACTTTGTGTTGATGTTGTTTCTATAGTACCAAGGCTCTTTGTATCTCTAAACATATCAACAGGTGGTGTGAACGTTAGGCCCAGTGTATCCATTGTGGGAAGTAATTCTTTTAACTTTGTATCTTCTTCCTTGAGATTGTATTTCAATTTCTGTAGGAGGAGGAAAACTTGAGTGTTTGAACCATTCTTTATTAAAAATTCAAGATGTTGCAGATGGTTTTTAATTCTATCAATAGCTGTTATAGTTTCAGATTGCTGTAACTGGAGTTTATCAACAGATGCGTTGGTCATAGTGTCCAGATCGGAGATAAGGATTTTCTCTAATTTATCTATTGTGTCTATAATGGAGGCTTTAAGGTCCGTTATTTTATTCCTGGTCCTCTTGTTGTCGTTTTTCACGTCTTGGATGTTTTTCTCTCTATCCTTTGCTATTGTTTCGTATGTTGAACAAATTTGTTGCATTCCTCCTGAAACATCTCCATATACGATTGAGGTCTTTGCGTCTCCAGCAGCCGTTTCAAGCGGAACTACCTTATCACATGATCTGTGTTCATCTGCCATACAGCTACGACAACAGAGGACGTCATGGTAGGTACAAAAGAAATCCATGATGTACTCAGGGTGACGTATGCAGCCCTTCAATGTTGTTGATTCTTCTGGTATTGAGGCCGCGAGATGTAATTCGACAAGATGGTGTTTCATTGAAGCTTTATTTCCTTTATGGGCACGGATACATTCAGTGCACAGAAAGTCTTCACAGTCCATACAATACTTCTCGGCTGGTTTAACGGAAGAACTGTCAATTCTAGTACATGGATCACAAAAAGATTTCGACGCCATTTCTGAAAAAATATAATTCCTTGTTAAATAATATTTATAATCCGGAAATGTGTTTAATTAATTATATTTTTCTGCAAAATGGAAATTTTGTGCACCGAGACTTGTAATATCGGTTTGTAATATTCGATATCAGTTTTCTTGGTTGTCAAGGTACCTGCACTGAACCAAATATTTCACAGTTTGAGGTAATACACATTCAATTTAATTATAACTGTTACATTTAAAAAACAACGTAGCCCTTTAATGCATGAAATTAAAATAACTGACAAATTTAAAGGAATAGCTGCCACTATTCGGAAAACAAATCACCAGGAGAGGGCAACAATAGGTGTATATTCAAGTCAACAATGTCATCAAGGTAACCCAACATTATTGATAAGAGATTTGTCTGTGTGTGAGGTAGTAGGCTTACCCAACCTTACAGAGCAGAGGTCTATCATATGAACCCATAAAGGGAGAGATCAGGTTCGTTATCACCCATCATGTGATCACCAACGAAAGATCCATCCATATAGTGTCCAATTAGGATAAAATTCTATCGTAATTCTGAGGTTTCATACAACGTATTTCATATCTTTTTGTTTGCCGTGAAATGACATTTATTCACGTTCTTCCGTGCAGATAACTGTGCCACTTTCCTCTAATACAGATAAAAATAGAAAGGAGAATTTTAGTTAACTGAAAACATATATCTCTCCCTCGGACTTACTGAGCTTTAGAAGAAAAATATCAATGAAAGTTATATCAAATTCAGAACGATACAGCTTGCACAGACAAACGGTGATACGTCAACATACCTAATCCATACTACAAACTCTCGGTCATGTGATCGGGCCTACTGTCATCATAACAAAGTTAGAAAGTTGACTGCAAAAGCATATATATCAAACGCATTTTTATCATATATACAGTCAACGGTTGAAAGCTTTTTGCCAGCCTAAAATTACGTTGCCAGCAATAGTAAACAGTTATTTAACAGTTTTGGGGGATATAGCCATTTTATTTGTCCCGAGATCTGCCTATTTCCCCGACGCGTAGCGGACGGAAATATTAATGTGTCCAGAGAACAAATAAAATGGCTATATCCCGAAATGGCTGTTAAATAACTGTTTTATTATACCAAAAATGTTAAGAAAAATATTAAATATTTGTTTTCTTTAAGATCACGCGTAACGGGATTACACCAACGTGATTACAGATGGTCAGTGAATAGCATTTGTGCTTTTCACCAGTGAATAGTACCTTTCAGGCATTGTGAATAAAATAGTATTTTTATGAATTTTATATAGCAAAAGAAGAGGAAAGATATAATAATTGCTATTATATAACAGTAGCTAGCTATCGTTGAACACTGGAAAGCTCATCGACCGGCTGTCATTTGTCAGTTTTGTCTTGAACGAAAATAACAATTCTGCACCTGATAATGTCCGAAAATAACTCACATGCTGCCTTAGTATAGAATACAAAATTATTATAATCTGTAAACATAAACGAATTCTAAACAATTGTTTATTTTCTAGGTTGTTACAAAAAATTATACATAAATATACTAAATAAATAAATTATTTGGAAAATACGTTAAAGGTATAAAAAGACATGAGATTTCCGAATGCAATAATGTTCTATCCGGGCACTCTGGTTCAAAACCTTGGTTCCATCCGGGTCTTTTGGTTCTGAGCCTTGGTTCTATCCGGGTTTTTTTTGGTTCGAAACCATGGTAACTGGTTCAACATCCGGGTTGTTTGGTTATAGGAACCCAACTTTTTGGTTCTAACCGGTTTTTTTCTAATATTCCCGTTGAACCTTGAGAAGATATCCGCAAGTATCCGAATAAAGAAATAAAGTAGGTCAAAGACGCTTATCTTGTTTTATATCATTTATACATTTCAGCATTGCCGGAAAATGAAGCTGTAAGGTAAATACCTTCTCATTTTTATTATTTAAAATGGGAAACTGGACAAAAATATAACATCGTATATATTTATATCAACCCAAATATACAGTATATCTAACATCCGTTTTTAGAATCAGAGTCGTTAAGTTTTCATTTATTTTTCACTACTCATCCCTCATTTCATATACAAATAATTAAATGGATTTTAGAAACTTAAAATGTGGGCCTCTATATAGAAGTTATGATACATAATTCATAGTTCATAATGACCCTAAGTTGAAAACAACAATCGACTGTTTCGATTTTTATTATTTTTGTACTACAAGAAGCTCTTTTTGAAAAAAAAACCTGCTCACGCATTGAAATTCTCCCAACATTTCAATGATGTCATAGCTATATATAGGCAGCTACCTCGGATGTGGAGGTAAGGGCCTCGGTGGCCGATAGCCAAATGTGCTGAAAACGGCGTAAAACCCCAACTAAACAAATGTGGAGGTATTTATAATAATTTCCCCACGAATTAAAACAAAAAGCATGATTTTTCGACGTAGTCGTATAAGCTCGCTTTTGACCTATTTAACTAAAGAGAAGCTTTCCCATTACACCATACCGCATGTGATAACTTTGCAGCCATGTGATTTGATAACATTGAGGAAAATGGTGATGTTCGAATAGGCACGAATGTTCTATCATCGGCTAAATGTGCCCGAACCTCTGCTTTTGAAAAGCTATCACTTTTCACAATTTTACTTTATTCATTTTTTTAAAACTTGAAAAAACGACATTCAAAAGGTCAGCCATTCTAATTAGTTGATAAATACAGCTGTGATTTAAAGAATCGGCATTTCAAAGATGTGGATCAATTACGTCCGCGTCAATGAATTGAGACAAAACTGTGTTTATGTACATTTATATTTCTATTTATAGATCGTATGCCACAAGAAACTGCAGTAAAAAGTGTAAACAATGGATTATTTTTAATTACAAAATATTTTTTAATATGAATGCAGTTCAAGCAGTATTCATGGACAAAAATCCATTTTTTCAAGTACTTTGTTGTTGATCTTAACTAAATGAATGTATGGGCTACAAATAGCTAGAGGATCGAGGCACGGGACTGTGCAAAACTTAACAAATTAAAAGTTTCGTTTTGAATTGTTTTTATTCTTATTTTCGTCTATTTTAGAAATCTAGGAAAAAATGTTCTATTTTAACCGAATCTTAACAAATTTAATTTTAATTCAATTTTCACTTCAGTTTCCATTTTTTAGCTCACCTGTCCTAAAAAGACATTTGAGCTTTTAGCATCACTTGGCGTCCGTCGTCCGTCCGTCTGTAAACTTTTACATTTTCAACTTCTCCTCTGAAACCCCTGGACCTAATGAACTGAAACTTGGCCTGAAGCTTGGAAGGTCCTTTACAAAGTTTGCATAAATCATCCCGGTCGGTGAAACAAAATGGCTGCCATTAGCATTTTTATGTTCTGATTGGTCCAAATCTAAAACTTCTCGTCTGAAACCGTAAAGGCAAATTAACTGATTTTTGTTATGGAGCATCTATGGAAGGTCCTTTACCAAGTTTGCATAAATCATCACGTTCCGTGAAACAAAATGGCCGCCATTAGCATTTACATGTTCTGATTGGCCGAAATTTTAAACTTCTCCTCTGAAACCGTAAAGCCAAATGAACTGATTTTTGGTATGGAGCATCTATGGAAGGTCTTTTACAAACTTTGCATAAATCTTCTTTGTCTGTGAAACAAAATGGCCACCATGAGCATTTCCATGTTCTGATTTCGAAATTTAAAACTTCTTCTCTAAAACCGTAAAGCCAAATGAACTGATTTTTGGTATGGAGCATCTATGGAAGGTCCTTTACCAAGTTTGCATAAATCATCCCGTTCCATGAAACAAAATGGCCGCCATGAGCATTTACTTTTCTGATTGGTCGAAATTTAAAACTTCTTCTCCTCTGAAACCGTAAAGCCAAAGGAACTGATTTTTGGTATGAAGCATCTATGGAAGGTCTTTTACAAACTTTGCATAAATCTTCTTTGTCTGTGAAACAAAATTGCCGCCATGAGCATTTACATGTTCTGATTGGTCGAAATTTAAAACTTTTTTTCTGAAATCGTAAAGCCAAATGAACTGATTTTTGGTATGGAGCATCTATGGAAGGTCCTTTACAAAGTTTGCATAAATCTTCCCGGTCCGTGAAACAAAATGGTCAGGTGAGCGATACAGGCTCAGTCCACTGAGCCTCTTGTTTAAATGTAGTTTGGTTGGCAGGATTTCAACAAAATGCACATTTTTAAATTCCAAATTCATACTTCTTTATCTTATGCCGCTGAATACATTTCTATTTGATGTTGAAAACTTCTCGGAAAACTTACATCCAGTTAAATCTATAATACATAACTTTATACCGGCCAAACACTGTTTAGGTGTGACGAGACATTTACTGGCATTTACCATGAAAAAAAAAACAATGTAATCCTATCACCTGAAAATTTATGTTTAAAATTAAATATTTCAATTAGCCCACCTTTATGGCATCTCAGTCCAATGTCGTCGTCCGTCGTAGACACACCCGTCGGCGGAACTGGTGGTGGGAGTTTTATTGTTGAAATATTGTTTTTCAAATTTTATGTATAAAAATTCCGCATTGTATGACATATACATGTACTGTAAAAAATCCTTGAAATGCGATTTCAACTAAGAATGGCCGACCTACACATTATTATATGATAAGAATAGAGAAATAAATACAGTCAGGGACACTACGTCGTCTATCTTTTTTAAAGATAGTAATTGTTTATATTTTCCCGGTGAACCTTTGAATGTGCGTCTGTAGCAATGCATTTTAAACATTGGCTAGAATCACATGGTGTTTTTTCTTAATTAACTTACGCTAGACATTGTACTATTATTTATAAATTACAGTCCAGCAACTAGTTAACATCTTTCGTGGAAAAAATAAAATTTATTAAATGATTTTTTTTATAGAAAAATACAATAATTCACGTCGTATATTTATATAAACGGTCAAACTAGTAAATAAATAAATAAATTTAAAAAATATACAATGTCAAAACTAATGAAAAAAATATCTGGGATTATATTTCGATTCACACCTATGCACCTTTTCTAAAATTATTAGCTCACCTGGCCTAAAAGGCCATGTGAGCTATTGACGTCACTTGGCGTCCGTCTTCCGGCGTAAAATGTCCTTAAATGATCTTCTCCTCAAAAACCACTGGGCTAATTGGGACTAAACTTTGGTGGAACGGTCCATGGGTTGCCCCCTTCCAAAATTATGTCCGGCATCTCTGACGTCCAACGAACATGGCTGTTATGGCTAAAAACAGAACCAGAGGCTCCATGAAGCATGATCTTTGGGTCAGGTGAGCTAAAAGGGGGATAAGTTTCAAAAATCGTCTATGAAACTACATGGCTAATTGGAACCAGACTTGGCAGCAATGGTCCTAAGGAGGTTCTCTTTCAGAATTGTGTCCGATGACCCAGACTGTCAACGAAGATGGTCGCCACAGCCGAACTTATTTTAACATAGGGCCCTATTTCAAAATCTTCTTGTCTGAAACATTATAGCCTATGTGAAATTTATTTCATTATCTTCTTGTCTGAAACTACTTAGCCAATTGGAACTAAACCTAACAGCAATGGTCCTTTCAGAATTGTGTCCGAAGGCCCAGACTGTAAACCATGAAGGCTGCCACTGTCGAATTTATTTCAACATAGGACCCTATCGGAAAATTAATTTAAAAATCTTCTTGTCTGAAACTACTAAGCCAATTGGAACTAAATTTGGCAGCAATGGTCCTTAGATGGTCCTCCTTCAGAATTGTGTCCGGTGACTCGAATGTTAACTAAGCTGGCCGCCACAACCGAACTTAGTTTAACATAGGACACTATGGTAAAATTCATTTAAAAATATTCTTGTCTAAAACTACTAAGCCAATTGGAACTAAATTTGGCAGCAATAGTCCTTAGATGGTTCTCCTTCAGAATTGTGTCCAGTGACTCGAATGTTAACTAAGCTGTCCACCAAAGCCCGACTTAGTATAACACAGTACCCTTTGGGAAAATACATCTAAAAATTATTTTGTCTGAAACCACTGAGACAACAATTCGAACTTGTGAGATATTCATTTCAAAATCTTCTCGTCTAAAACTACTTGACCAGTTGGAACTAAACTTATATTAGCAGCAATGGTCCTAAAATAGTTCTCTTTGAGAATTGAGTGCAATGAACTGGTCTGTGAACAAAGTTGGTCTCCACAGCTGAACTTGGTTTAACATAGGACCCTATGGGAAAATTCATTTTAAAATCTTTTTGTCTGAAACTGTTGAGCTAATACGAACTTAACTTGGCAGAACTATACCTTAGACGGTACTCTATCAGAATTGTGTCTGATGACGAAGACTGTCAACCAAGATGACCGCCACAGTCCAACTTGGTTTAACATAGTACCGTTTGGGAAAATATATCTAAAAGTCTCTTGTCTGAAACAACTGGGACAACCAATCGAACCAAACTTGGCAGTAATGGTCCTTAGATGGTTCTCTGTTAGATTTGTGTACGATGACCCAGACTGCCAACCAAGACAGACCTGGAGCCGAACATAAGACCTATAGCAAACCAGCGAAATTGACTGCTACACTTATTATTTTTATTCCTGCTCAAGGTGACAAATTAAATCCAATTAGCAATACAGGCACTTGGGAGCCTCTAGTTTATTATAAACATTGTTAAATGAAATAAATATAAATTTATCTAATAGGTGTGTATAACATATTATTTATAAATTATTTTTATATTTGTAATACAAAGACTCGTCTGTTAATTCAGTTCAATGTCAATAAATTGAATATATCAATCGGTATCTTAATCTGATTATAAAGGCTTTCTAGTGTTCTCGCGTTTAACTTCAGCCAGACTGGGACTGTAGCTATCCCACTAGTACAGTGAAATGTTCAAAGTTTTGAATTATTTTCAGTCGTTTGTTAAAACTGTGCAAATCTAAGGCACACCTTAAAAATACGTGCAAAATCAATACGACCTATTTTCTATCCATCGTACTTACTATTTCACCGTTATGTGTTATTTATCTCTATAAAGCCAATCATTTATATACAAACAAACAAAAACAGTGAAATCAACTTTCGTTTCTCAGTTTCTTCTACCAACAAATTAAACTGGTTCTCTGTTATAAACAAGTCCGGTTAAATATATGTTTAATAGACCGAATACCAGAGTCAGTACAATAATCAATACAATGTTTACATTTATATTGTTAACAGGTGATTTAAATATCCAGTCAAAGTTTTATTGAAGGAACCCCCCCCCCCAACCGTCCCGTCTAAAATAAGGTATAATTGAATTTTGAGATATATTTATTAGTTTGATTAATATAATTATACATATTTTTTCTTGTGTTATACTCTTTGTTTTGTTTATTTTTGTCACAAATCAAATAAGGTGATTTATATGACAATAAAGATTTGATTGATTGATTGATTGATTGATTGTTGCCTTTAGAAAGTCCAATCAGGACACAATACATACTTTTTTTATTTTGCTATGCTCCATACTGCAGATATAAATCCACTTCTTACAGAATATTTCGATGCTTCAAAAGAGCTTGATTCACGTCACATATATTCATGGGTTATGCTTATAAGATGTTTCATCAGATGATCACGTTCCAGAAGAAAAGATTTCCTTCTACTATTAAAAATGTTAAATCTCCGACACCATAGATTAAGAAACTAATATAAATATAGTATTATAAAAATACAAAAGTGAAAATGGGAAGGGGTATTTATTTATCTAACACAGTCGAATAAAATTAATTACGAAGTTGTGAATATATGATCATAATTATATAAAATATAACCTTCAAATCGAAGTGGGTAGATACGGAAAATGTATACCGCTCTCTCAGGATATGTAATTTTTGTACATTAAATGAAGATAACGATGAGCATCATTTCTTCTTTGAATGCTCATTAAATTCAAATCTTAGGAATTAGTATTTTGCCAAGATGGGATCAGAAAAATATGATTTTATCAATATGTCTCAGCACGAAAAAAATAAAATTATATTAAATCCAACAAACTCGCGGAATGTATATGAGCTGTATTCCTATTTTGAAACAGTCGTTTGAACTGAGGACAGGAGACCTGTGTAGCACAGTGTAGTGATTTTGTTATATAATTTTTGTGTTTGAAATTGGATCATGTTGGCAGTAATCAGTGGTATTTTACTGCGAGTAATAAGACCTATTTTTATGTAGCTCCGCCAAGATAAACAAAATTGTCACATCAGCTATATTATTGTAGCTATGAAATGGCGTATTCTAAACTAAAAGTGTATTTCACAGACTGGTCGAGATGTTCAAAATAAATTATATATAAATATAATAAACAAATAAATCATTTTGGAAATACGTTAAAGGGATAAAAAGTCATGAAATTTTTGAGTCCAACTTGGCCCCATACGGGTTCCCTGGTTCCAAACCTTTGTTCCATCCGGGTTCTTTGGTTCCAAACCATGGTAACTGGTTCTTTCTGGTGCAACATCCGAGTTTTTTGGTGGTAAACCTGGTTCCATCCGGGTCCTTTTGTCATATTCCCGTTGAACTATGAGAAAATTTTCGAGAGTATCCGAATAAAGTGTGTCAAGACGCTTATCTTGTTTTCATATCATTTAAATTTTCAGCCTCGACGGAAAATGAAGTTGTAAGGTATATTCATATTATTTTTTAATTATTTAACATGGGGGAACGAGGTAGAAATATTACATCGTATATATATATTTATCATCCTTCCCTGTCAGCTTGTTGAGCAGCTCCGAAAAATTCGTATCAAGAAGCACGTGCTCTGAGCTGGCGTTATCCACAGTCAGCAGACTTATCAACAAATTCTCCCAACGTTTGGCAGCTTAAAACTTATTAAATACCTTTCAAAATTGCAAAATAATAATAAATATATCAAGATTGGTGTTCCTTTTTTATATTATGGCGTTTTATTTAAATGAATGATGAAGAAATTTCTAAAAGTGACATCAATAAAATGTGTTTTTCCTCGATGCTGATAATGTCTGCTGGGACTTCTTTCCGCTCTTTCCATTGGGTTTCATTGTTTGTGATTAAATCAAATTTTTAAACGTACGCTTTATTTTTATATGTCCATATTTTCGCCTGAATAAGTACAAAAATGACTAAATGTTGTTTAAAAATGTCGTCTCTATGGTTAAATTTGAGTGATTATTTTACGTTGCGCATATTTTAGTCAAAAGTTGTTTCGCGAATGGAGACGGACTATGACGTCAGCGAAGTTGCAAAATTGAAAGCGGGTGCTTTAGTTTCCCGGAAAATCATGAACAAAAATTTCCATACTGATTTTGTTTTTTAAAACATGAAAATACACCTTAATGTAGGTTTTTTTATGAGATATTTTATATGAACATTCAGGAAATATATACTTATTGGTATGGTAAACAACGTAACGGAAAACTTGTCGTTGCGATGAAGAATCCATACTTTTCCAGCGAAAATTTGGGAGATTTCAGAAAGTTTACAAATATTTACGTTTCAGATAGGTAATTAAGATGATAAAAAAAATTATCTGCATTTTGACAGCTAGATATCATAAAATATTACCCCGGTCGACAGAATATGAAGATTTCGGACTCGTTCGCTACGCTCACTCGTCCCAACCTTCATATTCTGGCTCACGGGATGATATTTTACGACATCTAGCTGTCAAAATGCAGATAATATATACATATATATATATGTTGATAATTTTGTAGTCCGTGTATATTCCAAGAGTCATCTGTTAAAACTTTCAGCGTCGCCGGAAAATTAAGTATTAAGATAAATTCATCATTATTTTAGTGATTTAGCATAGAAAACGGGGTAGAAATTACATGTGTATGTTGTAATTTTGTAGTATTTATTCCAAGTGTCATCACAACATTGTATATTTATGTAAACGATAAAACTCGTAAATAAATAAAGAAAAGGCGCAATTGTCCTTACTTTAAAAGGCGAAAAAAGGTGCAAGTTAAACTCGCAACTGGTTTTCATTTTTTTAGAAATGTTACGAAAATGGGAAAATGTGAAAATGTCTTGTACTCAAGGTAAGGTGTCAAAACACTGCTTTTGGTTGAAAGTTTGCAAACAGACGTACAGTATATGTATGTATTATTAAAATGGGGGAAATCTCGAAAATACCATGTAAAATTATTAAGTTGGCATTATTGAGTAAGAAGATTGAAAACACAAATATCTGTCATTTTTATTCTGATAAATTGCAAAAAAATGCAGAAGCAAATGACCGTTTTGAAGATTAATAATTATTTTCTGTTCAAAAGTCACAGTATATTGGACGCATTTTAAGTACCCGGTGTTATTTGAGTTCTCAGACGTTACGTAAACTGTTGAAAATCTTGAATTACGAAAATTAGCATCGTTTGGAAGTATACAAAATATTCTTTGATCTGATGGTAATTGTTATGCGGGATTCATTTAAATCATTTTGTACTGTTAAATATATCGAAAAACTAAAAATTCATGTTTACATTGTCATTAATCAAATCGTCAATGTTATATACAAATTCATGTGAATATAAACAAAAAACAAACAAACACATGATTAAGCTGTATTTGAACGACTTTACCGACTATGGGAACAACCAAATGAATTTAATTGAAGTTAGAGTTGGTTTAGGACCGAGTGAGGGGAGGGGGCGTGTAAGAAATGAATTAGAATAAAGAAAAGCTCATAAATTGTGGTAAAAACGGAAGAAGTGTAAATAAAACAAGAGTACTGTCGGAGAAGACAGTTATACCCGCACCCCCACATTTGTTTCATCCAAGTTATGATTTTGATGCAACTTTAGTGTTAAGGACAAAACTTACCCCGAGTTAAAATAAACCATGCAAAGTTTATTTTAGGATTAAAGATCATTATGTTAATCTTCAAAAGCATATTTTGATAATTATAATACTTCCTAAATGCAATGGGTCTAAAATGTGTGTTGAGCATCAATTTGTTGATTTCGTCCATGAAGCGAAAATGATAATTTTGAAACCTGTCTTTCCATCTTTACATCATGGACAATTTACCTATAAAGAAACCAGAAGTCTAGAATAAAAAATGGTTCAAAAATTGATGTTTTAAGCATACTTTGAAAAGTCGCTCATTTTCGGTTTTGAATTTCGCTCCACGAAAGAAATCAAAATTATAAAACCTTATTGCAAATCTACATAACATGTATAATGAATGTAGAAGCCTTGCATCGATAATGGACGAGGAGTTGAAGTCAAAAGCATATTATGATAATTCGATTGTTTTCGGTCCCACTTTCACCCGTTGAGCGAAATCAAAAATTTTAAAACCGTATTGCGCATCTACAGGATATGCAACACTACATTTGTACTGTGAAGGAATTAAAATGCTATACCCAAAACTGACTGAGGAGTTGATGTAACAAGAAAGTGTGGCAAAAAGATAACATATCATTAATATATTACAATAAGTAACTGTCAAATGCGTAATAATGATACTTTTTCGAATTTTTCCGCTTAAAGAAGCACGCTAAAACAAACAAATTTTTGTTAGTGAAATTTTGTACTGAAAAAGGGCAGGGTTAAACATTGCGACGGCACTGGGCGGCTGAGTCAATCATTTTTGTGTGACCATATGTTTGATCAATATTTGGTGATGCAAAAAGTGTGTCTTTGTCAAACATTTTGAAACCGGTGTTGACACAAATTACGTCATGTCTAGCAGAATGAATTTTTAAAAAGTTTTGTTTATTTCGTCAACCCTCTTTGAGCCTCTTTCATGGGTGTGCATTAAGTTGGAAAATTTTAATTTAATTCTTTTGTGGGAACCTACATATTAGAACAGAGATATTTTCGTCCTTTAAAGTTTGAATATATGATGTCTGAAATTCCGGGACTCGCCCCCGCAAAAAAAAATCCTCTTCACAGGAAAACGTGAAAAATCTCTAGAAAACCATTAAAAGAGCATTTATACCATTTTCTGCAGTACAGTTATAAAGAGTACTCGCTTCGAAATTTGCTTGATCGTTCGAACCTCTAATTTTTTAACGAACGACTTCAAATTTTGGAAAGAACTGTTAAACCAGTGAATATTCAAATTGTCGCTCCCCCCCCCCCCCCCCAGAAATGGTTCCGGTCAATAAAGACGATTTTTTTCCTGAAGAAGTCTATATTTATTCATCAGAATTCAATATGCCGCCATTTTGAATATGTAAAACAGAAAACTGTGTCTCATTTCTGGATATGGGACTGGTAGTCCACCAACAGTGGCATCGACTCGGTGGTAATGATTAATTCTTAAATACCAGCCTTTGAAACACAAGATGTGCACATCTCGTCGATATACGACTATTTAAGACTTGAAACTTGCGCATACGTATATATACATTTCATGAATATGCTTAGTTTCATTGTCATATTAAAACATCATCGAGAGGTGAAAAAGGAAAATAAATCGACAATTTCTTCTAAAATAACAATCCAAAGATACTAATATTAGATGAATACGAAATATTGTAAAATGAGAAAATGTGGTTAATTATTCACTATGTAGATTTTATATTTAGATTTTATTATAATCAACCTATTTAAAGAAATAAAAAAGCAAAAATCCCATGCCTTTGATCGTATTTGTTTCAAGTATGTGTCTTGAATGTGTAAATTAACACATAGCTGTAAATACTTATAACTTATATTTCTTTGCACAGAAATACAAACTATTTATGCAATAATGATAATCCCACAGATACTAGGAGTGATTTGGAATGATGTCCTTTAGAAAAAAAGAACTTTTCGCCTTCTAACTCGGTTTTTGACAAAATATAAGTTAAAATTAACATGTATTTTCAAACGATATTACTTAAAACGGGATTACCTTTCTCTCAGCGTATAAAGGCATAAAGTTTTTTTTTTAAAACAAAATGTTTTGTAATGATTTAATCATATTTGTTAAAACAGAAATATGACCAAAATGTATTTACTATGATAACATATCTCTCTAATTCCATATTAGATAAGCTGAAAATGCATATTAATTGATAAAAACTTACATTTTTGTTATGTCTAAACTTATCCAGTAATTTTCTCTGTTTTGAAAAAAATGTGCACCATCATAATGAAGGAATATCAGTGAAAAGTCATTAACTTACATTCATATTTGGAATATCCCTTTAAAAAAAACCACATTTATCTAAAAATATACATGTATATGTAGAGTACCATATCGTGAAGCTATATTTGTATGAACCTAACAAATAATACATGTTTGTAAACTAACAAGAAGTACTTTTTAGTATGGTCCAATTTTGATATTGTTTTAAATATGAAGGTGACATTGTGTTGTGTACATTGATTTGGTGTGAATAATACTTTTTAAAGATCGATCGCCCTTTGCGACGGAGGTAAAGAATGACGTATCATGTGACGTTTTATTAGGCATGGAAACAATAACAATATCGCAGCCCCGGTAAATTTTGCTACAAAAACTGTACCAGACTTGCGAAAATTTCTGTCCCAGAAGGGTATATCATGCCATGAATAAAGAAAACTAAAACTCGCCCGAATTACATTATCCTTCAAATTTCCCTTCACTCTTGTAACGTGCAAAGCGCCATTCTCATGCCTAACAAAACACTAAAGTCCCGTGATCAGAATAATAATGGCTGCCCCGTATGCGGTAATTCCGGACTTAGTCGGAAATCAAGTATTGAATATTCTTTCAAACTTATTGTATAAATTTAATATGATTTATTTACAGTAATTTTAGTAATTACGAATGTTTTTTATTTACCTTGTTATACATACTCCCAACTATTCTAAACAAATAATTCAAATGTTTTAAATAGAATCCATACAAATCATCAAACTTCTAAAATATTCAATTTCTTAATGGAGTGGCAGGATTTGACTTTATTGAAACAAGTAAAAAGATCTCGTATTATTGCAAAGGTAAAAAAAAATGAAGGTTAAAAAATGCAATATCCTAGTTAATATGCAATGTAAAACGGATATTTTAGAATACCCAAAAAGATATTTTTGAATATATATATATTGATAGTAATGTTAGTGATATGTCACTAAAATATAACACGGTTGCAATTCGTGTAGGTTGATTATATGTTTTGTTATTCTTTCAGATTTACATGTATCCTCGCGGCATTTTTTATATGTTCCAATCTCACGATTTTATCTTTCCTTGATTTTATGGAGCTATACCTGATACAAGAAGTAGAGTTGCAAAGAACAAGGGCCCTTTTCTCCTGATATTGTTTCATTCGGTTAGTTTCCCTGCGTAGGTTTAATTTGAAATATATTGATACTATATTTAAATGGTAATTGCGTCATACCTTGCCACCAATCAAGACCAAGCTAATATATATACATGTATTAGTTTGATAACACTTGATGATGAAACGAGAGGCTCAGAGGGCTGAGCCTGTATTGCTTACCTGGCATAAAAGCCATTTTTATTGATATACCTCAAAGAGAGAAATCATTTCACCCTATCATTATAAAGTGTGGTAAGCCTTGTAGGAACCAAAATTTTCTTCAAGGTCCTTCTTATGTACTTACAGGTCAGCATATTCCAAAATTTGGCAGTTCTCCAAATGATTTTTGCATGTATTTTCCATAGGGTTTTATGTTAACCTAAGTCCTCTCATATGGCCATCAACCAATCAGAAACATGAATTGCCCATGGTGGCCATGTTTGTCGCCTGAACTGGACAAAATGAGAAAACTTTGTGAAACCTCAGACAGATGCTTCCTGTCAAGTCTCGTTCCGTTTGACCAAGCGGTTTCAAAGAAGATTATCAACCGATGAAAGACAAGAACTGCCCATGACGGACATGTTTGTTGCCTGATTAGGACGAAATGAGGAAAGTTTGTAAAAAAAACTCGCAATTAGATGCTTTCTGTCAAATTTCGTTCCATTTGGCCAAGTGGCTTCAGAGGAGAAGATTTTTTATATCAGCCAATCAGAACCAAGAACTACTCATGGCGGCCATATTTGTATTCCGATCGGGACAAAATGAGGAAATTTTATAAAGGACGTCCCATATATGCTTCCTGTCAGGTTTCGTTCCATTTGGGTAAGCGATTTCAGAGGAGAAGATTCTTTTATATTAGCCAATCAGAAACAAGAACTGCCAATGGTGACTATATATGTACTCCGATCGGGATGAAATAAAGACATTTTGTACAGAACCTCCCATGAATGATTCGTGTCAAGTTTCGTTCCAATTGGCCAAGCAGTTCCAGAGAAAAAAAATTTTTAATCAACCAATGAGAAACAAGAATTGCCTATGGCGACCATGTATTTTACCCGATCAGGACGAAATGAGGAAAATTTGTCAAGAACCTCCCGTAGATGCTTCCTGTCAAGATTCGTTCCATTTGGCCTAGCGATTTCAGAGATTTTTTTCTATCAACCAATCAGAAACAAGAAATGCCCATGGCGGCTATATTTGTAGTCCAATCGGGACGAAATGAACAATCTTTATAAAGGACCTTACATAGATGCTTCCTGCCCAATTTAATTCCATTTGGCCCTGTGGTTTCAGAGGAGATTAAAATGTGAAAAGTTAACGAACGACGGACGGGCGGACGGACGGACGACAGACGACGGACGACGAACGCCAAGTGGTGATAAAAGCTTACATGGCCTTTGGCCAGGTGAGCTAAAAATTAATGAAATTATAACTGAGATATTGCTTATGCGATATAGGATCATACAATGCAGTTCATCATTGTCGTGTTACAGTAACCGCTACTTGCATTATATTTTAAACAAAACGAATTGAAGTATTAAATGGACAAGGACATTTCGAAATATCTACAAACTTGCTAAATATTCAGTGATAATTTAATATTTTAGGTAGGGAAAATTAAGAAAGAAGGCTTTTGCGGTTTTAAAAAATATGACAAAAATGCGAATATAGCAAGAAACCAAAAAAAAAATCTCTCACCGAGTTACGAACACGCAGATAGTTTAATTATAAATTAATAACCAACAACAGTACCAACTATCACGACCATACTTTTAATCAGTAATTTAAAAGTATATGTATCTTAATTAAAGTATTGAATTAATTTTTTTTTTAGAAAAGTTCCATTTTCGTTAAAAAGAACATTGAGATCCAAAACAGGAAACACACAAAATTTGACCATTAGTGCAGTCTTTCAGGAAAACGTTTTATGTATTTGACTCTGGGATGCTTGTCAGGGAATTCCACTTAAAAGTTGCGGAAAACCCCCAGAAAATGACAAAAATGCGTTTTCAACGTTTTTATGAGCTTACTGTAAGTTTTGTCTTGGATTTATCAATGCAGAAAATTGAGACGCAAAACAGAAACTATTTTTACTATGAGAAAAAGATAAATTTCACAGGTAATAACTACTTTCAGAAAATGGCCTCTGAGTGAAACATTTTCTCGCCTTATTGGCCCAACCTCATTCATAAATTTATATACAATTTATACGTTTAGTTGATCAGATAATTACAAAATATTCAAACAAAGAACATCAATGAATATACAAATATATTCAAAATATATCATATATTTTAACATTACATGAGACACTAGATGTGAGTCTTAAACTATGTATTTAGATAATTTAGTTCCAAATTTCTGTATTCACAAAATATGCCTGTTCTGTAAAATCTTGTGAGTTTGATTTTTTTTAGATTTTTTACACAGATTGTTTAAAATAAATATAAAAAAAACATATAAAAATATAACATTTTATTTTTATTCTCGTAAACATTTGTCTGCTCTGTCCCAATCTCATGATTTTGTCTTGCCTTGATTTTACGGAATCTTCCTTGGTCTGTCGCTTTGATATTCTCTTTCCGGTATGAACATGCAAATGGAGTAATATTGTTGGAAATGAGGAATTTATCTTCGTGGTTGAAGGAATAAGGAAACAAGTAGAGTTTTCAATATTTCTAATAATATCAATCACCATTATTATAAGTAATATAAGAATAGCTAAATTTTATTTGATGATGAATTTTTGGTACAAAACAGTCTGTTTAATACTGCCGATTTGTATCTACAAATATCGATAGTTGCAGAGCGGGGATAGATGATAATGTTTATGCTAAAAGTGTGACTGTGACTTCAAGATACGGATCATCAATAAAGTAATATTCATTTAATTTACTGAAAGTTACTAGTGTTAAAAATTGCTATTTTTTTCAAAAACTAAGGATTTTCATCTCATACGTTGATATGACTTAGATGTTTTGGATCTCACCTTTTGGTATTTTCCGAATTTTCTCATCAATGTTTATAATTTCGTTTTAATAATGATAATTTTATGCTTTTGCTTCGAACAGTTTTTGGCTTTCACCAAAGTTGATATGACGTAAAATGAAATGTGCATATTTTGTGCATGAAATTTGCTATCAAAGAATTACTGTATTTTTTTATATTATGAATAATACCAATTAATATATCAAAGGTACAAAGTAAGCTTTTCACAGTAAGAAGACAAAAGAATCTTTAATTGAAAAAAGAACTATCATATTCACATAATATTAGGGTCCTGTGACGTTATATTAGAAATATTTGCCAGTCCTGAGTGACATATTACCCGACGCGAAGCGGAGAGTAAAATGTCACTCGGCCCGACAAATATTTCGTATATAACCGTCACAAGACCCTACTATTGTGATTATTATACTTCATGCTAAGAATTCATCTAACTTGAAATAAATTCACTTTCTCATGTATTTAAAATAAGCGCCTCATTTGTTTCCGTAAATATTCATGAAAAGCGCTCTATTTTTGTAACCGTAAATGCACACAAAAACTCACGCGACATATAAAGCCGCACTTGGACATATTACTATAGTTCATATGCCGTATTTGCCGGATAGGTTGGAATTTATATGCGAATTATTAATGTACCAAATATCACAGTAGTTTCTGGCATGAAGTATAATAATGTTTAATACTTATATAAAGCCATATATTAATACATTTCCACGTGTAAATTAGTAAACACAGTTATATACCCATAACAAATGTCCACTTCCATTCGAAATGAACAATTTCTTATAGTCCATATTAAAACAAAGTGTATCAGGACGATTGATTCCATCCTTTTCTTCAAGAACTATTTTACTCTGTTTCCAATCAGACGAGAGACGATGTATATTGTTAGATTGCCAACCTACAACATATACAAGTCCTTCATTGTCGGTCGTAATACCTTCTGGTCCTTGTAAATCTGGAGATGTAAAGGTACAGATTGGTGTACCATCCTCCTGTATAGAATACACCTTGTTATAATTCGTCAGGTATAATAAATTGTTCCTAACATGAATATAATAGATAATATTTTCTCCTATCGGTATAGTCTTTAAATGCTTTCCATCTGATTGTAGGATATGTAATTCCTTATTTCCTCCAACAAATATTTTGTTATCTTTCAAGGCAACACCATAACTATCCCCAGGAACATTTACTTCACGTCCTGCTTTAAAATTGTCAACAAACTGTATAGACTTCCTTCTCCATAGTGTAGCTACTATTTGTCCAGTTTTCTCATTGTAAGCAATATCACAGGCCATACCTGCCAACTGACATCTATCCAGATACTTCCCGTCTGTACTATACATCTTCAGCATGGGAACGCTAGCAGAGCAGACTATTATCTTGTTATCTTTGGTTATTATAATACCTGTTGTACCACTCTGCCGTGTTTTTACATTCCATTCAATATTAATTTCACTATCAAACTTAAAGGATCTGATCGTTGGTTTACTTCTTGTTGAGATAATTTGTGCTTCAGTTTCCTTCAGAGGATAATACTTAAAATTACTTTGCTTTGATGTTGTTTCTATAGTACCAAGGCTCTTTGTATCTCTAAACATATCAACGGGTGGTGTGAACGTGAGGCCTAGTGTATCCATTGTGGGAAGTAATTCTTTTAACTTTGTATCTTCTTCCTTGAGAATGTGCTTCAATTTCTGTAGGAGGAGGAAAACTTGAGTGTTTGAACCATTCTTTATTAAAAATTCAAGATGTCGCAGATGGTTTTTAATTCTAGCAATAACTGTTATAGTTTCAGATTGCTGTAATTGGAGTTTATCAACAGATGCATTGGTCATAGTGTCTAGGTCGGAGATAAGAGTTTTCTCTAATTTATTTATTGTTTCTATAATGGAGGCTTTAAGGTCCGTTATTTTATTCCGGATCCTCTTGTTGTCGTTCTTCACGTCTTGGATGTTTTTCTCTCTATCCTTTGCTATTGTTTCGTATGTTGAACAAACTTGTTGCATTCCTCCTGAAACATCTCCATATACGATTGAGGTCTTTGCGTCTCCAGCAGCCGTTTCAAGCGGAACTACCTTATCACATGATCTGTGTTCATCTGCCATACAGCTACGACAACAGAGGGTGTCATGGTAGGTACAAAAGAAATCCATGATGTAGTCAGGGTGACGTATGCAGCCCTTCAATGTTGTTGATTCTTCTGGTATTGAGGCAGCGAGATGTAATTCGACAAGATGGTGTTTCATTGAAGCTTTACTTCCTTTATGAGCACGGATGCAGTCGGTGCACAAGACATCTTCACAGTCCATACAATACTTGTCGGCTGGTTTAACAGAAGAACTGTCAATTCTAGTGCACGGATCACAAAAGGATTTCGACGCCATTTCTGAAAAAAATATAATTCCTTGTTAAATAATATTTATAATCCGTTTAATTATTTATATTTTTCTGCAAAATGGAAATTTATTTGGTTGATGCAATTTTGTGCACTGAGACTTGTAATATCGGTTGGTTTTATGTCGTTCGATGTCAATTTTCTTGGTTGTCAAGGTAACTGTTTACAGTTTGAGACAATACACATTTAATTTAATTATAAGTGGGACATTTAAAAACAGGGTAGCTTTTACTGTCTGAAATTAAAATCACTGATAAATTTAAAGGAATAGTTACCACTATTCGGAAAACAAATCACCGGGAGAGGGCAACAATAGGTGTTTGAAATTCAAGTCAACAATGTCATCAAGCTAACCCAACATTATTGATAAGAGATTTGTGTGTGCGAGGTACCTCACAGAGCAGAGATCTATCACGAGATCAGGTTCGTCGACAGAGGAAGCAACTTCTGCTATGCTAGCATCACCCATCATGTGATTATCAACGAAAGATCCATCCACAGAATGTCCAATTAGGATAAAATTCGTATCCATGATATCAACGATGAACGGATGGTTAAAAGTATGACAAAGATGAAGTCACACGTAATTTACATAGAAACAGTATATTGATCAACTAACTTACAGTATTTAACAAGAATCTCCAGATCTGAGCTTAAAAACATGTATATGTGCTCATTTATCTGTCCAATCGTTTGTTTTTTTTCCATCAGATTGTTGAACGTAAAAAAATGGAGGTAGAATTATCCATATCTAAATTCTGTATACATTCTCCCATGGATGACTTGTACAAGTTCAGTTTATTTGCCTAAATCCCGGAGATAACTGTTCTGCCAAGCAGATTTTTTTAGAACGCTCCATATAAAACTGGTAAATTTGCCATTCGAAACAAGGACGTATATATGTCATGTTCTTTCAAAAGATTATTTTCTGCCATAAAAAAATCGTTTCTAAGGTATTTTCAGTGAAACTGAAATATTCTTTTCTACCAAGAATTTAACACTTTCCGATATTAAAGTTCTTAATTGTCGAAACATATTTCTCAACAGAAAATTAGATTAAAAAAGATTTTATATGCGTTACGCTCTGACGTCCTACGGCCAAATCCAAAAGGACAAAAGAGCGTAATGATCCTATGGTTATCTCGGAAAAAGTAACAAAATTGAATTCGTATGAAATAACAAAGGGAGTTTTAGTTCAACGTGGGTGTATATTTTCCTGAAAGACAGTTAATCATACCGGGTGTCGGCATGCCATGTTTCAGCAAAACCCTTGATTCTGAGACATCGCAAAATTTCTTGGTGTTTCGAATATATCGGATTTCTTTATAAATAAGAATGGAAATAAAGCAAAATGATATATTATCTATTAAACAAAAACCAATTAAATTTCTTTTTTAGTTGATAAGCTATAGATGATACCACTTTTTACATCGAGAAGGGTTGTCTTCAAAAGTTAGGCACATGGAGAAGGATTTTCAGTGAGCAGCAGAAATTTATTTTACTTATTAAGAAATCAATACAAAAAATCATTCTTTTTCCTCCATGTGATATGTGTTGAAGCTAACATTTTGAAACCAAATCCGATTTAGTTAAACTTTTTTACGGTTCATCACGTCTTTTGCAGGAACACAAGTCAAGATTTTCTTATATGAAATGCATTTAACTCAATCGAGTCAGCTTATGTTCGTTTTTTCTCTTTATTTATTATTATTTTGGATGGAAAGTTGGGAGAATAGAATCCTATGTTTAATCGACTTTACGAGTATGTTCAAATTTCAGCAGTCAGATATCCATAGATATCGGAATTTTGAGGTTTCATACATTGTATTTCAGATTTGTTTGTTAATCACTTGGCGTCCGTCGTCTTGGCGTCCGTCGTCCGGCGTAAAATTTCCTGAAAACATTGTCTCCTCTGTAACCACTGTGCTAATTGGGACTAAACTTTGGTGGAAAGGTCCTTGGTTTGCTCCTTTCCAAGAGTATGTCCGCCATCCCTGATTTCTAACGAACATGGCTGAAACAGAACCAGACGCTCCGAGGAGCCTGTATCGCTCACCTGATATTTAAATTTGTTCATTGTTAAAAGACTTTAGATTAACACCCATGCCATGTTTGGTTTCAATCCATTCAGTAATTTTCAAGAAGAAGCCGTTTGAATGTAATTCCCACAGGGTCCTATGTTAAACTAAATATTCCGCTGACGACCATCAGGGATGACAGATCCGTACCAAAGTAACAACTCTTGGTCAGAACGTTATAAGGAACATTAATGCTATGTTTGGTTTCAATCAATTCAGTAGTTCTCTACTACAAGATTTTTGTATGTATTTTCCATAGGGTACTATGTTAAACTAAGCCCACTCCAGTGGCCATCTTGGACCACGAATCGCTATCAAAGTAACAACACTTGGTCAACACCTCACAAGGAATTTCATGCCGTCTTTGGTTTCAATCCATTCAGCGTTCTCTAGAAGATTTTTGTATGTACAAAAAAGCTGTATTTCACGTAAGGTCCTATGTTAAACTAAGTCCTCCGTGCTGGCGGCCATCTTGGATAACGGATCGGTACCAAAGTAACAACACTTGGTCAATACATCACAAGGAACATTCGTGCGAGGTTTCGTTTCAATCCATTCAATGGTTCGTAGTACATGTAGTTTCAAATTTGAAATTTTGATGGACGGACGACGGACGAAAATGGATGGCAATAGCTAACATAACCCTTTGAGTCAGGTGAGCTAAAAAGGAGTGAGTTTCAAAAATCTTCTATGAAACTACATGGCCAATTGGAACCAGACTTGGCAGCAATGGTCCTAAAGAGTTCCTCTTTCAGAATTGTGTCCGATAACCCAGACTGTCAACGAAGTTTCACCACAGCAGAACTTATTTTAACATAGAACCCTATGGGAAAATTCATTTCAAAATCTTCTTTTCTGAAACATTAGAACCTATGCGAAATTCATTTTATAATCTTCTTGTCTGAAACTACTTAGCCAATTGGAACTAAACTTAACAGCAATGGTCTTTAGTTAGTTCTCTTTCAGAATTGTGGTCGATGTCCCGGACTATAAAGCATGATGGCTGCCACAGCCGAACTTATTTTAACACAGCACCCTATGGGAAAATTCATTTTAAAATCTTCTTGTCTGAAACTACCAAGCCAAATTGGAACTAAACTTGGCAGCAATAGTTCTTATATGGTCCTCTTTCAGAATTGTGTGCAATGACTGGTCTGTGAACAATAATGGCCGCCACAACCGAACTTAGTTTAACATAGGACCCTATAGGAAAACCCATTTCAAAATCTTCTTGTCTGAAACTATTGAGCAAATATGAACTAAACTTGAGAGAAGTGGTCCATAGAAGGTCCTCTTTCAGAAGTGTGTTCGATGTCCCGGACTGTCAACCAAGATGGTTGCCACAGCCGAACTTAGTATAGCATTAGACACTATGCAAAATTCATTTAAAAATCTTCTTGTCTAAAACTACTTAGCCAACTAGAATAAAACTTGACAGCAGTGGTTCTTACAATGTCTTTTTTCAGAACTGATTCCGATGACGCGAATGTTAACTAAGCTGGCCGCCTCAGCCCAACTTAGTTTAACATAGTACCCTTTGGGAAAATACATCTTAAATTCTCTTGTCTGAAACCACTGAGACAACAATTCGAACCTGTGAGAAATTCATTTCAAAATCTTCTCGTCTGAAACTTCTTAGTCAGTTGGAACTCATATTAGCAGCGATGGTCCTAAATAGTTCTCTTTGAGAATTGAGTGCAATGACCTGGTCTGTGAACCAAGTTGGTCGCCATAGCTGAACTTGGTTTAACAGAAGACCCTATGGAAAAATTAATTTCAAAATTTAACATAGGACCCTATGGGGACATTCATTTCAAAATCTTCTTGTCTGAAACTGTTGAGCTAATAGTAACTAAACTTGGCAGAAATATACCTTAGACGGTCCTCTTTCAGAATTGTGTCTGATGACCCAGACTGTCAACCAAGATGGTTGCCACAGCCCAACTTAGTTTAACATAGTACCGTTTGGGAAAATACATCTAAAGATTCTCTTTTCTAAAACCACTGAGACAACCATTCGAACCAGACTTGGCAGTAGTGGTCCTTAGATGGTTCTCTTTTAGATTTGTGTACGATGACCTAGACTGTCAACCAAGACACACCCCGCAGCCGAACTTAGTTTAACATAAGACCTATGGGAAACCAGTGAAATTGACTGCTACACTTATTATTTTTATTCCTACTCAAGGTGACAAATTAAATCCAATGAACAATACAGGCTCTTGGAAGCCTCTAGTTAATTATAAACATTGTTAAATGAAATAAATATAAATTAATCTAATAGGTGTCTATAACATATTATTTATAAATTATTTTTATATATGTAATACAAAGAATCGTCTGTTAATTCAGTTCAATATCAATATCTTGAATATATCAATCGGTATCTTAATCTGATTATAAAGGCTTTCTAGTGTTCTCGCGTTTCACTTCAGCCAGACTGGGACTGTAGCTATCCCACTAGTAGACACCATAGATTAAGAAACTAATATAAATATAGTATTATAAAAATACAAAAGTGAACAATGGAAAAGAGTATTTATTTATCTAACACAGTCGAATAAAATTTTAAATCTTAGGAATTAGTATTTTGCCAAGATGGGATCAGAAAAATCTGATTTTATCAATATGTCTCAGGAAAAAATTAAAATTATATTAAATCCAACAAACTCGCGGAATGTATATGAGCTGTATTCCTATTTTGAAACAGTCGTTTGAACTGAGGACAGGAGACCTGTGTAGCACAGTGTAGTGATTTTGTTATATAATTTTTGTGTTTGAAATTGGATCATCTTGGCAGTAATCAGTGGTATTTTACTGCGAGTAATAAGACCTATTTTTATGTAGCTCCGCCAAGATAAACAAAATTGTCACATCAGCTATATTATTGTAGCTATGAAATGGCGTATTCTAAACTAAAAGTGTATTTCACAGACTGGTCGAGATGTTCAAAATAAATTATATATAAATATAATAAACAAATAAATCATTTTGGAAATACGTTAAAGGGATAAAAAGTCATGAAATTTTTTAATGCAATTTGGCACCATCCGGGTTCTTTGGTTCCAAACCATGGTAACTGGTTCTTTCTGGTGCAACATTCAAATTCTTTGGTGGTAAATTTGGTTCCATCCGTGTTCTTTTCTGATATTCCCGTTGACCTATGAGAAGATTTCCGCGAGTATCCGAATAAAGTGTGTCAAGACGCTTATCTTGTTTTTATATCATTAAAATTTTCAGCTTCGAAAGAAAATGAAGTTGTAAGGTAAATTCATATTATTTTAATTATTTAACATAGGAAACGGGGTAGAAATATTCCATCGTATATATGCATGTGTGTGTTAATAGTTTTGTAGTCCGTATATATTCCAAGAGTCATCCGTTAAAACTTTCAGCGTCGCGGAAATTAAGTATTAAGGTAAATTCATCATTATTTTAATGATTTAGCATGGAAAACGGGGTAGAAGTTACATGTGTATGTTGTAATTTTGTAGTCCGTATTTATTCCAAGTGTCATCACAATATTTTATATTTATATAAACGATAAATCTTGAAAATAAATAAATAAAAGGCGAAAAAAGTGCAAGTTAAACTCGCAACTGGTTTTCATTTTTGCGAAAATTTTCATATGTTATGAAAAGGCGAAAATGTCTCGCACCCAAAGTAAAGTGTCAAAACACTGCCTTTGGTTCATACGTACAGTATATGTATGTATTATTAAATTAGGGGAAATGTCAAAAATACCATGTAAAATTATTGACGTCTTAGGGGGGCATTATTGTAGTGCAAAATGGAGTAAGAAGATTGAACAAACGAACATCTGTCATTCTTACTCTTGATAAAGCTAATGACCGTTTTTAAGATTAATAATTATTTTCTGTTCAAAAGTCGCACTATAATGCACGCATTTTAAGTACCCGGTGTTATTTGGGTTCTCTGGGGTTACGTAAACTGTTGAAAATCTTGAATTTAAAAAAATTAGCATCGTTAGAAGGTATATAAAATATTCTTTGATCTGATGGTAATTGTTATGCGAGATTCATTTAAATCATTTTGTACTGTTAAATATATGGAAAAACTAAAAATTCATGTTTACATTGTCATTAATCAAATCGTAAATGTCATATACAAATTCGTGTGAATATAAACAAAAAACCAATAAACATATGATTAAGCTGTATATGAACAACTTTACCGACTATAGGAACAACCAAATGAATTTTTAATTAAATTGAAGTTAGAGTTGGTTTAGGACCGGGGGGAGAGGGGGTAAGAAAGGAATTAAAATAAAGAAAAGCTCATAAATTGTGGTAAAAATGCAGGAAGTGTAGATAAAACTAAAGTACTGTTGGAGACGACAGTTATACCCGCACCCCCACATTTGTTTCATCCAAGTGATGATTTTGATGCAAATTTATTGTTAAGGACAAAACATACCCCGAGTTAAAATAAACCATTCAGGGCCGTATTCACAAAGGTAGTTTAAATTTAATCTGAGTTTTAAAAGTTCTTAAACGGAGTTTAAAAATAAACTTTATTCAGGAAACTGTCTAAAAATAAACTTGGTTTAAACCGGGTATGAAATAGCCTAAAACCTGTTTTAAATTAAACTTGCAACAAGGCAGGTTTAAATCTTGGTTTAAAGCTAAAAACAAGATATATTTTCCAAATACATTCCGCTATATATATCATTTACAAAAGTTCTGTTTTGGATATACATTTTTGAAAAATAGAAAATGACGCTATTGTAAAATTACAAGTACAAGAAAATGTGTCTTTGTAAATTTAAGTATATAATATATACGCTTATTTGTTCATTTCTTTGATTATGTGTATCTGTCGTTATCATGTTGCATTGTTTTATTTATGTATAACTATGTTTTTAATTATTTTTTTTTTGCAACGGTAATCTTGAATGGATGGTGGTCTACAGTTGCGACATTTCTAATAGATTGGCTCATTTCTTCCATAAGGTTTGGTCGAAGAAATTTAAAGTATCCTACAGTTTTCTCCCTTTTTGTTAGTATGTGAAGCTAATATAAGCGTTATACATTTGTATATGAAATAAAAACATGAAAAAAGCAAACGATTTTTTTGCTATAACCATTTTAATACACGTTCTGAATCGTACTTATTACATAGGATCACAACCGCGAAATTGCGGGTACGAAGTTATCGATTGGTAAAAACCTATTCGACCCGTTCTTTCATCTAACATAACTTTATCCACCCTTTTGAACACAAAAAAGTTTCGTTTATCACCGCCGCCGGACATGAAGAGCGGAAAGAAAACTCAGAGTTTGGCGATGGGAAGGACTGTACATTCGAACAATTGCTTCCCGTTTAATCCCCCAAATAACTCAAAACAGGTCTTCAAACGCGGTGACGAACAACTACAATGTGTGTTTATCGTTTATGTTAATCTACTTGAAAGAAGAAGCAACACACAAATTCGAGTCTCCTGAATTATTAATATAGACGAGGAAAAAAGTCGAATATCCAACAATGACGATCGAAGTCTGTAACAATCATCGATATTTATCCTACAGTTTCGTGAAAAACTAATATTGGCACATATTTCAGATGATATAACAATATTTTGGGGTCACCTTGCTCGACTTGTATAGGGTGTTGAAACTTACAATAAGGTACTAATTTTCATGAATATTTGTACAACGTCATGAGATCGTTAGCAGAACGTTTACACATTTCCGATTACTGTTAAAGGCCGAGCTGTTTACCTTGCAGATCAAGTATTTTGTTTCTAACTCTCTAATATGTCCTGCCAACGAAAGTTGCGGAACGTATAGATTTTCGGTCTGTGCTTCCGTTTGTTGGACCATCCGTACGTCCGTCCCCCCTCATGTTAAGGTCTGCGTTGAAGTTTTTTTTCATATGAAAATGGGGTCACATCATTATTGAACAATGTAAACAATTACATCACAATATGAACTTTCTAAAATACGTGGAACATATAGATTCTACAACGATGACCAGTAAAGTTGATTATGAAATTTATCAACTGGAGATAATTAAATTTTCATTTTTAAACTGCGAGGCTTCTTTTAATTATCGAGAGTGGATACATTTCACAATTAACGCGTCAAGAGTTTAAAATCTTTTTCTGTAAAGAAAATGTAAAACTCCGAGAGCTCTTCCGAATGTTTTGCAATTAACCAACGTGTGGTGAATCAGAATTTATCAAACTGATCAAGAGAGACGTATGAATGTGCACAGAATTGGAGAAATTAGTGTTATCCTGACTAATGTTCTTGTTTGTCTTACCGTGTTTCCTGTTATTGGTTTCTTTTTATTATAAGATCATGCACTAAACACATGCTTACATTGATAATGTTAAATACTCACATTACTGTGAAATACTTATTATTCGTGCTACACCAATTTTCCTGGATTTCGGGGACAACGCAATCCACGAATTTAAAAATACAACGAAATATATATTTTTAATCGTTTTATCAAGAGGAAATAAATAAAAAAAAACACTCGAGGTCCTTTCCAAGAATGTAATCTCATCGTTTGATCTTTAGTAAATATATCTCAAACGGATGAGTATGAATAACAATGTTGACAGGGAAGAAGATTGTAGTTTGCTACAGGAAGAGATTTAATTTGGCTTAGATAAAATATTGAAAATAAATATATACTCCAAATGATGTAAACAATGTCGTAGTAAAGTATTTATAAGGTTTTAATAATTAATCTAGTTGATAACTAATTTTTTTTATCTTTGGCAGCAAATAATGTTCTGACAACATTTTGTTTTGAAAAAGCGTCTAATGGATATAAGTTAAGATGATAACGATATCGTTGATTGGGGGTGTGTTATGTCATTCTCTTTTGTCCCGCACCGTCTATCTGAGATCACGAATCCTAGTAGATTTAACATCATTTCTCCTAAGGAAGGAGGGAACCATACTTGTAGATAATTGTACTGAACCTAATATATAGCACCTCTTCGCGAATTTAAAAGTTTTGCCTGAGAAAAATTTATATTTGTAACTGAACACATTACTTTGAGCATTTAAACTTCTGCTTTTGTGGAAATAAAAAAAAAATCCAAGTACGTTACCGTCAGTAAAATGGATGGGTGAAAAATATGCAGCTTTTCTTTGAATATATTTCTATATAACAATCCAAAGATACTAATATTAGATATAGTCAATTTATACTATGCTGTATACGACGCATTTCAAGGAGTTACCTCTCATCAGCAGCATTAAAACCGAAACATTTGGAAGACCAAAAACCAAACTTATATTAAACAAGAAGTACTCAACCAAAAATACCGAAATAGGAAGTCACATTTCAGCTAAGGAGATCTACCATGTGCAATACAAGGAATGAACCCTTAGTATTTGTATTATTTTTGAATTTTGCTAAATACTGGTCATTTCTATAACAAATCAATGAATAATCATGTCAGACAAGTCTGACGACTGGGTTGGCGAATACCCTCGGGGAAATTGGGTCCACCAGCAGAGGTATCATCCCAGGAGTTTCAAAATAACAATCCAAAGATACTAATATTAGATATAGTCAATTTATACTATGCTGTATACGATGCATTTCAATGAGTTACCTCTAATCAGCAGCATTAAAACCGAAACATTTGGAAGACCAAAACCATACTTATATTAAACAAGAAGTACTCAACCAAAAATACCGACATAGGAAGCCAAATTTCAGCTTAGGATATCTACCATGTGCAATACAAGGAATGAACCCTTAGTATTTCTATTATTTTTGAATTTTGCTAAATACTGGTCATTTCTGTAACAAATCAATGAATAATCATGTCAGAAAAGTCTGACGACTGGGTTGGCGAATACCCTCGGGGACCTTGGGTCCACCAGCAGAGGCATCATCCCAGGAGTTTCAAAATAACAATCCAAAGATACTAATATTAGATATAGTCAATTTATACTATGCTGTATACAACGCATTTCAAGGAGTTACCTCTCATCAGCAGGATCCCTTCCCTCCGAGGGAAAACAATTATCAAGTTTTCTGATTTTTTTAGCTCAGCTTGTCTAAAAGGCCAAGTGAGAATTTGCCATCACTTTGCGTCCGTTGTACGTCGTCGTTGGGCGTAAACATTCCTCTGAAAACACTGGGCCAATTTGGACCAAACTTCTGTGGAATGGCCCTTTGGTGGCCCCCTTCCAAAATTATGTCCGGCATCCCCAATTGGAATCAGGCCTGTCAGTAATGATCCACAGGGGGTTTTAACCAAGATGGCCGCCACAGCCGACCTTATTTTAACAAAGGGCCCTATGGGAAAATTCATTGATAAATATTCGTCTGAAACCACTTGACCAATTGTAACTAGACTTGACAGCAATAGTCCTTAGATCGTCCTCTTTAGGAATTATGTCCGATGACCAAGACTAACAACCAAGATGGCCGCAACAGCTGAACTTAGTTTAACATAAGACATAATGTGAATATTTTTTGAAAAATCTTCTTGTCTGAAACCAATGAGCCAATTGAAACCAGAGTTGCAGACAATGGTCCTTAGATGGTCCTCTTTAAGTAATATGTAAGATGACCCGGACAGTCAACCAAGATGGCCACCATAGTTGAAATAGTTTAACATAGGATCCTTTGGGAAAATTCATTTAAAAATCTTCTTGTATGAATCCACAGGGGCAATTGTAACCAGACTTGGAAGCAATGGTCCTTACTTCGTTCTGTTTCAGAAATGTGTCCGAATACCAAGACTGTCGACCAAGATGGCTGCCACATCAGTTTAACATAGGACCCTATGGGAACATTTTTAAAAAAAAATCTTATTGTCTAAAACCACTTGACCAATTGGAACCATACTTTGCAGCAGTGGTCCTTAGATTGTTCTCTTTCAGAATTATGTCCGATGACGCCGACACCACAACAAAACTTGGTTTAACATAGGACCCTATGAGAAAACAAGACACATCGACTGCTACACTTAAATTTTAGTTTTGCTCAAGGTGGACAAGATAAATCCATGTGAGCGATACAGGCTCTTGAGAGCCTCTTGTTTCTTATAATTGGCATTCAGTTTCAAGAGTTAATTTGAAATAACACTGTTACGTTCACTCGAATTACACTAATTAGCATTTCATTACAGCATTTACTAGCAGCTTTGAATTTAGTGTCAAGATGTGTTTAATCATGTCATAAACAGAGCGTCACAATTAAATGCGGTTCGGAGCCAGTTGTTTTTATTTTCGTAATCATATTTTAAATTTAAACTTAGTTTTAAAAAATTAACCAAGTTTATTTAATTTTAAACTAAGTTTACCTAAACTAGGATTAAATTTCTTTCATGAATAGAGTTTAATTTAAACTTAGTTTCTTGGTTTAACTAAACCAGGTCTAAGCTTAAACGAGGTTTACATTAAACCACTTTTATGAATAAGGCCCTCAAAGTTTATTTTAGGATCAAAGATCTTTATGTTAATCCTCAACGGCTTATTTTAATAATTATAATACTTCATATATGCCATGGGTCTAAAATTGTGTGTTGAGCATCTTTTTTTGCATCTGTCCAAAATGGACAATCTACTTATGAAGAAACCTAAAGCATAGCGTAAGAAATGCCTCAGAAATTACTTTTTAAGCATATTTTGAAAATTCGCTCATTTTCGGTCCCAATTTTCGCTCCATGAATGAAATCAAAATTTTAAAACCTTATTGCGCATCTACATCATATGTACAATCATTCTATAATCAAAGTAGAAGCCTAGCATCAATAATCAATAAGGAGTTGATGTCACATTCATATTTTGACAATTTGGTGATTTCATCCATTAAGCGAAAATGAAAATTTTGAAACCTGTCTTTCCATCTTTATACCACGGACAATTTACCTATAAAGAAACCAGAAGCCTAGAATAAAAAATGCTTCAAAAATTAATGTTTTAACCATATTTTGAAAATTCACTCATTTTCGGTCCAAAATTTCGCTCCACGAAAGAAATCAAAATTTTAAAACCTTATACCACGGACAATTTACCTATAAAGAAACCAGAAGCCTAGAATAAAAAATGCTTCAAAAATTAATGTTTTAACCATATTTTGAAAATTCACTCATTTTCGGTCCAAAATTTTAGCTCCACGAAAGAAATCAAAATTTTAAAACCTTATTGCGCATCTACATCACATTTACTATCATTCTATAATGAATATAGAAGCCTAGCATCA
Source organism: Mytilisepta virgata (assembly GCA_028015205.1). Lineage (NCBI taxonomy): Eukaryota > Metazoa > Mollusca > Bivalvia > Mytilida > Mytilidae > Mytilisepta > Mytilisepta virgata. Next base: position 36,144,349 of record CM051511.1, on the reverse strand, counting down.
ATAATGAATGAGGAGTTGGTGTCACAAGCAAATTATGATAATTCGCTCGTTTTCGGTCCAACATTTAACCCGGTGAGCGAAATAATAAAATTTAAAACCTTATTGCGCATCTACAGCATATATGCAACACTAATGTGAAGGAATTAAAATGCTATACCCAAAACTGAATGAGGAGTTGATGTCACAAGAAATTGTGACGGACGAACAGACGGACGGACGGACGGACGGAGACAACGACAATATACCCGCAATGCGGGTATAATTATAGTAACACTGAAAAGGAAATTGAGGATGTTCCATTTACAATTTGAAATTAAAATACTTTATATATTAGAAATGTTTCTTTTTAAGATCGGGTACCAGAACTTTTTACTTCAATTTAATTTCAAAATTATATGGTGGTTATGGTCGAGACATTTCCCTTGTTAATTTGAAAATCTCAAAATCTGCATTATATTATTATTATTATTATTAATAATTGTACATATTTGTTACCAAGTAAACTTTACAAGATTAAAATTTTTACATACACTTACTAAATTTACTAAATAAACCGAAATGTGTTTAGTGTGACAAATGACGAATGAATAGTTTTTAAATTTGATAAATTAACATAAGACGATATAATTGAGATGGAATTGTAGAAATCTGTCTTTGGTTTTGGGGCTCCCCTAGGGGAATTCTCACTGTACAAAATAATAGGCCTTTAGTTTTTAAATGTGTGCTATGTACATTTTTGTAGATCATCAAAACTGTCTTTTTTGTTCTTTTTGAATTTTATAATACGAAATAAAATAGGTGGATGAATTTGATGCAAATAAACCACTATGCGTACGTATTTCCCCGGCTAACATTTGGAGGCCTAAATGTAATATTTCTTCAGTTTGAACAAAAATTTTCAAACTTACTTCAGTCTTCATTGTGTATAGGATGGGAACTGTAATTTTATGGAGTGTGTTTTTCATATTTTTGAATCTAGATTATACAAGAAGCCAAGGTTAGTAAGTTTATAGTTAAATACTTATAAAACTTTAGAATTGTAAAAATTTATATCAGTTATAATTTGACAGATGGCATTGATTTAAAGTTAAAAACCAAATCATACATGACTTCCTTGATTCCTTTGTCTATTCACATGGGCCAAGTAGAATATTGCAATCATACGTTCTTTAAAAAAAAATGGTTGCCAAACAGCTTTTATCACAAAAGGGGTGAGTGAATTTACTTAAGGTAGTTTGTGGTCATGTTGAACTTTATTTATTTACTTTTACCCAATTCAACAGCTTACTACCCTTTTTGATTGGTCTTTAAAATCTCTGAAAGTATAAGAACTGGGCCAGCTTTGATCAAAATTTTGGTTAACAGATCTTTAGGTACCCCCTTACAAAACTGAATTTGGGGTTTAGATCTTGGATAAATATAGCCACTGTATTCTACTGTACCGATTATAAATTCTAATCTTCTGAAGAATTGTGGACCTTGGTAAAAATTATGTCCCGGGATCCAGACCTTGACCGAACGTAACCGTTACTTAAGTAATAAAATTACGAAAATATACTAATATATGAAAATCTTCTTGTCTGAACCTACTGGGCTAACTCTGCCGCGATCGAAACAGTTCTTTGGTAATACCCTTTCAAAATTGTGTCCGGTGCAACGGACCTTTACTAAATATAGAAAAAAACCAGCAAAAGCAATGTTTGAAAGACTATATAACTTGGGAAATTGACACCAAACTTTCATCGAATGGTCTTTTGATGGTCTTTTCTCAGAAATGTATCTGGTTGTTTTTACCTTAGATCATTATGTCCGAAATTACTAAAAATTGAAAAATTAGCAAAGATAGAAAACTGTTCTCTATTAGGCCATGCGAGACCAAATGTATGCTACATACTAAAAATATTTTTAAAAAGTTTCATTCACCGGAAACGGAAGTAAATAAAGAAGGGGAAATAACTTGCTTCAAATTATAATTTTAGAGTCGGAAGTGAGTTTCTGGAAAGGGCTATTGTTGTGCTCACATCATTGGCCACCCCAACAGCATATTATTGTTTAAAATCAAAGTAAATTTCTACTTGGTTAAATCTTCATTGGGATATTCTTCTTTCAAAATCATGTTGGGGAAGGTATTCATTTTTGAATGAATGGACAGCGAAGAGTACCTAAACCTTGGAGTTTACAATGATATGGTCACCAATTTCTTCTGGCCCTGCAACCCTCCATTTTCTCACCACTTGGCGTGCGTCGTCCGTCGGTCCGTCCGTATGTAAACTTTTACATTTTGGTCTTCTCCTCTGAAACCTCTAGGCCAAATGAACTGAAACTTGGTATGAAGCATCTATGTAAGGACCTTTATAAAGTATGCATATTTCGTTCCGGTCGGACAACTTATATGGCCGCCATGATGAATTCTTATTTCTGATTGGTAAAAATTTCAAAATTCTTCTCCGAAACCACAAAGCCAAATGAACTGTAACTTGATATGAAGCATCTATGGAAGGACCTTTATAAATTTGCATATTTAGTTTCGATCGGACAACTAATATGGCCGCTACGGTGAATTCTTATTTCAAAATTCTTCTCCGAAACCACAAAGCCAAATGAACTGTAACTTGGTATGAAGCATCTATGGAAGGACCTTTATAAATTGCATATTTAGTTTCGATCGGACAACTAATATGGCCGCTACGGTGAATTCTTATTTCTGATTGGACGAATTTTAAAAACATCTTCACCTCTGAAACCCCTAAGCCAAATGAGCTTAAACTTGGTATGAAGCATCTATGGAAGGACGTTAATTTAAAAGTTTGCATATTTCGTCCTGGTCGGACAGCTAATATGGCAGCTATGATGAACTCTTATTTTTGATTGGTCAAAATTTCAAAAATCTCCTCCTCTGAAACTATATATCCAAATTAACTGTTACTTGGTATGAAACATCTATGGAAGGTTCATTACAATTTTCACTTGAAATAAAATGGATTGATTGTGGGACTGTCAGGTGAGCTATATTCTCTTGAGCCTCTTGTTTAATTGGATATTGATATATCGGTTTGGGGTCAGAACGATGTGCCATCAGAAAGTTAGAATTTGAGCGGTACCCCTTGGTACCGCACTTCAAACATTTCTTCCGCTTTTTCTGTCATTATCGTGCGAACCCGACCTACCTAGTTAGATTCAGGAATGATTATCCTGCATGATGATATCATTTTTATTGCCCAAATTTTATTTCAATCTAAATTCCAAGTGTTTTTACAAGAAAACCCTCTTTTGTTGTCATTTCAACCATCGTCTGACCTCAACCCGACCTATCAATATCTAAATTAAAAAAGGAGGGTTGCAGGGTCATAGGAAATTCGGACTACGTTAATTATAATACAAAAATCATGCATTACCTGAAATTTATCAAATTATTAAATATTTATATTCACGTCAGATGTCAGATTTTGTTAGATGAATAAACTATGTGCACAATGTACCACTTGATTCTTTCCTAATTCTTACTTTTACTTTTGTTATCCTAGGTATACATAATTCCGTTTGGCCTCCTTTTTATCAACGTCAGTTCCGGCAAGCAAGGAACCAGGCTTCTCCACCGATTTGGTATCAGATATCGAATACAGAAACTCGATATACCCATGCCCCACTTCAGCGCCACCAACTTAGTCCACATAGATATATTCCAAGGTCATTGACAAATGGTCAGATAAATCGAATGGACCGATATCCTTTCGTTCAAAACTTCAACAGTGTTGCTTTTCAAAGTCCGAATGCACGTTACCACATGCAAACACGTAGGATATCTTTGATGAATCAACCGCCTTATCCATCGAGACGACATGTCTTAGTTCGACATACGTTTGTTTCTCATGCGGCACCTATGTTTCGGAAACTTATTTCACACAGGCGAGATAATACGATGAGACTTCCGACAGGATATAGAACAAGACAAGAACCACCCGTTAGACAGGCAACTATGCATACACCTCGATTTCAGTTTGGTAATATCGAAGCCGGTCCTTTCGGAGACGATAGTCAATATGCCCGCAACAGATTTGCACCGGTTCCACATATTCAGAGATCTAAAATGCATAATCCAATAAAAAATGTCCATAGAATAATTTGTCATATGAAAGCCATTTTTGATAGCAAAATTCGTAAACTTTCAGAAATGGCAAATAATGGGCAGTATTTGCAATTGCGAAAAATATTGAATGAATTGTCAGCGAAGAGTTACCATGGTTATCGTACACCTGTCAAACGCATACTTGTGCGTTATATTATCGGACAGCCAATAAGACGACAAATACCAAATCCAGCTTTCGAACCAATTAGATTACATGAAACCTCGATGCGTAATGATTTGCGAGAAGAAATTAAAGCGCCAAGATGGTTAGATCCCTCTTCTAAAAGGAAAAACATGTTTAATGCGATTCGAAGAACGGTTTTGGCTCTTTCAAAATTAAGAGGGAATCCGTTGAATTTTCTGAGAAAACAGCGAGTTCAACAGATGCCTTATGAATTTCGAAAATTACTTTTAAATGAAAAATTCGATAATTCTGAATTTGTAAAAGGGATTAATCCTAAGTTATCTGAAACTTCTCAAGATGTTATAACCAGGGAAAGATTACCATCAAAGATATTAACCAACGACGACTTCAATGTAAATATGTTAATCCCGGGAAATAAAAATGTGTTCAACAAAATGACATTTGGAAGACCAATGTTTCCTCAGGAACAAAACAAGAGAGCTCATTTCAATAGATTTTTAAAACCAATGCAGATGACCACATTGTTACCAAAAATTCACATGTCCGAGTTATCCAAGAATTCTTTCCCGGTGGATGACTACTTTCCTGCACCATTTACCATAAATACGAAAAGTAATATACAGTCATCTCCATTCGAAGCTTTCAGTACCAACGAGAACCAGGATTTGCTTCAAGATTCAATTGGACAATCTGTTAAAAATGATTTTTTTTCTCACAACATCGAAAAGCCAGAAGTGACGGTTTCAGTGACAAATGAAAATGAAAATAATTTTCCGACAAAGACTGATACCAATGCAGTCATTGAGCAACCCAATACATCACCTAAGGAGCGAACCAGTACACCAACAGAGATTTTTCCAGATGCAACAGAATTAAACCCTGCAAAAAAGTTAAATGCAGATCCGACATCTTAATCTGAAAGGCACAAAATCTATGCCTAGTCGAGCACTCCAAACTATTTTCAAAATACGAATTGATGCTCCTCATTAGAGTAAAAATAAAAATAATAATAAAAAAGAATAAGTAAACAAGATTTATTATGTATCAAATGGAAGCTATACGTTTAAGGATGCTCGCTGCTCATGTTTTGGTCTTTTTGTCAGATTTTCGGAATCTTCGGGTTTTATCCATTTCTTAACCATGAAAATTTTTGCCCATGATCCCCCACCTTTTCTTTTATAATTCAATCATATATACTGTAAAATGGAATTTGACCAAATTTTATGAAATCCTTTTTATTTTTTCATAATTTTTGAGAGACTGAAGTTGTCAATGCAAAGACAATGAAAAATCCAGAGAAAACCCATTTCCTGCAAATTTTCAAGGCCTTATAGCTCTAAAATGAGCACATGAACCTATATTTTATTTTTGCTTATTTGTTTACTATTCATATGTTCTCTCAAACTAAAACACCTATTTCAAATCCTATTTATTTCCTATCAGACCAGCGATCATCCTTAAAGCTTAAACAAATACCCCGCTCAAAGACTTGTTAGACAGGTCCAAAATTAAAGATGGCATTGTTAATTATGGTGAAAAATTAAAGCGTGTATCATTCAACAGGACGTAGATGTGCCACAGGTACAAATTGCTACCCACCTTAAACCCCATTATTGTCATGCTTCACGCCAACTATGAATTATTTGTGGCATAGAGTTACTTAAAATTTTGCGACCAAATACTTTGTACCTCTAAGTACTTGTAGATTGGTTACTAGTATTCTATTATAGAGAATTCGATAATAGGTGTTGAAAAGAAAACATTTTAGAATTTTACATATAGTATTACTTTTTCTCAAAGTGATATTAAAAATAAATGAACCATTGTGAATTATACAATGTATAATGCATAAAACTTTATAGGTAAAGTCAAGAGATACCAAAGGGATATTCGAAGGAGGGGATAATCGTAACAACTGACAAACTCCAGAGAACAACGAAGATAAGACCAAAACAATACATGCACTAAGATTAAAAACTAAAAACATATGCACAACATGGAGTCCACCAAAAAACCGGAGGTAGATTCGTAAAATTCATTGCAGCCATAGGTAGACTAAGTGGTATTGCAAGGCCTTTTATGTGACGGCCATTTTGATTTTGGAACGTCTAAACAAGAAATCGAAAACGGTAGAAAAGTAAACGAAATAGATGTAAAACTTACTTTTCATTTGATTTTATTGTACTATGAAGCATTAAAAGTTCAAACAGCTGATGAATTTCCCCGTTATGACAGTTCCTCTTGTAAGACTCAAAAGAATGGCGTTGTGATTTCTTTTGAGACGACGGAACAAACATTGATCTGTAATATATAATTCAATTTAATTCGAATACTGCATTTTGATTGGATGAACAGCATAGAGCAACATTGGTTATACTTTATAACCTGGTTTGGTCTTGTAACATAACCAATGGATTAACCCCTGTTCAAAAAATTAGAAACATTCCCTAAATGAACAGGGATTAGAAGTAGAGGGTGTTAAAGGATTATTTTCATGCAATTTGATTGCAATTTTACTTGAGATGTTTTACGTCTGGAAGGTCGTTTGTTCATCATGCTTCATGCAAATTGATAAAAACAAAGATTAAAATATAAGATGAAAAAATAAAGAATTCCTATCCCATTTTAGAAATATATTTAACTATTATTGTTATAATAGTCTCATATATCGAGAATTTGTGTTGTTTCTCATTCTGTTGCCATATCAATAAACTTAATACTTTTCTTAAAAACATTAGGTGAATAATAATAGAATAATATAATACTATATGTAAATAATTTTGATTCTTTTTCTTTATCAATTAAAAATCAACAAAATCATTTAATAATCAGATGTAAATATGTTTTATTCATGTTGTAATTGTTCTCTTCCATTGACAATAAAATGTGTGCTGTTGTCTATGCACATATCCTACGACTGGACTAGAACAGACAATACATGTCATTAAGGAATTATTGATGTAAGGAGGACAGTTTTTACCAAATAGAACAGTTATCCGTTATCATTGGCTAAACCATTTTCTAATACTTTCGGTTTATTATCAAGACGCACATATTGTGATGCCGCATTGAGATTGTACAAAATGTAATTTATACCAAAGAGTATACTTAGATTTTTGTCAGGGTATAGAACTCAGAGGTGTGTTTTTATGAGTTATGAAAACTCGATATTTGTCAATTGGAACAAAACTTGGCAGCAATGGTCTTTAGATAGTCCTCTTTCGAAATTGTATTCGATGGCCGTCAGAGCCAAACATAGTTAAACATATAGGACCCTATGGGAAATTTACTTGAAGATTTTGTTTGAAACCACAAAGCCAATCGAAACAAAACATGGCAGCAATGGTCCTTAGGTGGTCCTCTTTCGGAGTTGTATCCGATGACCTTGTCTGTCATCCAAAATGGTCGCCCGCAGAGGCGAACATAATTTAACATAGGATCCTATGGGAAATTTACTTAAAGATCTTCTTGTCTTAAACTACTGGGCGGAATGGTCATTAGGTGGCCCTCTTTCAGAATTGGATCCTATGACCCCACCTGCCATCCAAGATGGCCACCAGAGCTGAACAGTTGAACATTTGACCCTAAAGATCCTGTCTGAAACAACTATGCTAATTGGAACAAAACTTGACAGCCTTTAAATGGTCCTTAGGCGATCCTCTTTCAGAATATTATCCGATGACTAAACCTGCCATCCAAGATGGCCGCCAGAACCAAATAAACACATTTTAACGCTTTTTATATACAACTGTGCACTGTTTACTTTCCTAAGGACTGGCTTCCCTTTTTTGTTGATGTATAATAACTGAATATTTTTCGTCAGTCTGTATAATAGATTTCAGTGCGAACCTCCACAAAAGATCGCCGGTTTTCTTCAACACTGAATATAGTTGGAAGGTGTGCGCATTTGTGTGTAGAAATTTTTTTCCCCGTATGTCTCTATTATAGAGAAAAATCCATGTTCATGTCAAGCATAATTATTCTCTTTTTTTTCAACAAATAAATATTATTTATTTTTCAGATTGCCTGTTACAATTATACTTCACTGTCCAAGCCCCATTGAAGTATCCCTGTGAAATGCTTTCTGAGTATCCAGGAAAATACTCAGAAAAAAAAAAGAAAATCACTACATAATTATTCTCTGTTCAGCGGATTATGATAGCAAGTAAATATAGAACATAACAAAGAAATTTGCATATGGCCTCACTAAAACAATTAAAGAGTATATTTTGCAGTGTTTTGCTAGTATTAGAACCAATTACAAAAAAAATGAATTATTTTCCAGTTATAATTCAAATCAGCTAAAGTTTACTTCTCTAATGTACAGATTTCGATTACATTCGATTTCATTTTTTATGCACAGATGTAAGAAGAAAAAAACATTGCGCAGTTGTAATATTAAAAGGTGTACAGATGTATTAGTCCTGAACTACAAAAAGTGCGCAGTTGTAATGCAGCCCGCCATCCTATCTCTGTGATCCATACCCCATCTCCATTTTCTATTTATTGTTTATTGACTTTTTGTCAGCAGAAACTTGCATGCTTCCCTAAAAGTAAAATCCAATTAACTTACCTGCATATACCAGTTCTGTTCCAATTTCAGGACAGGTAGTTCTGCCCCATCTGATATATGTAACACCTACCAAAAAAGTTAAATTTGTTATGCTAGGTAATTTTGGATGGATGATGGATGAATTATTGTTTAACGTCTAGTGGTAACTAGGTACATATCAGGACGACAACATGTTATGGTATCATGGGTATAATGAATATGATTCCTGCTTTGCACGAGCCGGATTTTTTATGTCCTAGCTCAGGAGGTAACTGTCCGCAGGAATATATGTCACCCCACTCGGACACATTATACCGACTCCGAGCCGACCAGTCGATCTTTGCTCTGGATGCAGCGTGCTTGGCGGAGAAGCAGCAAATACCAATTTTAATGTGTTTGGTTTGACCCAGCCGGGGATTGAACCCGCGACCTTCTGCACTCGAGTTGAGCACGCTACCACGAGACTATCGACGAACTTGCTTATACGAACAATATTTATCGTTTTTCCATTTCAAAGATGAGGCAAATAAATTTCCCGTTGTCCCTAACTGCGCTACGGGGCTTTTGTTATTAGGTCATCCTAATGCAGATTTTTAAAAGCCGTCCAACGGGGAATTAATAAAATAAGCAGGTCGAACTCTCCTTATCTTTGGAAAAAACTTTTATCTGAGCTTTTAGTCTCTAAATCTCTAGTTCCATCTGATGAAACTTTTCACCGAAGTGCTGGTCGTTCAATAAAAGAGGTTTACGGTGGCCATAAATAAACACAACCGACAACCAAAAATGAATCAATAATAAAATGAGTAAATACATAGTTTCTTACGCGAACATCTGATAATTATAGATCACATCGACCTTGTCCTGGTTTTGTTCTTTCTAGGTAATCACTGCATCCAATGAGCGAATCGAACAAAACGGTTGATTCCTGTACCTACGAAATATTATTCGTGTAACATGTGAAACCTAAGGTATTTATAAAGAATATTCCAAGTAGCACCTGTAATAAATTCTTATGAATTATTATGCCCTTGACCAACGGAGTTGGGGAGGGCATAAAAAATTGGTTTGTCCCACCTTATAAAGGTCCAGGTCTAAGACACTCAAGTCATATAGGTATAATATTTCACCAGTGGATGCGTCTAGGAAAATAACGATGGTCCATAGAAAAATTGGATCACTCTGACCTATATTTGATGCAAGGATGACTATAGTTGAGTTTTGCGTTAAGGTCCAGTTCTAAGACACCGTAAGTAATATAGGTATAATATTTCACCAACGGATGCGTCTAGGAAAATAACGATGGTTCCTACAAAAATTGATCACTCTGACCTATATTTGATGCATGGGTGACTCTGGTTAAGTTTTCGTTAAGGTCCAGTTCTAAGACACTGTAATTCATATAGGTATAATATTTCACCAGTGGGTGGGTCTTGGGAAATAACGAAGGTGCGTATAAAAATTGATCACCCTGACCTACATTTTATGCAGGGTGACTCTGGTTGAGTTTTGCGTTAAGGTCCAGTTGAAAGACACTGTAAGTTAAAGTTACATAGGTATATTTAACCAGTGGATGAGCCTTGGAAAATATTGAAGGTCCGTATAAAAATTAGATCACCGTGACCTACAGTTTATGCTTGAGTGACTCTGGTTAAGTTTTGCGTTAAGATCCAGTTCTAAGACACTATATATAGGTATAGGATTTCACCAGTGGATGCATCTAGGAAAATAACGAAGGTCACTATAATAATTGGATCACCCCGATCCCATTTTATGCACGATTTACTTTGGTTAATTTTTGGCGTTAAGGTCCAATTCTAAGACTGTATGTTGAAAACAAGTGAAAATACGGGAGAGAGGATTAGCTGTCGTTTACAACTGCTCCAGCTACTCGTTAGTATTAGTCCCAGGCGAAAATAACCAAAACAAATAAAGCCAAAACCCTCTAAGGACCGAGTTATGCGAGAGGGAGATAGATATTCCTTATTCCGACTTAATAATGATAAGAATATACTTCTTTTTGTATTGTAAAACAAATCAAAATTGATGAAAGAATTATTTTGCAATATCAGTATTAACTGAAAATTGTGTTATGGTATTAAGAAATTGGTTATAATGTTTAATCCCTCGTCTTTTTCTTAAGAATAAAATATGTCTATTAGTAAGAACTGAGCTTAATTAAGGGACTTGCCCAAATGTTACCTGTATGACCTCAAATTTTAAAATTTATTCTTATTGTTTTCTCTTTTCGTCTATTTGTCTTGTGATACTATTTCAAGTCACATGGGGTAATTCATCAATTACCAGTACTTACATTGCACTAAAACATCAAACAGAAGAAGTAAATTTACATGACAAAGGATATTTCTTGCATATAATTATTAGTCTGATTATAATCACACCTCAAACTTCTACAGTTTATTGATATTTTGCCTGCCAACTGTCATTTTCATATCAATAAACGTAAGCAGTTAAATACTGATGGAGCTATGATGAGCTTATCACACTGTACTTTTCAAGAGGGTGGTAGATTTTGCTCAAAATTCACACTAAAGCACACATTTTTGAGCAATTATAGAAAATTTTATTTTGGTACCGAGGACAGACCGTAAGAGAAGTAAAGGTGAGGATTAAAGCGCAGGTGAACTTATATGTTCACAACTATTTGGGAAAAACCAACGATGGATCCTTTGAACTACGGGTTGGCACCAAAGCAATTCATATCTAAATACTGCTTGCCATAATCTCTTCTACTATTTTGGCCAACCTCTTTAGGTTTTGGTCTGTTTCTTCAATTTGTTCGATAAACCTAGACGCCTAAGAATGCACCTTGTTCTTGTTATCTGAAAGTCAGATTTTTAATCTACAATATTCAAGCTTTGACTAGGTAAATACTAAATAAACATAGAGTGAAGTTACAAAGAAAGCACAAAATCACAAGTCCATAACAAAACAAAACAAACATCCAGAGATCACAAATTGGTTTTCAATGGTGGAAAATCGGATGATGCAGGTTATAGTTTTCATTGCGTCCGTCTGTCTGTCAGTCAGTCTGTCAACAATTGTTGTAAGAGCTTTCAATTCAACATTTCTAAACGGATTTCAACTAAATTTATATCTGAGGTGTATATGGCCAATACCTTGATCAAGATCGAAAACGAGCGCTTTCGGATAATTTTTGTGGGAGTTGCTGCCCTTGACTTAGTTTTTCCCTATCAACTTCTTGTTAGCGCTCTCAATTCTATATTTCTCAATGGATTTCCACTAAATTTATATGGAAGGTGTATAAGGGCAATACCTTGATCAAGCTCGAAAACAAGCACTATCGGATAATTTTTGTGGGAGTTACTGCCCTTGACTTAGTTTTTCCCTATCAACTTCTTGTTAGTGCTCTCAATTCTTCATTTCACAACAGATTTCAACCAAATTTATATGAAAGGTGTACATTTGTATATGGGCAATACATGTACCTTGATCAAGTTCTATACGAATGCTATTGGATAATTTTTGTGGGAGTTACTGCCCTTGATGCAGTTTTTTCCCTATTAACTTTTTGTCCGCGCTCTCAATTCTACATTTTTTTTATCCATTTTAACCAAGTTTATGTGGAAGTTGAATATTGACAATGCCCTATCAGTCACTTGAAATAATATATATATGCAGCAAGGCCCTTTGTGATAATCACATCACAGTATTCAAGTTCATGTCAGAATATCAATAAATAAACTAAAAAGGTAACTGAGAAAACGACATTCAAGACCATACTTTCCGGGTTTGCACCTCATTTCAAAGCAAATTTGGTGTTAATTACCGATTTTTTATGTTAAACTTATCTGAACTTTAATAGAGCATGACAAAAACATTTTGAACAAAAATATCCTTAACCAAAAGTTTAAAGCAGGGATTATATAGATATATCTAGATTTGTCTTGAAGTTGCACAACTATTTTTGCAGACAGATGTGTCTTATTCTTTTTCAACATGTTTTCTGTATGTGTTTATTTTGATGAATTATTTATAAACATGTAATGTAAACAATGATTTATTTATAAACATGTAATGTAAACAATCACAGACAATAAAAATAACAAGGATTTGAATTAAAATATCGTCAAAATATTTAAAAATTAAAATAATGACAACATTGCCCCAGGCATTAGTCATCATACATCTCCCTATTGTCAGCCAATTACAGACAAATTAAAGCCGAAATGTGTGAAAAAGTCCAAAAATTTAAATTTTCATAGTTATCAATATAATAAATAAATAAAAAAAAATTCTGAAAATGATTGCATGGGGGAAAAATTTCCTGGATTCCAAATTTAACAAATATTTATTAACTAAAAGTGTCGTCAAGAAGTATTTGTTTGGGGGTTAATTTTCGTCCCTTATACTTACCCACAAAATAAACGAACTTAAATCCCTAACAAAAATTTCTGTCTTCACAGTATATGAATATTCAATAAATAAAAAACAATTTAAATATTTTTGATAATGTGAAAATTCACATTTTAATTTTTGCTGGTAATATTGTATCCGTTGCCTGTGACATGTAAGGGAATTGCATTTATTGGTCTCACATTATTGTCACAGGCTGATAATAACAAGTGCACAAAATTTCCCAACTTAAATTCTTAATTAATTTCAAAATATTCTTAGTAGGTCTTAACTGAAAAGACACAACAAATTTTGAATTCTATCATTTTAGTCAATAAACTGTCAGATCTTTAACGGCTATTACATTAGATCCACGTGGATTTTTTCCTCTTGGCTGCCATGACGGGACGTCACCACCGTAACTAGGGGCATAATAATAATGTCGGGATATCTGGTGATTAAGTTCACATAATTTTGTAACACCATCCACGACGTATGCCTGTACATCAGTATTGTCCTTCTTTAACCTCCCACTGTCTATCAGATTGGCAAAAGCCTGAAATTAAAATCACAAATCTCACAAATGTTTTTATTTAAAAGATACATCATGGAATCAAACTTAAGGAACCCTCAGATTTGTAGTTCAAAACCATTATAACTACACCTTTGGTTCAATTTATTTTCATCAAACAGAAATATATCTTACAATCATTACCTGTTTTGGTCTGTGTACCTTAATTCATCATGCATCATCATAGGTCATCAGATAATTTCAGTGCATACATTAATTTTCTACACGGGGCCTCGGTGGCCGAGTGGTCTAGGTAGTTCGTCATGACTACTACTGATCACTAGCCTGTCAACGCTGGGGTTGTGAGTTCGAATCTCACCTGTGGCGGGGTGTGTTCGACTCCGATCTTAATTGACAAGGATTGCCAATTTTCCTACCGAAGGTCGGTGGTTCTCTCCGGGTACTCCGGCTTCCTCCACCAATAAAAACTGGCCGCCGCAAAATTGCCAAAATGTGCTGAAAAAGGCGTTAAACCCCAACTAAACAAACAATTTTCTACACAGGTAAATTTAGTAATACTTACAATAGCAGCAGGCTCCTCGAGTTTATTTCCCCAGATATATATGTTTGTTAATGTTGTATTTGTCTTCATGGCATCGGCTAATGCACATAATCCTTTACTTCCAATGTTGTTACTGGTTACCACCAAACTGTTAATAAATGTCATATTTCAGTGAGAGAATGAATAAAATAGTCGCCTGATAATAATACCGGTATTGAGTTTGAAAATAAGCACACACACATGAAAACATCGGTTAAACCTTGCAATATTTTAGAAATTACTTGGGTTGTTACTTTCAAACAGTTCAAAGAAAAGCATAAAATAGACAAGATTGTCTGAGAAAGAAAGCATAAGAAAGTTCTTACTGAATAACACACTCCCTTTTTATATGACTGTCCATCACCATGTAATAATGGAATCACGAATATTAAGCCATTAAGCCAACACAGGTCTCTCACTTCACTTTTGACATCATCCAAGTTGGTCAGTGGCATGTTAACAGGAAGTGAAATATTGTTAACACGAAGTCAAATAAAAGACTTCAAAATTTCCTTGCCAACACAGTAATAGTACTTTAAAGGAGGTCTGACTAATTTCTGATCTCTAAAGATTGTTTTATATATTTTTTCTTTTACTTTTCAGCTGTTATGTTTATTACAATTAGCTTTATTAAGATGTACATAAATGTTGACCCCTGATCTTTGTCAGAAAAATGGGAAATCAATGTCAATTCAAACTCCTGTTGCCTCGGGTGTGATTTATTTCGGTTCTAGTGCAATTTCTTACGTTTTAAGATTTGTATTTAGTGTAGCAAGGGCATCTGCTAAATGTATGGCTCCATCATCCTCCAATCTGTTGAAACCAACATCTAATGTTTCTATGGCTGTGTTATTTTGCAATACTTTAGACAATTCCAGAATTCCATCTCTTGTAAATCTATTGCTAAAAATAATACAATGTAATTATAATTAAATGTATTTTTGTTTTGTTGGGGTTTTACGCCGTTTTCAGCACATTTGGCTATTTCGCGGCGGCCAGTTTTTATTGGTGGAGGAAGCCGGAGTACCCAGAGAGAACCACCGACCTTCGGTAGGAAAATTGGCAATCCTTGTCAATTAAGATCGGAGTCAAACACACAGCGCCACAGGTGACATTCCAACTCACAACCTCAGAGTTGACAGGCTAGTGATCACTCGTAGTCATGACGAAATACCTAGACCACTCGGCCACCGAGGCCCCGTAATTAAATGTAAAACATCATACTAAAGAATATAATTAGAACACTGAAACTTTAAAGAAGAATGTATTGTATAATGTTTTATCTATGAGTTCCTACAAATTTGGATTAAGATAAATGTGCTTTAGCTAGTTTTACAGTTGAAATAAGCAAATTTTGATCATTACAAACCACAGAAATGAACCAATACAAGGCTTATAAAGACACAGTTGGTACATGTATTAACATACTTTTATTCACAGCATAAATTATTGAATCATATAGTTTCAATGTCTGTCTTCCACCATCATACTTTTCTTACAACAGAGATTGATCTTTCCTCACACGCTGGATTTTCGCTTTGGATGATCTCTCTTATAAGTCAGTATAAGACCCACAGGTTTTTGACTTTTTGTCCCAATTTCAAGCGAGTATATACGGTATCTAATTTATGCATTTTCCAACCAATTTTTGCAGTTCTAGCAAGCGGTTACCTTGTAATCATACTTTATTGGCTTTTATGGTATAGGGGGTGTTTTGGATACTCATAAACCTGTTTTAACTCTACCATTGTTCAGTTTCTATACCAAATCAGACTATATATCCTGACTCTGTCATGTAAGTTGTGCTTATGTTTGTGTTTTGCGCTCTATTTTTGACCAGGGTTTTGTCTGTTGGGTGGCGTTGATTCATTGACCTTTTCTATTATCAATTTTGTGGTTTTCTATAACATTTGTGACATATAATTTAACTACCAAAGATCTAAATAACTAAGACTGTGGTCTTTTAAGATACCTTTCAGCTGGAACCTATGTGACTAAGACTAATGGAATTTTTGAGATGCCATTACCTACAAGCTAATATCTAGGTTAATAAGACTATTGAGACTTGTAAGATTGTTAACAACTAAGATCTATGGTAAATGATTAAGACTATTGAGACTTGTAAGATTGTTAACAACTAAGATCTATGGTAAATGATTAAGACTATTTAAACTTGTAAGATTGTTAACAACTAAGATCTATTGTAAATGATTAAGACTATTGTGATTTAAAGAATATCAAAAAATGATATTTAATTAATTTTACACTGTAATTTTGTAGAAGAGAGACACCCAAGATCTAAGATTTAAGTGACTAAGACTGTTTCAAGACTCTTGATTCATATTAATTGAAATTTAAGTAAAATAGACATAGACATGAAATACCTACCAACTAAGATCTAAGTATGTCAGAGTATCGTTGTGCATCAGATTTTCTGCCAATCTTGTCAAACCAAAGTCACGCATATCATATTTCTGAAGATGGATCTCTTTCAATGTTGTATTAACCTAGAAAAAATACTAACTTTTTAAATGTACCTAACTGCATTTACATGTAGCTTAAGTCATTAAAAAAAACAAAAAAAAACTGGTTACCTGACTAGTAGTTTTTTCATTGCCAAATCTAATATTTTTTAACAATCACCAACAGAAAAGAAGAGGGAAGTTGAGATCTGGGGCAAAACAATTTTTGAGCCTGGAAAATATACTGGAAGTTACAATAAGTTAGAAGTTTCCAAGACAGAAGTATAGCATGTGCTACTGGAACTGTTGCAGCCAATGTAAAAAAAATCATGATAACTAAATTGAAGCATGTATATTAAACATGTATATACTGTAGTTCAAAAGAATTACCAAATAGAGAGTCTTTTTAAGGGGGTACAGAACACCTAAGGGAGTTAACTCTTTAAAAATTAGCTGAACGTTTAATCCCATATAATTATTACAGAGAAATAAAGCTTCTCAATGATCAAAATTAGTGTTTGCCAAACTGCTATATATCCAATGAAATTATTCCCATAAATTCTGTGGTTCAAATTTCTTGAAATTTTTATATTTTTGTCAACAGGTCAAAGTACATATTTGGTCAAAATTTTATAAAACGAGCCAAATCTATTTTAGTCAAAGTGTTTGGTACCCCCTTAACCACATCTAAAATTTCGTGACTCAGGATGTAAAAATGTGCCTGATAAAATTGTAACAAAATTCTATCATAATGTATTTTAATTAAAACTCAAAACTAAAAATAAAATTCAATCAACTGGTAATCTAATATGTAAAAAGAATTCTTTGGAAAAAACCTCTAATTCATACTAACCTTCAACATTTTAGCAAAATGAACTGTTGTTTCTTCTTGATGTGTAAATAATACAGGTCTGTTGATGTTCAATGCTTTTAAAGATTTATTATTATACAGAACTGTTGCTATGGCAATAATACTTTCTATTGTCTACAATAAAAATGAAATAAAATAATCTTTGTTCTAAATTTTTTAACTGCTGCATCTTCTCCCCTATAAAAAGCTTGTATACACCGAAGAACTGCACTTCCAAACGCAAGTTAAAAATAAAAATACAAAAATTATAAGGATGAAAATTTATTTTTTCTTATTTTTAAATTCTAATAAAAATAATACCGGTAAGTCAAGAAATCCAAGTCTGTCCAACTGAGGCCAGGAGAAACATACCGGGTAGCTACTCTGCTAAAATCAGATTTAAATCTGAAGAAAAACACCTCTGATACAGAGTAATCAAAATAATACTGTACCTCTTATATCAGCACTACAGTTCAATTTGATAGATTATCATCCACCCCTACCCAAAATATGTCAGACAGAAAGAAGGATTTTATCTTTTATATTTTCCATGATTGGCAGCTGAAACAATTTCAGTCTGCATAGATGATGGTCGATTTGCCCACTCACAAAGTCCATTTATATGTCAAAATATATTTTTGTATTATAAAACTGGCTTTCTCTCATTCTGGCAAATAACATGTAAGATAGTCAGACTGTTTATTTTTCATGGACCGGAAATAAACAACATAAAATAATCATTGATTTTACCAGAAACAGACAAATTTCCAAAAATAA
Organism: Mytilisepta virgata; assembly: GCA_028015205.1. Taxonomy (NCBI): domain Eukaryota; kingdom Metazoa; phylum Mollusca; class Bivalvia; order Mytilida; family Mytilidae; genus Mytilisepta; species Mytilisepta virgata. Next base: position 36,125,951 of record CM051511.1, on the reverse strand, counting down.
CTTTCCAGGAAAATAAAAAATTTGGGGTAGGCATGATAATCCATCAACTACCGATAAGCCGAACTGGCCTAAAAGAAATAATTTTTTGATTTAATACATTAGTGTATATATTTGCAATAATCGTGTAGCTAAGTATTGGCCCTGTGGTTAGCGGTTAGCACACTGGACTACGAAGCCAAAGGTCACTGATTTGTTTGCTGTTCAGGATCAAATTTGCTAAAAACCTATCCACTCCATTTGCAATATGGTCTTGGCAGAAGATGCTAGTCCCTTGGATGGGAACAAAAAATAGCCGTCCCATGTTAAAAGAGAGCATTACAATCTTAGGACATTAAAGACACCTCTTTAGATGTTGAAAAAAAAGAGGCTAAAATGCCACTACAGGGGCCGCTCTCACACCCGACAAGTCAAAAGAGATTAGTATAAATTGATATAACTTGTTTCCCAATCCACTATAAATAAATTAGTTTAAACTAAATGAAGTATTAGAGAAATACTAACAAGATCCGTATCAGCTACATCCAGCGCCTGCAGTGTTGTATTGACTTGTAAAGCCTGAGCAAAAAACATTCCTCCTTTATTTCCGATCTTGTTACCATTCATTCTTAATGATTGTAGCGATTCATTTTTCTGCAATAAAACATTTAAAAAAATGACATTACATACATATACTGAGAGTTTAGCTCATGCCCCCAAATAATTTGGAACAGCAAATGATTTTGTCTTCTTTGCATGATATCCAAAAAACTGTTATTTTTTTCAATCCTACCTCCGGAAAAAATGGTTCCCATGAATATCCAGTTTTCTAATTAATAGCCAATCCTAGAAATTTCGATGAGTTGAAACTCCTATACAAATTAAAAACTGATCGATACAGTTAAAATTCTCGGATAGGATGGGGACCAGGTTAGTCTCACAATTCATTAAAAGACAACATAAAGACTATGGTGAATTTCATGAGGTTTAAATCTGAGGCACTTGAACATGATAAATGTTTTAGGCAGTGGTGACATTAATCAGAACAATTGTATTAAACTTAATGAGAACTGTATTTTAAAAAAAATAATTGACTTCTACTCACAAACTTAGTCATTTAGACTTCATTCATTTTTTGAGTAAGCCATGTTTACGCATCAATAAGCACCTTCTTCATGCTTTTTTTTAACTATGTTAATTTTTACAGTTACATTGTACTTTGTATAATTAATAATTACCAGTAATGCTTTAGCTATACACTCTGCCCCGGCAGGTCCTATTTCATTACACATCAAATTTAAGTCAAATATTCTGGTAGTTTCCTGAAATAATGAACTTTATCTTTTTTTACAATTTACAAACTGTTTTACACTTATAACCTTTCCTTTTCTTTTATCTGAGTATCATTTTAACATCTAAAGTGTGACAAAATGAGACCTATTTGTAGAAAAAAAATTCCTGTTTTTTCAATGATTTTTCTGAATCTATTTAAGGTAAGGTTTGCGGTCCCAGGGAGATAACTCGAATTGAAAAGTTGCATAAAGTTCTGATCACTTGAGCGTTTAATCCGGTGAATTTTAACAACGTCGAAAAAGCGCGTTGCGTACAATTATAGTCTGACAAAATGTCAACACATCGTAGCAGTGAATCGAATCACGTTTAACGATTAAAAATCAAAACATTGCTCTATTGCTTGGAATGCATTCGGGAACTAGATCAATGTCAATTTAAGAAAAGTTTTTTTGCCAGAAACAGTTGAAAGTCTACACAACTGCCGAAGCGTGTATCTATGTGTTGAATATTGATCAATATTGATTTGGGAGAATATTTTTTAAAACAACAAAGTCTCATGTTTCTGTACGACTTCATCATTGCCGATGCTTTGAATTATTAGATATTTCAGTAACTGATCGTCTTTAACATAGCCAGAAATTATGAGGATACAGTGAATAAATCATTATTACATGTACATGTATTAGAGTCGCCACTTGCTACAAGATTAAAACAACGAACTCATGGAGGTCATAAATCCTGATCTTTCCACAAATTGAAAATCTAACCTTTAACAGTTCAAGAAGATAATTTTGAATAGCTACGTGTATTTTGACTTATTTTTAGACATTAGTTCAATAAAAAAATGTCCATTGAATGTGTGGTCTTCATCTACTTTAGCGCCCGCTCTTGTACAGTAGAGCTATGATTTGGTAGGGATATGGTTAGCTGAGGGAAGGGTTCCTTCACGCAGGTCAGAGCCTATTTCATTTATAATTTGATGTTTTTTCTTATTTCTATTTAGAATATAAAAAGGGAAAACTATGCTGTATTTTTCATACATAAAAAAAAAACAAAACAAAACCACACATTCCATGCATGAGGCATGTTTTATTGTTGAATATACATTGCACCACGATGCATGTTAAACAGATCCAACACAATATTTGCTTAGTACTTTGTTTTACCACACTCGAATTTAAACTTGATCTAGATAATATCAAAACAAGTCTTCCATATGAATTTCATCAAAAATCTGCAAAAGAATATAGCCATGAGAGCGCTTACAATGGGGACGAACGGACAGATGGAAGGACGCCTGCATTTCTATGTCCCCTCATTGCGTTCCGACAGGGGACAAAAATTATGCTCTGAAAACGGCTTTCAGTGATTGATTTTCTTACAAAAAGAGAAAAAATACTTTATTTATGTGTTTAAGAGGGGTTAATATAGCATCCGTTTCCAAAAATGTACTATCCATCTACCAGTAATTTATGATTAGGAAACTCTTTTACTTTATAAAATAAAAACTAGAACCTATGCTAGAGACTCACCTAAGCCTGTATCGCTCACCTGGCTTTTATTAGGCTATTTTAAAATGTAAGCTCAAGGCTTTTAAAGAAAAACAAAATCTCAAAGTAACCTTGATATTTGACCTTTGACCTAAAAAAGGTGGATCATTTGCATGTCCTTCCATGTGAGATTCCTACCAACTTTGGTTACAGTCTACCCATTAGTTCATGAGCAAATGACAAAAAAGCTCTTTCTCATATGGTTTCCATGGGAACTTTGAACAGCCGCAGCCGTTGGTTGATCAGATTAATCTCAACCAAAAGTGGATCATTTTTACAGTATATTGTAGTCATCAATCCTGCTAAGTTTCTAAACATTTCATAATGTAGTTTCAAAGGAGAATATTTTTGAAAATCGGCCAATCAAAATCAAAGATGGCCTTTGGAAGCCATGTTGCTCATCCAACCTGAACCAAAGGTAGACGAGTTGCGAGGGTCCTTCCATACACCATTCCTTTTATTACAATCTGCCCATTAGTTCCTGAGCAATTGACAAAGTCTTTTCCCATATGGTTTCAATGGAAACTTTGGATAGCTGCAGCCTTTGGTTGAGCTTAAGAAACTCAACCAAAAGTGGGTCGAGGGTATTGTTTTCATCAACCTCGAAGTTTCAAAATATTTCATACTCTAGTTTCAGGAAAAGTTTTTGAAAATTGGCCAATAAAAATCTAAGATGGCCTCTGGCAGCAATGTTGTTCATCCAACCGGGACCAATGGTTAATCGTTTATAGAGGTCCTTCCATACATAATTCCTACAAAGTTTGAATTTTTACGAATTATAGGAGCGGGTGAAATATTTTTTATTATTTTCTTAAAAAATGAAGAATTTGGGGAAAATTTTCAGGATTTTTGCAAAATGAGGCGGCATAAATTTTCTTAAAATTTACATAATCCGAAAATTGGAGTGGCAAAATCCAAAGAACTAAAAATCATTTTGGTGTGGCCTTATCAATACCTCAAGTATCTGTCCAATAAACTTTGCTCCTTCATCTGTAATCATATTGTATCGCAGATCTATACTTGTTATATAACTGTTGTTCTGAAGGGTTTTGTATAGAGCTTCACAATCTGAGTCCTCTATACGTTTGTCTGTTAACAAATGGTTGTTTCCGGCTAAATATAGATGCATTTCATCTTTAAAATCACTGAAAAAATTATAAAAATATAATTCACACAAGGTAATATAACTTTTAATCATGTGCAATTTCTAATTTTTACTATAAATCTATTATTTAAATTACTTTACATGTCCTGAATGATTGCTTTTTTATTCTCTTTCAAAACATATTCTCATATAGATAAGAAATTTTTTTTTTTAAATGAAAATACAAAAATTTCCTAAAATAAAATGCTTCTTTTTGAATGAAATAACTTTTCAATTCTCTGGAATATTTTTGAAAATAAGTATTATTTGTCTAAGGCACCTTTTTTCATAACAAATTGTAGTCTAAAATAACTCAATCATAAAAAAAGTTCACATTTATCAATTCATAAACAACGAAGTTTCAACCACTCAAATCTTAGCTTTGTTAAAATTAGTAAGAATAAAACTGTTACAATTTACCCATGCATTTAATGAATGAATAGATGATGATGAAAATTAGAACTTGAATATCAGAAGAAGGGAATTGTGAAAGGAAAGAGTTAAGATCAATAGAGAAATAAAAGTGAGGACATCAGAACACACAAACCATTTCAATTTATATTAAAGTGCTTTATAATTCATGAATTATTTGCAAGTTTATTGCAATCATTTGTGTGCAAGGCATCATGATCTCACTGTCCAACAAATCTGATTTGTGTCATGCAGGGGAGAGAACTCTCACCTATCCGTTGTTCTGCTTTTTCTACCGGAACCAAATCTACCATGACTACTACATGTACATGTAGTATAAATATAATAAGTAAATATAGATATTTCGTCCAGTATTGCAAATTATATCAACACAGGTTAAACAATCTTAAACATTAAACAAACAGAGAGATAACACATGCAACCAAAGGAGATAAAAAAAATAATTGTAGTATGAATTCTAGAAAAACTTTGACCGATTTTCAGATTTTCCAGCAATGGTTAATAAAACAAAAAACAGCAAGTAAATTAGTTCGGTTCTAGGGTTAAGAATATTAAGAACGGGTCTCTCCTTCAATTTCACAGAATTTGGTGTTTGTTTTTTTAAATTTTGACTGATGATTGATTTATTTTGTACTATACTGCCAATGATGGACATGGCCATAAGGTGAATCCATTACTGATTAATCATTGATCAACACACATTAAAGCCATAATACTGTGGCAAAATAAGGAACAAAACGTATTTCTGTTTGTTCTTTCATATTCTGGTCAAAGTAATCACAAATAACCATGTAATAACAGTGGCAGATGCAGGTTTTCTAGAAGGATGTGGCCCCCACCTCAATCCGCCATTGATAACTCCTAACTAATTCTTTATAGTATAACTAATCTTGAAATGCAAATACCTAAAAATCTACAAGTTACCAAACCGCACATTAAGTCATGAATGCGCATAGTGAATCATGAGTTGTAGATTTTGGTATTCGCATTTTAAGATTAGTTTTTCTGTTTATTACAATAAAATATTCCATTTATTCAGAAGATTTAAAGAGAAAATAAAAGGGATTATGTTTTTATATGACTACGCATCAACCTCTGTATAACAACGTCGTTGGCGACGGCTATTGTTACGTCACTTCCAAAAGTGAAATATGACTTTTAATTTCACTGGGTGAATTATCGGATTTTATTTAACTCGGAAATCTTGGTATTTCACCACACTCATTGTAATAATAAATATTCTTGACTTAAATCAGCTCTTCATCCAAAACATTTAAGAGGGAAAGATTTTTAAATCCTGCTTGCTGGAAGACAGAGGTTTTTAATCAATACATTATATAAAAAAAACTTGAAATTTCTGGAATTGTTAAGTAATATCTGAAGTAATTTTTAAATTTACATGTCTTTAATTTATAAAATATCAATGGCTTGTCACAATATGAAGCCTTTTTGCTTTTGTACTATATGTCCTCTTGCCAAAAAAGGCTTAATTCATATTATGACTCACAGCTCATATTTTATGACATTAATCTGCAATAAACCTGATAATCTATACTTATTGGTACAGAACTGTAAGTACATTTGCACTATGAAAGGTTTGATTAAAATTGGCTATATACCATCCGAAGTTTTTATGGTGAAAAATGTCGTACCCATATTGATATGAGGCATTGAATTAGTCAAAATTGTTATTATTTAAGGAGGTCCTCAATTATTTATGGACCTCCTCAATTAGATTTCAGGAGCTCCTCAAATATTTATGGACCCCTGAATTCGAATTTAGGACCTCCTGAATTATTTATGGTCCTGAAATAAAACACATTTATGGATGTCTAGAAATATTTGAGGAGCTCCTGAAATCCAATTGTGGAGGTCCATAATTAATTCAGGAGGTCCTGAAAGGTCCTGAATTGGAATTGTGGAGGTCCTGAAATAAAACACATTTATGGAGGCCCTGAAATATTTGAGGAGGTCCTGAAATCGAATTGTGGAAGTCCATAAATAATTAAGGACCTCCATAAATATTAAAGGACCTCCTTAAAGAATAATAATTTTGACTAATTCCACCTCTCATATCTTGATTCTAGTAGTACAGATGTCAACAAGCACATGTAGTCAAATTTCATCTACATTGCATTTATTCAACTCATATTATATCATATATCACTGATATTATCATATATTATATCATGCTATATGAGATTTTTGTTAAATAATACGACACCTTTAATTCTAATGATGAAAAAGACTTTAAAGATGAAGAAAGTATGAGTAGGTAAAAAAAAAAAACTAAAAACCAGAAAATAAGAAATGTCATGAATAAATTCCAGATCATTAAAAATAACATCTGCATCATGCATATTTCTATGTTATATTAAATACATAATTTTTAGAATTATCATTATATATGTACATTTTCCAGGTAATATATTCAGTCCAGAAATGATTTTAATGCAAGATTTTTTTTAATTTAAGAAAAAAAACTAAAATCTGTTCATATTGTTTAGTCATATTTGTTTCTACCGGTACTTTCTAAACTTGCAAAAATAAAATGAAGAAATTGCTGTCAAATACACAGAGCTGTGTACGTACACATTGCTTTTATGATCACAGTATTTTATTTTTCATGTATTTTAATTCTCAAAAATAAAATAAAAACAAATAAAAAATACAATAGCAACCACATGCTATATGCTTGCAATAATTTTACGCACTGAAATAAAACTGTTAACCCTGTATTAATTCTAATGAACAGTTTATCTCAAATTTAGGACCACTGGAAAATGTGCAACAATACTGTAAACATAAACTGTGTCATTTTTAGAAAAATTTCATATTCGTATTTTAACTGTGAACTTGATGAGGAAAAATAACAAATAAAAAATGACAAAGTTTACTCATTATGTAAAATCATGCATAAAGTCTTACAGATCAAGTTGTTAAGTTAGGTAAAAAGATGTCTCGCTCAAACAGTTGGCCTAGAAATGTTTAAATTTGTGATATGTGGTAAATTGTTAGTAAAAGATTAGACTGATTTTGTTGAAATTTCAAACTTGCCTAAAGATTGTTTTTTTCATATAACTGCATGCAATTGCATACCAAACAATGTATTGAATTCTGAATTCATAAAAATTATTATTTCCATGACGACTGAATAGTCAGTAATGTTCACTCCTATGTCATATAATCTGAGCTGTAACAAGCAATTTGATTGATTGAGCAACTTTGTATATATTGAATAACCTATTTCAGGTAAGATGAATTCACCAATGTATTACTCCGCAGTCTTTTTTTTTATATTCCTGATCTGAACAAACTATTAAAATGTTTCTACCTGCATTTTCTTCGAAATGAAATGTATACAAGGATTGTTTTAAATACTGGAAAACCGGTTGTAATAAACTGTCTCAATCTGAGTCAAAGTAGGTTAATGTATATACACAATACATAGTCATTGTTGGAAAATATAAAATTTATTTGAGTGAGCTTTAGAAACATGAGAAAAGGCGAGCTTTAGCGAGTCTTTTCTCGTGTTTCGCAGCGAGCCCAAATAAATTTTATATTTTCCGACAATGACTTTTGTATTGTCTTTATCCTGCAATCTACTTTAGATAGGTAAAATGCCTTAAGATTACGTTTGAAGTTGAAATCCAAGTGCCGTGAAATCGAGGGAAACGCTAAGACGTCATCTAGTACATTCAGACTGCTCCTCACACTCTTCATGTAAACAAGTAACAGTAGACTTTATTAGGTCAATGACCTAATACGACTAAAGTTTATTCTACCCCTGTTATTCGACCGGAAAAGGCTTGATTGCAAGATAAAACCTGTTCCATCACTTTAATTTTTAGATTTGTGAAAACCCAAAACTATACAATAATAAAGCACTTTTTTCAAAGTACCAAATTTTATTGTGAAGATAAATGTAAGATTAAATTCTATAAAAATATATGCAGATTGTTCAAATGTGAATTGTAAGAATACCCAATGTGTTACAGCTCGTGACATACCTTTTGTCATGCTTAATAATAACTGTGCAGTGAAAATGAAATATAGCTGCAGCATAAAATACATTGTGTTCCCATTCATGCTTCACCAGTGAATATGTCATTCAAAAGAAGTTAAATGTAACCCGAATCCAGGTGTAAACTGTATTTATAGGCAAAGTTTGAAAACCCAACAGTAAACCAGTCTATATTCAAACTAGTGGTGAACGGTGATTGTAACACTGTTCCATACTTACCCAGTTTTCTTTCTTCTGTAGTGCAGTGATAATGGTGAATTTGTTAGTCAGAACATTTTAAAAATATGTGAAACACAATGTTATACATTGTATAAAAAAAAGAATAAATATTATTATTTTATTTGTATCTACACACCTCACCATGGATATTGAATTTTTACCTTAGATATTATTTTTTTAAATTTATTATTTATGAAAGAATTGTGTACTTTTTTTTTATGTTTTTAAGATCTTTTATTATAAGACCTCAGTGTGACTAAAAGATGAAAAACAGTGATAAAAGTGCTGTCCTTATGACTAAATTTTTATAGACATTTTTTTTATCATTATCCTATCCACCATATCCATTCATTTTATATATTTATAACAATCAGTTTCTCTTAATATGAATTATGCTTATAAAACAATGTCTAAAACTGAAAATCTTAGTTTAGGGTTCTGTAAAGCTGATGTCAACAAAAGGCATGAAGCTTATTTCATAAATTATAATAAAGACAGAACATTTCCATGGCAATCAATACTAAAAACGTCAATACCAGTTTTTGGTCTGCATGATAAAGGGGTATAACTCAAAAATAGTAAACGTGAAATATGTCGAGTTCCATGAATCAAACATTTCCAATTTTCAAATGACTTGGTGCTCTAGTTATTGAACTAAAACCTCAATTTTGGAGTATTTTACACATAAAAACTATGGAAGTACGTGCCATTACAAAAGTGAAATATCAACAATTCAAAGTCCATTTGTGATAAGTCAGGTTCCTTATAATGTTTTGAAATTTCAAATGATATGGTGAAACAATACTTGAGTTATTGAATATAAATCTCAATTTTTGCTTTATTCCAAATCAAAGCATAACTGAGAAACAATTAAATTAAAATATGCAAAATTCAAATTTTTAACATTAAAAAAGGGGCATAACTCAAAATGACAAAGTGTAATATGTCAAATTCAAACATGATATGTATTCAGTACTCTAACAACAACCCTAAATTTCATCAAGGCAAAGTTTTTAACGTTCTTTGAAGAGAAACAAATTTTGGGATGTATGTACTCATATGTATGGACAGTTGCAAAACCTGAATCCCTCACATCTTTTGTCAAGGGCATAAAAAAAATCGGAAAATATTAGAACTTATCATCCAAGTGAGATATGCTAACAGTATGTTACTGTGAATATAAAAGGTTCTAAAAAAACATGTGACTATCAAAATTAAATAACTATTAAAGAGTCGGAAAAACTAATGCTGGGAAAAATGTTTACATCATTTCTATATAAGTAAATAAACCTTTCCTTTCAAGCGTACACTGGCAACTTTCAAATAAGAAAAAAATCACCTATTAGTAAAATTTTATTGATCTATGTCAATAAAACCAAATATTGGTTACACATGCACTGATGTAACCACAAGATTATCTTATCTGGTAAGAGCAAGTTAAACACTGTCATATGATTACACTTAACTGTTTCATCCCTTTTTGACATTTCAGTGAGCTCTATTTAAGTCAGAATGTCTCCATTAATTGGAAACCAGATAAAGCTTCTTTTAATAAAACATTTAAATTTGTCTACCTGTTGATCATAATATTTTATATGCATGTAGCATTTTAAATCTTTCGGCCCAATCTTAAAGATCAGTGAAAAGAATGGTTGCTTTACTTTTTACAACGCATAAACTTTTTTCACAGGATGTATTTTCCCCGACTCTAACAGGCATGTATCAACAAGGAAAAAATATCACACAAGAACTACATGTATTTATATCATACATGTTCTTTATAATATAAGGCCACACCAAATTGATTTCTAGTTCTTTGGATTTTTGAATGGCAGGTGCGAGCCTGCTAAATTTTATTTTTAATGTATGTTCTAGGTTTTTCTGGCAAAGATCAAATTTACATGTGGCACACATTTTTTAGCTAACTTATTGCAAAAATTTTTATTTTATTTTCTTTAAAAATGAAGAATTAGGGGTGAATTTCAGCATTTTGCCAAATGCAGCAGGAAAATTTTCGGTGAAATCCAAAGAACATAAGACCAATTTGTTGTGGCCTAAAATATGGTTGAATCAATTATTTTCAAGCATTACCAAGCATCAAATTTCATTGTCTTACACCAATTTTTGGTTTTCAGGTAATAAAGTCTGCACAAAATTTTTTTATGGTCTTCTAGCTTATTCTAGTTTCAATCTAAAATAGGACAAGACTTTCACTTTGTAGTGATGTTAAATTTTACTATAATTATAGACTTTGGGTTCGTGGTTCAAGATACAGCTTGTACATCGAAATCTAATGTTTTGAAGAAAAAAAATATCAAGACTTAAAATTGCTGAAGGGGACACTAGAAATGAAGGTACATGTATATGCATAATAAAAAGGGAATAATAGATTATAACAATATCTAAATTATATATTAATTATCAAAACCTACAAAACAGTGTCCTCTTTTTCCCGATCAAACATTTTTATGATGTAAGGGTGTGGTTTTTGGTTCAGTTCGGTACATACTGCCTCATATCTGTAGGCTGTTGAGTGTATGTCTGACATCTTTGTGATTCTCCTGAAACAAATTTGCAAATTTTATAATGTTATGACTATAAATGATCAAGTGAATCTATTCACAGAAATGATAATCAAGATCAGAAACAAACTAATAATTTACCTAAACTTTATTTCAAATAAATTATTAATTAACTTAGATATATATTGAACTCAATAACTAAAAAAACTGCCAATAAAATGAAACTAAAAGCACAAACTATGCCAATATGGCACGTGCTATGCCAATATGAGATTTGTGCCATATTGGACTGAGTACGACCAATGCCAATATGACTGTATCTCAACTCTCTTGATTTATCCTCAGGGCTTAACCTGGAGGGTGATTCCGGCAAAGAAATCGCCTTGTAGTTTTCATTTCGCCCAAACTCTCGTCAAAAGCGAAGTTGAAATCGCCCTGAAAATTGTGAAGTCATGCTGAACATGTGTCAAAGCAAAGTTTGAGTTGACTATAAATTGAATTACTTGCTTGATCCTTTTCAATGGTTGAAATTGTGAATATAAAAGCCATTATTTTAAGGAAATTCAGACTTCTGTAATGAAAATAAAGTCCATGCCAAAAATTTTTTCATTCAATAAACAAAGGGAAATAATCCAATAAGAAAATGATGGGTAAACTCGGCCCACAGTACGTCTGACCGGAATAACAATAAATTAGACGACACAGACCGTAGTGATAATGAGAAAAACCATGAGAAAGATACTGTGAATGAAGTAATGATAACATTTTATGAACTTCTTTATGTTGACTCAGTCATAGACATACACATTTTGTAGCCTGTTTAGAAGACATGCAAGTTTAATTTGCCTTAACCCAGTTGAAATGTAAATCAGAGAAATGAATCTGAATTTCTTTTTAAAAAAACATTAGAATACAACTACATGTAGCGCTTTTAAAAAAAAAACAACATTGTCTTCTAGCAAGAAGGCCTTGTATCCCAATAGAAATTTGCAGAACGTGAAGCAGGTGATGATGGTGATGGTTGCCCTTGTTTGGAAGGACTTCCTTTTGAAATCCCCATAATGACGGAATAAGTAAAGATATACATGAAGTGGGGTTCAAATGGAAGTCTTACCCCTTGTTGATGATTATTTCTGGCAGTCGATAAACTAACACTATCATTGCTAATGTTTTCATATTGGGCCATTGAAAGGGGGGACAAGTGTATATCGCTATGCACTAGCTACGGAAGCATATCTCTTATACGTCCTTTGGGAAAGACTTCCTTTTGGCACCCCTTGGTTGACGGAATAAGCATAGACATATGCGCAAGGGGTGCCAAAAGGAAGTCTTGCCGTCCTTTGTTGTTATTGTATGTGCTATATCAACAAACAACAAAAGACCATATTATAAAGATTAAAGAGCTACAGAACAGTTCTGCAGCTCTCTCTCTGGACTCTGCCTCTGGAAAAAACCAATGAACTGAATGGCAACGCGGTAATGGTGATGGGGTAGGTTGGCTTCAGATTCGTATCGCAAATATTTGATACAAAAACATATAATATTGATAAGATTGCGAATAAAAACCTGCCTCTAAACTAAATTTTTAGGTTCCCCGCCGTCGATTGTTGCTACAACAGTTTTCTCTCGCCAAATCTCGTATCAAAATCTCGAGATATATCTGTAGACCAAAACTACTAACTAAAATGGAGAAAGAACGTTTCTTTTATATAAAGAAAAATATGAGTGCGTCAGATTTATAAATACTTATGTGTTTATGTGGATTAGGATGAACAAACAAATAATATTATTAAAACACACCCTAATCCCGAAAAAAAATTCAGATGCTGCTTAAACATTTTATCAAAGCTACAGTTCTCTCCCCTATCTTTTCAAGTTCTCATTTATAATTTATTTAAATGACCATTACCAAAAAAGTTAAATTTGTTAAGTACAATTTACTTATATATATTTAAGTCTACCTGTGTACCTAAATGGCAATAAGACGTATTATCTACATTTTTAGCGTATTGTTTTGTAGACTGTAAATATTGTTGACACTTTTTACACGTGTTTTTATATCTTCATAAGTTTTCAAAAATCCTTTACACTGGTAATAATCAGAAGAAATACAGTATTTGAGAAAACAATTGTGATGTCTTTCCATATACTGGAATATTTGGAAGTTGCTTATGCAACTAATTAATGCAGTAGGACATTTTGAAATGTGAATAGTTTGTGTATTGATCAACGTATTGGAAATAGAGGTAAGACAAATTTTGTTGAAAGTTTTCGAAGAGATAATTTAAGGTTTTTTCATAAAACGTTACACAAAAGAATTGAAAATGGTAAAAACTCATCTAGCTGTTGCTCAAGTGTGATTTTTTAAATTTCTTTGCAATGTTTGAAAAAAGCCGTTCGTGCGTTTGTTTCTTGACCAGTTAAGGAAGCAGCCATTTGATTTTTATGGTTTGGGGGCGGGGGGGAAGGGGGGGGGGGGTAGGATCAAATTCGGAATAAAAAGGCTTGACCAGGTTTTTGGCTAATCAAAAAGACAGGACCACTTTATAAGGTGTGAAAAAATACATGGCCTGTGTCAATCATGATATTTTTGGCTTAAATGAAAATAAAAATGCAGGACCAAAATTTCGACAAAAAAAATAGGCAGGATCAAACATTTGATCTTCCGTGATTTTATTTCTTATTGTAGAACTTAAAAATATTGCAGAGTAGGTTTTCGGTTAGTATTCGTAGGGTAATGAAAATATTGGGTTTTCTTTCTTTTCCAGCGCTTTTCATTCCGGGAGTATTGAATTGCCTGCAGTTGTTTCTTCAGGTGTTTGATGGAGAGGCATGACGTCTGTTCTCTTCACTGCTAAGGGCTACACTCCTTACATTCGGTCAAAGCTCACTGCTCTTCACATGCCCCTCGCTTCTCATGACCGTACTAATCACTGCTCTGCTCTTGCTCCGTGCTGCTCTTCGCTGCTCAGGACTTTACTTGTGCTCATTTCAGTTTTGGAGGTGGGAAAAGGGAAGGACTGCTTGTGCTGAGGAGGATGATTACTGTTGAGGGGCGAGGTCCCTTTTCTTCACCTTTGAGAGGTATTATCTTCCCTTTCAGTTAAAGCTCAAACGACTCTTCTCGTGCTCGTTGATTCTCTTTGCTGATCATAGCTGCTCAGGATTATACTCTCGTGCTCACTTCGGTTTTTGAGGAAGAGGGATTGCTGCTGATGAGGTGTGTGGAATAAACAGAGAATTCGTAATAACATTGCGTTCAATTTCTACAATGGTGAAGCCCATACATAAGTTGCTAGGTTAAAGTCATAAAGCTTAACGTAACGTTCTTATTTTGCGCGATATATTCAACATACTGGAGGGCCCGCAAAAGTATATCTCTATATGAAACAAAATAAAAAATGACTTGATCTGTCCGTATATTAAAAATAAATAAAATTAAACATTTGCGAGCAATTACAGTCTCTTCGATAGCACAAGAAATTGAATTTAACCTTAATGTGTCCATGCTGTTTTATGGGCCCTCAACTTTCTCAATAAATCCCCTACTTTCCTGAAGCATTTTCGGGTCTTAGCTCAGCTTTCTGGTCACGTTTTCTGTTCTGCGTTTCGTGATTGATAAATTTGTTGGTAAGGGATTTCGGTCAGTTTCAATGGCAACATGGCTATATACCTGTTTTCTCGGAATTCAATAGCTGATTTCTGATATGTTTGCATAAAGTCTAGATGCTTTCATCATCTTCCATTTTGTTTTCTACTCCTAAAGACTCCGAGTTTGGAACTTACAGTGGGCCTTTTCCTCTTATAATCTTGTCCTCCACAAAATCCCAGTAAAAATCTGCTCCGATGAAAATATTAACCTCAAATGTCGAGTCGTCTACAGTCGGGTGCGGTAGTCGTAATCCTCTCAGATACTTAAAATCTCGGATACCATTACTGATGTAGTTAGGTAACGGACTGGCGATGTTCGGGACTACAAGAACTTCAACTGGAATTTTCGTTCCGTGTGTGGTCTCTATAAATACTCGTGCTCTTGGTAAATTCCTGACTTTGTTGTCAGTACTTCCAAACGCAGACAAATGTATAGTTTCCGTTTCTAACATTTCTGTGTCTAATTTCGAAGCTAATTCCTCCGTTATAAAAGAACGTTGTGCTCCTTCGTCGAACAAAATATGGACTTCTTCACACTGGTTTTCCCCATACTGGCGCTACAGCAGTTTTTAGGAGTACGTTTGAACGGGACTGCACTGTAGACGAGTGGAAATTTACGGCAATTGACGAAATATCGCTGTTAACAACGGTGTTCACTGTAGCTAAAATCTTTTCCCATGGTATTCTCATGACGAATGCTGATATGGTGCTTCTTGACGGCAACGGAATTTCGACATGCAATCAGCGGAGCGATGTGATTTCAAGCAATTATAGCATTGCTTCTTCTGTTTCACGATTGCTAAAAGCTTGTACATGTAATCCGGAACTATGGTGCATTTGATGGGGTCGTGCAAATTGTGACAAAATATACATGGTTTCTCTCGGATATTTGTCGTTTGTCTATCAAGGTTTTTGGATTTGTCTGTTGGACTTGGCGTACCTTTCCTGTTAGCGCTTGTCAAGAACGAAGCGGTGGATTGAAAGTGTCCATTAACGGCTCAGTTCTCTATCAAAATCTCTCGTCTTAAATCTTTCAGTTCCCAATTATCGGATCCGTTTTCACGGGCTAGGTGTTAGCATACTTCTGATGGGAGCTTGTTCAAGATTAAGGATAAGTAACGCACCATACGATTCTCCGGAGCGACCTAGAGATTCAACACCTATGATATATGCCTCGAATTTGTCATAATAAACACGTAGACTAGGAAGATCGTTTTGGGGGCCTCTCTGTCATGGCTTGCATATACGCATGTTACCTTGTGTGCACGTGGCTGTCCGAAACGCTCTTTTAGCAGATTGACAGCATATAAAATTTGTCTTTATAAGAAATTACAAATATACAATCTTGAATGTCGGTGTACACTTTTAATAATTACTAAGAAATGTAAGCTGTTTGTCCATTAAATTTGAGTATTCATGCACTCCAGATCAAGTTCTTGCGGTATCATTGATCAACTGTGATTTTAGGTACGTAAATTTTTACACATTTAAAATTATAAAGAACAGAAGATTCGAAAGAGTCCCAAAAGGTTTGCCAGGTTAATACATCTCTGATGAACGTAGGCAGAGCGAGTTTTGGCAAATGTTGATTATTGTAGCTTGATTGTGGAACAGGGTACATTTGTGGCGTGTACGGAACTGAACTGTGTTGGTTGACATTTTCGAAGGAGGGGGAGGAGATACAACGTTAACGTGATCATTCTATGGGGCGCTAGTAGTAGTACTTGTTTGGGTTGTGATTTTTCGCAACGGTCTTATTTTTGTGTCCAGACTGAATTTATACTCATCTGCTTGTAGATTTTCTTCTTCGATTTCCGTCTCCTCTCTCAACGAATTCATAATTTCCGCATCCAAAGCACTGATAGTTTTTTTTTGTATTTTTAATCCGCAGTGTATCTAAAAGTTCTTCGTCCAAATCTTCTTCCGCTTTCCGTTAAAATCTCTTGACGGAACTTTTATGTCCAGCCCATACATAAGTTGCTAAGTTAACGTCATAAAGCGTTGTTGGAAACGTGACATTCTTAGTTTGCGAAATATATTCAAAATAAGAGGGCCATTGTCTTCTTGCTGTCTCGGTCTGTCTTCTTGAAGACGGTAGTTATTTTGGATCGAGGGCTCTGGATAGTGGGATGTCTGGAAATGTCTGTGATTTTTCTTAATTAACTCGTTGGTTTATTAGATCACGTATTCACCAAGTTTAACATACTTTGTATGGACTCGATCCTTCTATTTTTCAGGTATCTTGACACTTAGAACACATGGAATCGGCTTTTTCTATTTTTTGCATTAGCCGGAGTTGGGAGTGGATGAAAAGTTAGATATATATGAAAATGGAAGAATTTCTCCTACATATTAGATCTTTTGAAGTTCATAGTGTATCAATATAATTTGTTTTCTCTTTCTGTTGGTTAAGAGCAAGGTTATTTTTGTTATTAATTATATCTTAAAATATTTTGCATTGGTTGATTTTAAGTGAACTCAATTTGTAAAAATCTTCTTGCCCTGAAGACAACTGGCTTTGGGCCCAATATGTGCATTCAAGCATCTGCTTATTTCAAACCCTGAACAAGCAATATATCATTGAAGTATATTGTGGTTTGGTATTTCTGATCATTAAACTTAAAACTGTTGACACTACCACTGAAACAAAAGCAACAACTATATCTGGCATTTGCAATATTCATTGCATGAACTAGTAAATTGCTTCTGATCTTAAACTCCTGTCTTGTTTAATATTACATATCTTAATTTTCACAATCTATGAATTTTAAGACCAAATTAAGATCAACAAGACGAGACCAAAAAATATAATGGTATTGCCTTCCAATCAATCAAGAGACCAGTTAATATCAATGCAATCTCACTTAGTGAACTGATCCTGATTATTCTTTACTGGTCTTAACAACTGCAAAGTTACATGTCTTGTTTGGTCTTGATACATCTTTATTTTGTTTTAAAATTTTGTGATCCATAGATATAAGACAAATCAAGACCAAAATTGCAATTTAAGACAAAAAATAGACACTCATGGTGAGGCAAGTTAATCAAACTGAACATCGAAGCTTGACATTTTTTATTTGACATTTTGTACTTTTAAAAGCAAACTTCCTTGCAACAGATTGTACAATGAATCATATTTCCAAGTTTTCATTGTGAATATTGCTATTAATAAAAATAATATATAGACGTATACTTTTGTTCAAGTGTGTGAATACCAAATAAGGAAAATATATAAAGTATATATTCATGCAAAATTTGTGATGAAGTATCAGTTCTTGCTGTTTTTAATACATGTTTATTTGTTAATTTTTTATGATTTAGAAACATAACATTATGAAAATATAAAATATTCAAATAGCCTTGAAATCTCTCTACTTCAATGTTGGAATGGCACAATTATTTTTTTTTAAAACTGTCTCCATAAATTGAAAATTTACTGCTATCTAGATATAATGCTAACTTTATCATTTTCATCTGGTTTAGCTTTAGTGCAGTCTATAAATTGGGAACTAAATTTCCTATTTCTTCTGTTTCATATAACCCTCCAATCTAGGAGCACTCTTGCAATATTCAATATATATTTTCTAACAGACTGTACAAATATTTTTATATAAATTTATATATACAAATAAATGTCATCTTTTTATTGGTTGTAAATTTATTGAATATGCATCTGTTAAGGATTTTATACTAAATACACATATTGTTATTAAAATACAAATTAATTGTTAATCGCAAATACTAATTTTAAAAGCACTGGCCTAATGTCCATAAAAGACTGAGGTATCCATAAGGGATGGACTAATTTTATTTAATAAGATTGAGGTAACCAGAGGGGGTTTATGTTACTAAAATTGAGGTATAAAGCGGTGAAAGGAGAATAAACCTTTTTTTTTTCAATTTCAAAGCTATTTCAAGACATCCTGCCTCTGTTTGTCGATATAGAAATGCTATATGCCTTAATACTCGTATAAAATTTGTCTTTATAAGAAATTACAAATATATAATCTTGAATATCGGTGTACACTTTTAATAATTACTAAGAAATGTAAGCTGTTTGTTCATTAAATTTGAGTATTCATACACTTCAGATCACTGTTTACTTCAGAACCTAAAAAATTCTCTTCACTAATCTACGACACAATATTTCTGATGTAATAAAATCTTTCCAATTGAATAAAAAAAAATCTTATCGTGTGCTTTAAATGTCCAATAAGATTCTAAAATTCATGTATAAAAATAAAATCAGCACCTAAAATTTATATATATGAAAAATATAAATGCATGGATTATAAGTTATGAATATCACAATGAAACTATAAAAAAGAAAAAAAAAACAATAAAAAGCATAAATGGATTAATATTTCTACAACCCAAAAATATAAATGTCCATCAACGTGACCGTTCGTTTATTCCTGGGTTACTAAAGTTATAAACTAAATACCCTAGATAATGGATTTACGACAGAATATCATACATACAATTTCATATTTTAGCAATTACGATACATGTATTAATTTTCAATTAACTGTTTTTATAAACAGATCTATCCGTCAATAAAAACTCTGACTGAATACTTATGTCAATGTTTGGTTATTGCTGGAAAATATCCAGATTTGCAAAAATGTCATTATTTAGATTTCCTCGAAAAATTAAAATTGACGATAACTAATAGTTTTAAAGAATCAAGTATTTATATAAAACCTACTACATACATGTATATAAATGTTTAAACTAAGAAAAGAAAGACATCAGTTTATTCTCCAAACATGATTTACATCATGTATAAAATTTTATTTGTGCTAAAACAAATGCAATATATTCTACATTTATTTATGTCTTTGATTAGCAGAACAATGTACTTGCATAAAAAATTCTTTTGTGTGAAAAAAAAAATTATATCATTCAAAACCAGTAACAGATCTGTGTCATTACCATATAAGGAATAAACATCATGAGTTACTCTTTGATAATAAAAAAAAATTCAAAATACATTAAAAGTTTTCTTAAAATAAACGAATTCTGCTTGTTCACAGAAAGAATCACAAAGACTCCTTTGAAATTTAAAAAAAATTTCACATCTGCATTTCAACAATTATCATTCCTTATATGGTATTAAACAACGACCCAACGTTCAACAACATCTCACATGCACATTAACAAAATTTAACAATATTTCACACTTTAATTAAAGAAAAAAAATTATTCGTCAACAATTCAGCTTAAACATGGTTGTACATTAAATCCACGATCAGCATCTTCAGGTGCCCGCAACGGTCCTTTGTCCATGAAATAAATATCATAAATACAACCGTTAAAGTTTTCTTTGTATCTATTTGATGTCACTGATTCTACTGCTGACACGCCACCTGTTGAATAAAATAAAAAAACTTTATATAAAGTAACAACAAAATCGCTGCAAGTTTTGTTATCCGACATCAATTTATAGATTGAAAAATTTGGATTCAAGATTAAACCGAGAGTATTGGGGCGAAATCAATCATAGTATCAACATTGTTGAAACACTTTATCGATCATGAATTTTGAATGATATGTATAAAATTATAATTTAACAGTGCCTTTTTTGATGCATACTAAAAATGCACATCACTTTTTTTCCAATATTTTTTAAAAGTGATGTCCAAGTCAATATACAGAACAAACATACATTGTTGAGGAAAAACAGGACCCATGATACAAAAAGTATACTCTCAAAGCATATGCCCATATTGGTCAATCAATTTTTCCCAACTTATGTTAAGAGGTGGGTGGGGGGGGGGGGGGTCAGTGAAAAAACTGTGAATTAAGTTTTTTATTCTACATTGAACTTTTGATGTCGTCCCTAATGTGTCTGAGATTTATCCAATAAATTCCTAATGTTCTGAACCTGTATCACTCCCTCTGTCATCCGTTTCAATGTGTCATATTTGATCATTTAGTTATTGGGTTTCAGATATTTTTTTAAATGTTCGACCGATCAGAAATAATGAATTGTCCATGGTGGCCATTTGTTGTTTGACCGTGGAGAAATATCCAAATTTTAAAATGGTCAATGCAAAGATTTTACCTTTGGTCCTCCATTATGCAAAAGAATTTATAAATCAAATACTGGATTTTAAAATGGATCTAGAAAATGAGGTATTACAGTCAACTCCACTTAATTGCAAACCTGTTAATTGCAAAATTCGGTTATTTGCAAAATAATCACCAGCACAAAACCATTTCCCATTCAACTAATGTTAAATACGTCGGTTAATTGCAAAGCAGTTTATAGCAAAATTCGCTTAATAGCAAAGAAAATTCTGGCAAAAATGACAAAAAGTGTTGGTTATTTGCAAAATTTCCAATGAGTTTTGTCATATTTTCCGTAAAATGTGATGATCATTTGCAATTAATTGGTGAAAATTCATATAATTGTCTTTTGAAACAAACTTGCAATTATTTTTGTCAATTTGTAGATCGATGGAAGTTTTAAAATGATCGAAGTTCGTAACGTAGAATCTGACAAACCAAGACATCTAGATCTTTATTATTCATGTTATTTAAATAAAAATGTTTGAAATTGAGTTGTCTTTGTGTTTTCCTTTGCTGAAACTGAATAAAGAATGTCCTGTGTCCTTCATTCTAACAGCGATTGACAAACGAAAATAAGTGACCGCCATTTTTGTTTCCAATGTAAATAACCACGTGCACAGGTAAAAGCAAAAATTGTTTTTTTTTTAATTCAAAGTAGGCTAAATCACAATTGATTTCAGATCTATAAACAATTATCACTTCAGATTGAAATGAAAATGAATTATGAAATACTTTTAATGAAAAAAAAAAAGATAGAAACAGATTAGAGATTATAAACTCACATGTAAACAAACCGTTTCTTCATCACAAATATCTTTTATCGATTAAAATTAAAATTTTTGAAATCATTTCTGCAGTATTTAAAATGTTTTATTGGAATATAACACTGGGATGGAATAAAAGATTGTTGGATTATAGTTGTATTTAAATATGTACAAGGTAAAGTTTCTATATTTAAAATGTAGGTCATCTGGGTTATCAAAATACATGCAATACGTTAAGAAGTTTATGAAGAAAAAAAAATCACAAAAACTTCATTTCACTTTTATTTATTAAAAGGCAATAACTTTCATTCAACAAAATTCTTTAATATAACTCTGGTAAACTGTGGCTAACATCTGACCATCTGTATACAGCTATCAGCTGATTCCAAAACTTCCGGTCTGATACGCTTTTCGTTTTATCGCAAAGTCCGCTTAATTGCAAAATTTTCTCTGACAAATAGGCTTTGCAAATAAGCGGAATCCACTGTATTATATGAAGAACACAATTGAGTTATTTGTGGTTATAGGAATTCGGTGTTTGAGTTCACTTAACTACAATGTAATATTGAGGCAATATCACTTCTGTTTAAAAGCTTTAAGTTCATGAGGGTACCACCCCCTCAGAGTCATTTCTTAAGCAATAATATGATTTTGTGTGATAAAATTTTCAGATGATAAGTTTTAAAATTCTGTTAACAAGATGTACTATGAGCCATTGCTCACTAGTGATACCCACCGTTTTCGATAATGTCGAAAAATAAACGAAGTCGTCAAATATCAAGCGGCTGTAATGATTAGTTGCAGAGAAAAGTGTGAATAAAAATTTTGTTACTGACAGATGGAGGCACACATGTACAGAACCACAAAGGTAAAACAATATTCCCCCCTCTCCTTTGGAGCAGGGGTATAAAAAGTGTAGTTTCATCTGTCTCAGTTAAAGTTGACCCTAACAGGATTTTGTTTAATCTGTTTAGACCTGTTTGGTTTCCTGCTCCTAACAATATTTTTGAATTTTCAAAAGTCTCGGGCACAAGGGTACCTGATGAAGGTTAATCTGAAGGTACACAATAAATCTGATAAGTGATGTTTATTTCAATTAAACTTTTTACTCAACTAAACATTTCTATAATGTATCCTGAATAGGTACCTACAAATAGGTAAAGATCTACATACCTATATACAGATTACTGTTTGCATTTAACACCTGTAATATTCCCTGCGACGCACCCTCAACAACTGTGTTGTCTTTGTTGTCTATCTTGAGAGTTCCTTGCCTTCCAAGTCTATATAAAAAATAATGTGAAATTGAGAATTAAATATCTGTGACTTCTTTTAAAGGAAAGATGGAACGTTATGTAAAACTTCAGGCTTTTATACCATGAAAAATATTATAGCTGCCATTTTTTCAGTGGAAAGTTTTAAAAAAAGAACTCTATCGCCATGTACAGCCTGTAACAATGGAAAGCCGGCAAAATTCAGATAGGATATCAGATCCATAGGGGTTATTAAACAAAGCCCATATTTCAGTTCATTTTTTTCTTAGAAAATATACATTCATGAATGATTGAAACATCTGAGATGATTTTGGTAATCGAGACAAAAGAGCAGAATGATAATTCAACATTTTACAACGTATAATAAAGGAAACGTATTGGACAGATCTAGATTTCCAAAAGCAGAATCATGCTTTTAGGTGAAATAAAATCATGTCTGACTGCATGTATTATACTTTTTTATAATTAAAAGCAACTTTTGCTGTTAAATAAAATACAGTGAACTCCACTTAATTAGATATCTGTTAATAGAATATTGCTCTTATTTGCAGAAGATTTTTAAACACCAAACCATTCACCATATATTCTATGTTGATTACTCCTGATAATTGCATAATGAATTGCTAAGAAACCTCTTAATTGCATAATTTTCTTTCTAAATAATGATTTTTTTTTGGGGCCGAAATTTGAAATAAAGTCAAGATACTTGACTGAAAATATCTTATAAAAATTAATAAAACACAACTTAATGGCTTTTTAGGTCAAATTAATTACAAAATTGTTTACAAAGTTTATAATACACTTTTTTATATTGTAATTATCTTAATTAGTGACAATAGAAATGATACATATTGCGTTTTTACATGAAAAGAAATATTTCAACTTATATGCTTCCAGCAATGAACATTTGTGCAAATTGACAAGACAAAAGTGCCAAAAATAATTAACATTTGCGCAAAAAAAAATAAAAATGGACAGTTGCGCCATTTTTACCTTTACGTTTGCCTGTTACTATGAAATTTTTTAATTATTCACAAAAACATTGTACGATTACCCTTGTATTCTAAAACTACACCAAATAAAAGAGCTAAAATTTATCAACTAAAAGTTACGACACAATTAAAACACTAATACATGCTGCAAAACGAAGTTAGTTGTGAAATTTTTATTTGAACATCTTCATGACTGTTTTTCGCTTTAAAATTTGATAAAATATGTATCCATTTAATATCAGATTTTTATTCCCTTCTTTGTAAAAAAAATCTTAAACTCCATGTTAAAACTTGCCAAAGTTTCAAAAACACTAAAAAACCAAAGGCAATAAAGATGAAAAACTGTTATAAAATTTGATAAATTTAATTCAAAAAGTTTTAATAAAATGGTGCAAATGTCCATCACCCAAGCATACTCTTGTTAATTGCATCATTTATTCTGACAAAAATGTATCCAATTAGGGGGACTCTACTGTACAATAATGTCTTTCTGACATTACTAGTTGTACACAGTGTCTATGAGAAAAGTTTTGGACAAGTTTGTTTTATAGTGAAGAAAACAAGGAATAAAATATGAAACGGTGCTGACAATTCTTTAAGCTACATGTAAGTCAGAATAATGTTTTAGGAATGCTGGATAGTGATAGCGGTAAAACGTTACCTTGTGACCTCTATCGTATGACCATAACCATCGTTGATTTTCTCTAAGGATCGTAACACGGCTGGACCACTTCCTAACTCAAAACTGAAAAAAAAATCACAGGGAGCATGATGATAAAACATTCTGATCATGAAGACAACTTCCTGGAAACCTCTGTTTTATAATAACCAATAGTAACATCAGGAAAAGGGGGATGTCATAATCTCAAGTCAGCTGTAGTGTATAATATACATGTACTTCAACATAAATTTGAATTTTTTCTTCTGTTCCTTTCTCAAAATCCATTTACAATACTTACAATATAAATTCAATCAAAGTGCATAGCACTGGTAGGGTTAGGTTGCTAGCATTTGACTTTTATTTGTACAAACATTGCTGATGATTATTTCAATGCTTTTTGTTTGTACAATGTATTGCAAAATAGGTTTTGGTATTGAATTCTTTTTATTAACAGTATTATTTACAAGGAAATATATCAATTATGAAAGTTAACGAGCTCTGTGGAAAAAGTGTCTATTATATAATAATGTTCCTGTGGGTAGGTGACTGATTTTTTTTTAAATTGACAGCATATGTATTGCTTTGGTTTCAAAATATACAGTGATTTTTTAAAACGTATATTTTCGCAACACAGTGTATCTGAGCTGAAGGTTCTACTACTCAACTTTACTGCGCATGTCTGTACATAAATATGCACTAATCAATCAAAGAAAGCACGAGTCGGCTAACGCTTCTTGAATTATCACTCTAAATTGAATTTTTTTAAAAAGTCAAACGCATAATAATGATTTGATGAATTAAAATAAACAGAAATCAAAGGTCTTCAAGTTATTAAGGTTATATAAAAAGACAAAGTTTGGACAATTGTAGAAGGGGGTCATTTCTATTTACACTACATTGCGCATGTGCAGGTAGATCAGAACGTAAACATTCAAGCTTTCAATTAAAATAAACCCATTATACCTTCGATAATACAGTTTTCTAAATTAATGATAAACACAGTGTTTTTCAATCTTAATGTGCAAGTTGTCGGAATTTCAAATAACCTGTATGCAATTCTATCACTGACCAACAGGTTTGACAAAATGAAGTCACGATGATCAGGTCAAAAGGTTAATCAAATACACAAAAAGAACGTAAACATTCAAGCTTTCAATTAAAATAAACCCATTATACCTTCGATAATACCGTTTTCTAAATTAATGATAAACACAGTGTTTTTCAATCTTAATGTGCAAGTTGTCGGCATTTCAAATAACCTGTATGCAATTCTATCACTGACCAACAGGTTTGACAAAATGAAGTCACGATGATCAGGTCAAAAGGTTAATCAAATACACAAAATACCATCAGAATTACAAGAAGAATAAGCAAATAATGTGCAAAATATGTTCTGTATAAGTTAACAATCACGTTCACAACAAAAATGGAACTTACCTTTGAAATCTTTTGAAAATAAACCTGATTGTAATCCTTCCCAAAATATCCGTGCAAATGTAAACATTCAAAATCCTTACGCCGATAGCATTGTACACTTTAAAAGGTGCGAATACTTTACACGGCTTTCAAAACAAAAAGGAAATCGTCAATAAAACACACATCTTTTATTAAATAACTGGACAATTACACTTCTCGGTGTGTTTCAGTTACATTTCTATTAAAAAACAACTGCACCAGCAACAACAAATATTAGGACTATTTTACCGCGGAATGTTTATTTTCTTATATGATATTCCAATATAAACATAGTCGTAATTCGAAAAATATGGAGGTTTCTTTGCGCATGTGTCATCTCAAAATCGAGATAAAAAGCTGCTTAACTAGCCTTGCTTAAGCTTCAATCCTAGATAAGCTTGCATATTTACTCATAAAAACATAGTTTCAAAAACTTCTGGTCCAACTTTTTCCACAAAACACCAGATTTCCAAAGTTTCCTTCATTGTCTAACCAAACGACCGACGGCATAAGGGTTTTGGTTGCTTAGCAACCTAACCCTAAAAATTTGTTAGTGGGGTACAGGTGGGGGATTGAAATACAAATATTTATATATAAAAAGCTTTTAAGACTTCATCTATAATACTGATTGCTACGGTATGATTATTAGTATTGTATTGTTATATTGTGTTTGTTTGTTTTGTTTGTTTAGTTGCTGTTTTATGCCGTTTTCAGCACATTTGGCTATTTTGCGAGGAAGCAGGAGTACCTGGAGAAAACCACAACCTTTGGTAGGAAAATTGGCAATCCTTGTCAATTTAGATCGGGGTTGAACACACCCCGCCACAGGTGAGATTCGAACTCACAACCTCAGCGTTGACAGGCTAGTGATCATTAGTAGTCATGACGAACTACCTAGACTACTCGGCCATCGAGGCCCCTATTGTCTTTGTTGTAACATGAATGTACATATGTGATATAATAAAATAAATATAAAAACAAAATGAAGATAACTTCTGATCTCCGAATTGAAAAAAAAGATATATACCACATAAATGAAACTTTATTTTGTAAATTCATCTTTAAGGTGTACAATGACATATCCTTACGAATGTCTAATTTTTTTTCAATTTAAAATCTTCAGATATTAGTATAAACATAAAATTTTGAACAAACAGAAACAAAATTTAGAATATGAAGAACATACTTGTATTCAACGAATCCATCTTTAAGGCCTACCGACACATAATCTTTAGTCTGTTGGCTTTGTCCGAACGTTGTGGCCTGACCCTGGTAGAAAATGAGTCCATTGGGTACAGTAGTTCTAACTGTGAATTTTACTATTTGTTTTTTCTGAGTCTGGCTTAAGAAGGATTTGTCAAATTCCAAAAATCCATTTCCGGAAACACTCAACTTTTCTCCCAGTGGGGTGGCTGTAAAAAAAAAGTTATGAAATAAAATAATTAGGCCAAAATAAAAACCAAACTTATATGTCTTAAAATGTTCTCAAAAATTAATTTGGTAGGCATTTTGTTAGTATTTTTTCAAAACTTTCAAATTCCTTGTTAAAACACCCAGTTTAATGTAAAAAATCCACATTAAGGTGGTTGGGTTTTAAGAAAAATGCAATTTTACTTTTATTTGGCCAAAGTAGAATATAAATGAGAAATATTACAAAACAAATTACTTTTATATCAAGAAGTTTATTACCTCATTGTTGCAAAAGGTAGTCGTTTTTCATAAAAAAACAAATAAAAAGAAAAGGCAACCTAAAGCAACTGAAAAACTTGCCATTTTCATTTTAAAAGATTTTCAGTTAATAAAGTTTTAAATCCTGTTAAAACTAGGGTTTCAGCTTCCTTAAGGATTTTTCCTGAACTGTCAAGGCCCGTTTGGTAGTAGTGCTCACAATGTTTTGGTATTTTTGGGGTTTTTTTTTCCAACAATTTGGATTAAGGTAATTCGGATCATATATAAAGAATTCAGGTACCTGGCATCATATGGTACTTTGACCCACATTGGTATTGAACCCATTATGGAAAACTGACCTCCAATTTTTGTGGATAAAAATGGGATTCAACAGGAGCTTCCATGATGAGGTTCCAAATTCTATGAAGAGAATATAAGTACCATATTATATTTTGACCCATGTTGTATTGTGACCACAGGGTCAATATCCCATGGAGTCAAAATAGCATATGACACTGGGTTTAATAAGTACTTACTGCCTTCACAATGCACTCCAATATAACCTAATGGACAGTCACATCTGTATCCGTCATCTGTGATACTACAAGGGGCGTTGTTCTGACAAGGCTTCTTTGTCAAACATACATTTATCTGTGTCTCACAATTATTTCCTGAAAAAAACATTGAAAAACAAATTAATTCTTTAACAAGAAGCTGCATCACTATTTGGAAAACCTGTAATTGTAGGTAAAAACTGCACAATTTAATCTTTACTGCATGCTGATTGTTTTTATTCTTTTTGTCGTAGGTGTAGCCTCCTGGCATTTGTTTGTTTTTTTCCTTTTTCATGAGCTTGACTTGTTGTTGGAATTCAATTTTAATTTCTCTTCCTACTGCTTTTTGGCTAAGGTATTCTTTTGCCGATAGATTTACTTTTGATAAATTTAATCCAAAATTAATAAACAACCTTGATGCATAATGTAATTAAATAACCCCCCCCCCACCCTTTGCCAAATGTGAAGATACATGTATATGTAACATGAAAACTGTTTAATTCTCAAATAAACCCTTGCACATCTGGTACCATAAAAATTCGTAAGGGTTCCGCGGAACCCAGTGTCTCGCCTACTTTTGATGTTGTCTATATTTTCAGTGTGATAGGTGAATGCACATAATAGAATGCAATGTTAAGTCCATTTATACGTAAAAAACTGAAAAACAGAAATAAATATTTTACAAAATTTTCTCCTGGATACAATCTTTATATCATAAACAAGTTTCTGTCCAAATTTGGTAAAATTCCTGGATAGTTTAAGAAAGTTATTAAAATTTTAAAAACTTTAACCACAGAGTGAATGTAATGTTTCCTGGCAGAAAAACTAAGTCCATTTATAAGTAAAATACGGAAAAATTTTTTTTTTTTTTACTAAATTTACTTCTGGATACTATATTATGATCATAAACAAGCTTCTGTCCAAGTTTGGTACAAATCCAGGATAGTTTAAGAAAGTTATTAAAATTTTGAAAACTTTAACCACAGAATGAATGTAATGTTTCCTGGCAGAAAAACTAAGTCCATTTATAAGTAATATACAGAAAAACTGGAATTTTTATTTTACAAAATTTACTTCTGGATACTATCTTATGATCATAAACAAGCTTCTGTCCAAGTTTGGTACAAATCCAGGATATTTTAAGAAAGTTATTAAAATTTTAAAAACTTTAACCACAGAGTGAATGTAATGTTTCCTGGCAGAAAAACTAAGTCCATTTATAAGTAAAATACGGAAAAACTGGAATTTTTTTTTTACAAAATTTCCTTCTGGATACTATCTTATGATCATAAACAAGCCTCTGTCCAAGTTTGGTAGAAATCCAGGATAGTTTAAGAAAGTTATTAAAATTTCAAAAACTTTAACCACAGGGTGAATATTTGTGGACGCCGCCGCCGCCGACGACGACGGAATGTAGGATCGCTATGTCTCGCTTTTTCGACAAAAGTCGAAGGCTCAACAAAAATGAAAACAGCATTAATTCATAATATAAATGAATTATGAACATGCAATGCTAAAATATATATAAAAAATAAATTTACCAGTAAACTTGGTTGGACAGAGACATCTATATTCAAGAGAAGATAACCTTTCACAAGTTCCTCCATTCAAACATGGCCGACGGTTACAAATATTCCTTTCTCCACAGTCCTGTACATCGTAAGTCTCCACGGCCGTTCCAATCAAGTCTATTGGCTTGGAATTAATTTTTACCTATAGAATAGGATTCAATAATATCATAATACTTTACTATTAATCTTGATCCACAAACGTTCTGTCTGAATTTTCCCCTTGCTTTTTAAGAAGTTATTGATATGGACAAAGACCTGCAATGAAGTTTGATTAGGGGGACAAAACAAATAAATAAAAACGGACGATTGAACCTGCTGTGACAAAACAGATTATGACAACTGAACAACTGAGACAATTTTCATAAAAAGATTCCAAGGGATTAAATGAATAATACCGGGTAAGCTGGAGCACTGAGTAAATTGAATTGGGATTTCAACAATTGAGACAGGGGATAGCAACATGTCACTCATTTTAAATCAGTTTGATTTAGAAGGTTATACAGCCTACCAGGAATGATACAGAACAGAACAAATCACATATTTGACAAGTCAATTTAAAAAAAAAGAGGAAAAAAGCCTCCCTTTCTCATCCATTTTTTTCAAAATTGGCCTGAGAACCTTTAGAGAATTTTTTTCATGGCCTAAGTAGCCACCTACCTCTGCCACACATCCTGCCATTCCATTACTGATTGCTAAGTTTTGTGGCAGTTTTATATCAGGGTCAGTGCCACCAATAAATAACATGGTCCTCAGATCTAAACCAATAGTGGTTCCTGGAGATACATCTGACAAATACAAAAGAAGTATGTAAACAGTGGTTATTGGGAAGAATATACATGTATTACCATATATTGTCTATCAATTTATTCTAAATATAAAATTAAACACAAAATTTTGTAGTCCCATTTTTTATTCTCCGAGAAGAGGAAACTCTAATTTGAAGATGTAAACTTTTAACTTTCCTAAAAGAATTTAAGGATTTATCCAAGAAATTTTCTAAAGCACAATGCTCAACACGGAGCATTTGAATTTATGAATAATAACAAAAAATCAATTAAATAAAAAATTGTGCTAAGCTTTGTAGACTATGAAACAACTTTATTCAACATAAAGAACAGACTTGTATGTACTACACTAGAAAGTGTCCAGATTAAAACAACTAAAAAACAGGATACTATTACATGTACCTAAATTCAATAGATGAAGAAAGTTGACATTAAAACACAAAATATAAGACCCATTTTAGAATAGATTATTGAAAAGTGTTTTAAGAAGATAAAATCATCAAAATGCTTTCTTTTACTATTATTTGTTAAATCAAATAGGCCACTTGTGTGATTTTGAATATCAAGATTGTTATAGCTGCAACAGTTTCTCAAATACACTATCATCATGCAAAACTTTGTTACAATCATTCAGTACATGCAACTCACTATTTTGTTAAAGAATGATTTACAATGAAACAAGAACGATGTAGATTTAGGTCACCGCTACCAGATTAAATAAAATAATCATTTAAAGATGCCCAAAGAAGCTTCGGAGTGTTTAAGCTTGGATTTCATTGGTCTCCGAATAATGGCACTTGCATGAAATTTCAGGACAAATAAATCATTCCAACCTTTAATAAAATGCTCCGCTGGGCGCAGCTAGATACGACCGCAGATGTCGAACCCTGAATAGTTGGGGCAATTATGAACACAACATTCAAGCTTGATACAATACTGAATTTGGATTGTGAATAAATATTTGACACATCATAGGTTTCTGACATAGAATGAATGTTGTCTAAGAACTTAAAAATTTTTAATTTACCTATTCAAACCATATCAGTATTATTTGTTTTTATATATAAATCAGAAATAACCAATTTAAAATTGGGCACACATATCAATTTCTTGCTATTGCGCAATACTGTGCAATTGAAGATTTCTTGCTATTGCACAATACTGTACAATTGAAAATTTCTTGAAATATTTGACACATAATAGGTTTCTGACACAGAATAACTGAAATCAAAGAACTTAGAATTGGTCATATGATTTCAATTTATATTCAATTTTTTGCTTCTTGTGCAATACAA
The DNA here is from genome assembly GCA_028015205.1 of Mytilisepta virgata. NCBI lineage: Eukaryota > Metazoa > Mollusca > Bivalvia > Mytilida > Mytilidae > Mytilisepta > Mytilisepta virgata. Next base: position 36,094,046 of record CM051511.1, on the reverse strand, counting down.
TATGCTTTGGAGAATTGACCCCCCCCCAAAAAAAATAATAATTTACCCCTTTTTTTAGCTTTTGTGCAATACACTATGAAATTGCACATTGACCCCCCCCTCCCAAAAAAAACAAAAAACAATAAAATTTATTGTAACCCCCCCCCCCCCTTTTTTGCTAAAAAAATTTTGAAATTTTCTTTTTAATTCATGAACAGGGATGAAAGTGATGTTTGATGAAAAAAGAGGAAAATGTAAGGCCGGGGGTTTGGGGGCTGCCTAAGCCCCCAGCAGGGTCCAGTCCTCTGATTTGAAGATTTTAGGCTTGTTTCTGACATGTCCTGAACATAGTGTTTCATCATTTTCCATACCATGCATTTTGATATTTTGAAAACAATTTGAGGACAATTTCATGAATTTTAAGAAACTTTATCTTTTACTTAAGTACCTCATCACTTTATTTTACATAAAAAATGGATTACTAATACTCTTTACAGACATCTATAGTTAAGGCAAACATAATTTTCGCTCTTCAAAACTTTTAATATCGATCTTCAGACTTTTCTTTGTCAAGGTCGATCACGTATGCAATGAACTGATACCGAATGTCAACTGTTGAGGGTTGAGGACCGCATTGGCAACACAATAATTAAGTAACCAGTTCACTGAGTTCATACTGGTTTACGATACATGATTTACCTACTAACAGTATGTGCATACACGGAACCAGTTCATTGTTTACTTTTCAATCGCTGAAACACAAGAAAACCGTCACCAATCACCCAAATAATCAGACCGATTTTACTGATCTTTTCTCTGAGCGATATGATGACCGAAATAAAAACAAACAACACTAGGAATCACCAAGTAAGGGTGAAATTAAGACATCACCCCCCCCCCCCCCCCCCCCTCTAAAATTTTCTCAACGGATTTACACGTATCTCAAAAATGACCAAATCGGCATCAGAAAAAGCGGAAATGCGCAGATCCGCGGAAAACTTTCATCCCTGTTATGAAATATGAAATGAGAAAAAAATTGCCCCCTCCCCAATTTCTCATTTACCCCCCCCTAAATTTTGTTTTCAACCCCCCCCCCCCCCCATTTCTTTATACTTTGCAACCATAACAGCCCATTTAAATACACCATAACATATTAAAATAGAAAATGACATCATAGTCATGGATGGCAAATTTTAAATATACATAATTTAAAAGCAGTTTAGATGAGATAAACAAAAAAGCTTCATCAGCAAATTTTATATTGGCAAATTTCCAATGAAATTTGTTAATAATAAAGTTTTGATAACAGGGCACACATATCAATTTCTTGCTATTGCACAATACTGTGCAATTGAAAATTTCTTCAAATATTTGACACATAATAGGTTTCTGACACAGAATAACTGAAATCAAAGAACTTAGAATTGGTCATATGATTTGAATTTATATTCAATTTTTTGCTTCTTGTGCAATACAATATGCTGTGGAGAATTGCCCCCCCCCCCAAAAAAAAAAAATAATTTACCCCTTTTTTACCTTTAATTTTGGACCCCGATTTGGACCAACTTGAAAACTGGGCCCATAATAAAAAAAACTAAGTACATGTTTAGATTCAGCATATCAAAGAACCCCAAGAATTCAATTTTTGTTAAAATCAAACAAAGTTTAATTTTGGACCCTTTGGACCTTAATGTAGACCAATTTGAAAACGGGACCAAAAATTAAGAATGTAAATGCATGGTTAGATTCGGCATATCAAAGAACCCCAATAGTTCAATTTTCGATGAAATCAAACAAAGTTTAATTTTGGACCCCGATTTGGACCAACTTGAAAACTGGGCCCATAATAAAAAAACTAAGTACATGTTTAGATTCAGCATATAAAAGAACCCAAAGAATTCAATTTTTGTTAAAATCAAACTAAGTTTAATTTTGGACTCTTTGGACCTTAATGTAGACCAATTTGAAAACGGGACCAAAAATTAAGAATCTAAATGCACGGTTAGATTCGGCATATCAAAGAACCCCAATAGGTCAATTTTCAATGAAATCAAACAAAGTTTAATTTTGGACCCTTTTGGCCCCTAATTCCTAAACTGTTGGGACCAAAACTCCAAAAATCAATCCAAACCTTCCTGTTGTGGTCATAAACCTTGTGTTTAAATTTCATAGATTTCTATTTACTTATACTAAAGTTATTGTGCAAAAACCAAAAAAAATGCTTATTTGGGCCCTTTTTTAGCCCCTAATTCCTAAACTGTTGGGACCAAAACTCCCAAAAACAATCCCAACCTTCCTTTTGTGGTCATAAACCTTGTGTTAAAATTTCATAGATTTCTATTTACTTATACTAGAGTTATTGTGCAAAAACCAAGAAAAATGCTTATTGGGCCCTTTTTTGGCCCCCAATTCTTAAACTGTTGGGACCAAAACTCCCAAAATCAATCCCGACAAATCAAACGACAATGACGACGACGACGCCAACGTCATACCAATATACGACCGCAAAAATTTTGCGGTCATATAAAAATATATCAATTCATAAGAGAATTAGTGGAATTTATCCTGCAATCAAACCATTTCCAGTCTAATAAAAGGGGTAGAATAAACTTTAGTTGTATTAGGTCAATGACCTAATAAAGTCTACTGGTGCTTGCTTACATGAAGAGTGCGAGGAGCGTAGCGAATGTACCAGATGACGTTGTGGCGTTTCCCGCATTTTCACTAGAGTTGAATTTCAACTTCAAACGTAAGTTTAAGGCATTTTACGCATCTAAAGGGGATTGCAGGATAAAGACAATACAAAGTCATTGTCGAAAAATATATAATTAATTTAGGCTCGCTGCGAAACATGGGGAAAAGGCTCACTAAAGCTTGCCTTTTCTCATGTTTCTAAAGCTCGCCCAAATAAATTTTATTATTATTTCCGACAATGACTATGTATTGTATATTTATAGTGCTTTTATGTTTTTTCCAGTCATTATACGACCGCAAAATTGGTATGACGTTGGCGTCGTCGTCAGCGTCGTCGTCCGAAGACATTTGGTTTTCGCACTATAACTTTAGTATAAGTTAATAGAAATCTATGAAATTTAAACACAAGGTTTATGACCACAAAAGGAAGGTTGGGATTGATTTTGGGAGTTTTGGTCCCAACTGTTTAAGAATCAGGGGCCAAAAAGGGGCCCAATAAGCATTTTTCTTGGTTTTCGCACAATAACTCTAGTATAAGTAAATAGAAATCTATGAAATTTTAACACAAGGTTTATGACCACAAAAGGAAGGTTGGGATTGTTTTTGGAAGTTTTGGTCCCAACAGTTTAGGAATTAGGGGCTAAAAAAGGGCCCAAATAAGCATTTTTCTTGGTTTTTGCACAATAACTTTAGTATAAGTAAATAGAAATCTATGAAATTTAAACACAAGGTTTATGGCCACAAAAGGAAGGTTGGGATTGATTTTTGGAGTTTTGGTCCCAACAGTTTAGGAATTAGGGGCCAAACGGGTCCAAAATTAAACTTTGTTTGATTTCATCGAAAATTGAACTATTGGGGTTCTTTGATATGCCGAATCTAACCGTGCATTTAGATTCTTAATTTTTGGTCCCGTTTTCAAATTGGTCTACATTAAGGTCCAAAGGGTCCAAAATTAAACTTAGTTTGATTTTAACAAAAATTGAATTCTTGGGGTTCTTTGATATGCTGAATCTAAACATGTACTTAATTTTTTTTTATTATGGGCCCAGTTTTCAAGTTGGTCCAAATCGGGGTCCAAAATTAAACTTTGTTTGATTTCATCGAAAATTGAACTATTGGGGTTCTTTGATATGCCGAATCTAACCGTGCATTTACATTCTTAATTTTTGGGTCCCGTTTTCAAATTGGTCTACATTAAGGTCCAAAGGGTCCAAAATTAAACTTAGTTTGATTTTAACAAAAATTGAATTCTTTGGGTTCTTTGATATGCTGAATCTAAACATGTACTTAGTTTTTTAATTATGGGCCCAGTTTTCAAGTTGGTCCAAATCGGGGTCCAAAATTAAAGCTAAAAAAGGGGTAAATTTTTTTTTTTTGGGTGGGGGGGGGGGGGGCAATTCTCCACAGCATATTTTATTGCACAAGAAGCAAAAAATTTAATATAAATTCAAATCATATGACCAATTCTAAGTTCTTTATTTCAGTTATTCTGTGTCAGAAACCTATTATGTGACAAATATTTGAAGAAATTTTCAATTGCACAGTATTGCACAATAGCAAGAAATTGATATGTGTGCCCTGTTATCAAAACTTAATTATTAACAAATTCCATTGGAAATTTGCCAATATAAAATGTGCTGATGAAGCTTTTTTGTTTATCTCATCTAAACTGCTTTTAAATTATGTATATTTAAAATTTGCCATCCATGACTATGATGTCATTTTCTATTTTAATATGTTATGGTGTATTTAAATGGGCTGTTATGGTTGCAAAGTATAAAGAAATGGAGGGGGGGGGGGTGTTGAAAACAAAATTTAGGGAGGGGGGGGGGGTAAATGAGAAATTGGGGAGGGGGTAATTTTTTTCTCATTTCATATTTTATAAATTAAAAAGAAAATTTCAAATTTTTTTTAGCAAAAAAAGGGAGGGGGGTTACAATAAATTTTATTGTTTTTTGTTTTTTTTTGGGAGGGGGGGGGGGGTCAATGTGCAATTTCATAGTGTATTGCACAAAAGCTAAAAAAAGGGGTAAATTATTATTTTTTTTTTTTTTTGGGGGGGGGGGGGGGGGGCAATTCTCCACAGCATATTGTATTGCACAAGAAGCAAAAAACTGAATATAAATTGAAATCATATGACCAATTCTAAGTTCTTTGATTTCAGTTATTCTGTGTCAGAAACCTATTATGTGTCAAATATTTCAAGAAATTTTCAAATGCACAGTATTGCGCAATAGCAAGAAATCTTCAGTTGCACAGTATTGCACAATAGCAAGAAATTGATATGTGTGCCCAATTTTAAATTTTAAATTGGTTATTTCTGATTTATATATAAAAACAAATAATACTGATATGGTTTGAATAGGTAAATTAAAAATTTTTAAGTTCTTAGACAACATTCATTCTGTGTCAGAAACCTATGCTGTGTCAAAAATTTATTCACAATCCAAATTCAGTATTATATCAAGCCTGAATGTTGTTTTCATAATTGCCCCAACTGTTCAGGGTTCGACATCTGCGGTCGTATCTAGCTGCGCCCAGCGGAGCATTTTATTTTTATTTGCAATAAACACATTTTTTCTGTATTTTATTTCCTCCTTAATGGAGGAGACTGATCCATGCAATGTGCAATTTTGGAATAGCGTTTTATAAAGAGAAAAAAATAATAATAAAGTCAGTAAATAAGTTTTTTCAAGTTACCATAGCAAAGGAAGACATTTTATTCCAGATAAAACACATAATATGCAGTTTTTGATGTAGCAAATAAATTTTTTATCTTATCTACAGTTAAAAAGAAATCTGGCTCATACCCAACTGTGGAGTGCGCTCTACAATTGCTAACCTCTTTTTGAGAAAAACAGAGTTAGTCCATAATAACCGCATAATATCAGTTAGATAAAATTTCTGATAAATTTTAAACATATTACTTTAAATTCTATAAATAAAGCTAATAAGAGAGCAGTGAAGAAAAAGTTTATAAATTACAACCAATAAAAGAACCTATGCAAGTTTAAATTTGTTTTCTTATTGTGGTTAAGGAGAAGTAATAGATCAAAAACTGATGCCAACAAAGTCACTAGCTATAGTAGACAATATACTGAGATCTCTACCTATTGCGCTCCTTTTAGCAAGACACAAAAAAAATGATGGATAAACAGTTTGATAACTTATCGCTCATGCAGAGCTCTATATTAGTGAAAAATTAAATAACCAATTGAGTGGTAGAACCAGTTAGAAGAAAAGCTTTGCCATACAGATAGAAAAGCAGTAATAAAACAGCAATCTCTGATTATCATACAGTTCCTCGCTATGTCATTTGATTATACCAAGTGCTCTTGATATGAAAATATACAGTGGAACTTGAGTTGCTATGACAACCAAGATACCAACAAAAACAGTTAAAATAAAAGGGTAGTTTTTGAAAAATTTGAGTTCAAGCAACTGAAGTTCCAATGTATATAATTTTTGCTACTTTTGAAATTAGGCATCAAATAATAAAATTTTTTTTTTAGGATTAAAAAATAAAAATACATGAATAAAATAAAAAATACAAACAAAAAAAAACACTGCTGATCGTTCATGATAAATATATTCTGTAAATGTTTATGTCACAACACTGTCGACGTATTACAAACATGTAAAATTATTTCTACTATAAATGTTAATAATTTAGTTTTCTGATTGAAAAAATATTAAACATCCCAAATACAGCCAAAAAAGACCTAATTACCACTTGGTGTGAGCTTCTACTCTGTTTTGTGATTTTTTTAATTCATTTCAGATTGTCTATCTGAAATTACTCCATAAAAATATAATAGTATTGTCACAATAACGGTAATATTGAAAACTCAACAATCAAAAGCATTTTGATTGTTGAATACTTTTAGCACCCTTATGTGATAAAATTATTTTGAAGTCAGCCATGTCAATTTTGGCAAAATGTTTCTTTCAATATCATCAGTCAACATGCCCACTTTGTCGTCTTGTAGTTGTCATATGCTTCAGTGATCATGCTATTATAGAAAGCGCTGATTAACCTCATGTGCATTTTTGTGCTGTGAATATCACATTTTGAAGCAAGGGGTACCCTATGCCTTTACCAAATGATAAAGAAGAAATTTTATAATCATATAATAATATATATTATATATAATAAATCTCTTATCATACAACACTTTGTCAAACTTAACATTTTGAAAAAATAATGTCTGGCTCAAATGTTACGGCAATGTAACCAAATGATTTGAAGCAGGCAGCTAAATGAAGCTCTTTGTGTCTAAATACTAATACAAATATGAGTAAAACTAATACTAGTACACATTTAAATCTGTCACCTCAATGCAAACCCACACCAAGTGATAATGTTCTGACGCCAAAGAAGACAGAAAGCGATTAAAAAAAAAAACAATATCTCAAGCAGTGCTGATACCTCGTCTGTAGCGATAACGCCTCAATAAGTGGTAGTTGTAGTAATTTCTATAGCGATTGTTGTAGTAACTCCACGGCCATACTGAGGGCAATAAAATTATACATAATCAAGTTGAGCTAATGAGCAAGATTTTAACTTCAAAAGATGGCAAGCAAATCCAATGAAATAACATCATAAGGCCATTTATTTTTAATTAATTGGTTTACAGATTTTTTTTTTTAAAAATAGGGTTGGTCGGTCGGAAAAAAAAGAGGGACAATCATGTACAATGAAGACTGATTTTAAACAATCTTGGTTATATTGCCAAATATACAACAGTTGCAAATGATCAGTTTAAGACTTTTTGACTATTCATTTTGCTGTCTTTACCTTAATCATCTGTTGTTCCCTTTTAAAGGGATCTGACTCCTCAACATACATTTTCACTTAGAAAATGAGTGGATTCGATATCTTACGGAATCAAGATATTCATATAAATGAACTTAAAAGCTGCATAGATTCTATTAGGAAATTTGTTTCATAAAACTTGTTTTGGAAGTGACATCAACTAACGGCTATAAATATATTTTATTTTTGGATCATGTTTACAAGTATTTTATTGATGGATAATCTATTTTTTGACGAATTGGAATATAATCTTTAATGAAATTTTGATGCAAAAAGGATTTTAATTTATTTTTAGTTTTGGGATGGCTGATTTCAGAGGGTCGGCGATAATAAAAAAACAAAATTTTCAGTTTTATTTTTTTCTTCAAATCGCCAAAATCGTATCGGCGGATCCATAAACCAACTAAATAAAAATAAATGGCCTAATAATATTGAAGCACATATAAAATTTCTTCTAAAAGAAAATCAGTCAGAAATATTAAAATTTTTTTTAATAAAAAAACTGTATTGGAAGAAAGTAGATTGCAATCACAAGTCAAATTTAAGCAATATTTTATAGATAAAAAATTTTGCAATTCAAAAACATCCAGTTGAAAACAGACATAAAAGCAAATTTAAGAAGTAGTTATTTCAAACTTTCATTCAGAGAAATTTGCATACCTTCACAAAAAAGACTTGAGGATTCATTCAGAGAAATTTGCATACTTTCACAAAAATTTCAGACTTTGTACAGAAGAGATGAAAGGTTCATTCAAAGAATTTTGCAATTTTCACAAAGAATTTAAAAGTTCATTCATTTAACTTTCATAGACACAATTCTCAACATGAAGATAAAGAGTTATCTCACCTTTGACAGGCTCTTCATTATTAACTATTAATGTTCCTTCCTGTCCACTCTTTGAAGCAACGACCTTGACCCATTCATTAGCTGTGAGCCGCCTCCTACTGCTTAGAACAGCTGGACCTAGAATTAATAATTGTATGCAGAATATAACAAGAAGGTCACAAAAAATAATGTATGAAAATGAAAGGAAATACAGTAACAAATACCTAGACCCAAGAGGTATATTTTTTTTAATTACACCTTACATAAAATCCTGGATTTTGATTGGTTGATTGCCAGTGTTTTTCATATCTTTTTTATTTGCTCTGTATTTTGACCCAAGCCGTGGTACATGTATATACATGCATATCATAACACTCAGGAAATTTGCCAAAAAAGCAAGACTACAAATAAAAATTTCCAGGTTTTTTTCCCCAGATTTTGGTTATTCTAAAGATTTTCAAAGATATTTCCCTGACCAGGAACATGTAAAACAATACTCCAGGTTTATCTCATTTTCCCAGTTGTGTAACAACCATGTATATTGAATTCATCTGTCATTTTCAATTAAAAACCTTTAAAATACTTTTATTATTACCAAGGAATAAGTCTGCCATTTCTACCTACCAGAGCCTGTATTGTATCTGAACTCCAGATATCCATTCCTGATAGCTAACGATACATAATCTCCAGAGCCCTCAGTGCTCTGTCCACTGTACAGAATTATTCCATTCTCAAGACTGCGAGGTTTAAATTCCATCTCAATCTTCATCTCAAACTTTGCACCCTGTATAGCTGGATAGGCGGCAAATGAAGATGTGTTGAAACTTGGAATGGTAATTCTACCAACTAACGGAAAAGTAAAAAAAAAATTTCTTCGAGATGATAACAAAATTTAGGTATCCTTAGGCAAACATTTTAACAAACTTTTTATTAATTTTGAAAATACTGGAACTTTAGAATTTTTTTCTTGCATTTATCATTATGAATCTATCTCTGAGGGCAATATATCATATGAAATTTTGTGCGGAGGTCAATATTTTATTTTACAGAGATTACTGTGATTAATGCAAAACTCAAAATGTAACATTAATTTAATGTGATCTACATCATTCCCAAGCTGATATATACTTAGAATTCCATATGTGGTGTCTATGACTATAAGCTGGATATTTCATGTTTTAAGATCATTGAAATTACTTAGTATGAAACATACTGGATGCATGAGGTTACTATGTCATCAATTATGCCTCGGATATATACCTGAGCAGAATAAATATGATTATAATCAATAGTTAAGAAGGATCCACGCGAAATCGTGCTAAGAATACCCCCACTCGTAATTTAAAGTATCTGCAAACAGGAAGTAGGTGTCCGACAGTATCAAAAAGCTCACACACGTTACAAGTTATTGTTGACAAGCTGTTGACTAAGTATGAAGTCATTCTGTTCATTAGTACTCGAGAAAAGTGTGACGAAAAATTTTATGTTCATTCAACATCTGAAAGGTGTTCACACATTTCAACTCATCACTATTAATCTGCAAGTCAATATAAAGTCATTTCATTCAGTAGTTTCTGAGAAAAGTGTGACGGAAATATTTTTTGGAAGACGAACGGACGAACAGACAAGGTGAATGAAATATATCCCCCACTTTTAGAGTGGGGGTATAATATTGTGCAAAAGGTAATTCAGCACTGATTATTAAACTTTTACCTGTTTGACATCCAGCTCCAGACCTTCCCATTGGACAAATACATGTAAATCCATTTTGTAAGTCACGACAACGTCCCGATGATCCACATGCTCCTGAAATGATAAAAACAGATTACATATCACTGATATTCTTTATACAATAATATCTATCAAGTAATTTATGTCACGACAGGGCTCTGTTGTGATGCACATGTTTGCCCATCAGGTTATGAAGCCAAGGGTCCCTTGTTCAATTCCTGTTCAGGATGAAAATTTCAGGGATAAACTTTGCAATGTCGTATTAACACCATTTACAGGGATAAAAGATGCTAGTCCATCAGATGGGGATGAAAAATGGTTGTTTTGTGTTAAGGAATAGCAACATCCTTGTTATGTTAAAGACTCCCCGGTAGATATCGAAAAGCAAAGGACCATTGTCACAACTGCCAAGTGGAGAGGTATTGGCATCAGAAAGAACAAATTAGTTTAAATTAAACAGTTGCAAAAGATTGAGGGTAAATTTCAGACACATCATGAATCAATTTACTTTCTACAAAAAATATTTACCTTGATAACACCTTTGTCCCTTTTGTTCACACCATTCACCTGTGAAACCTGTGGGGCATATACATCTGTATCCCTGTCCCTCATTTGCAGGTATACATCTGGCCCCGTTCCTACACGGTTGGTTCTGACAGGCATCATACATCTCTATGCCTTCCAGGGATTTGGCATCAGCTCCAAGATTCAAATTGTCCCCATTCCTTTTTACCTGACTTATAGCACCTGTAGAGTATTGGATAAAATAGTTATTTACTTAGTTTTTACATTGATAAATTCAATAACCTCCCACTTGGTCTACTTCCATTTTGTCCTCTCCTGTGTCATCTAGGGAATATGAGACAATTCCCATTTTCACATTTTTTTAACTCTGTATTTCATTTTTTTTTAAACAAAGCTTTAAATAAGTGTTTTAATTATTCACTTTTTTAATGTGTATTTCAATTCAGTTTTCCATAGGCCAAACTTGACCTGCCATAGTTTTCATTGAGTGCTATAAAACATGCACACACATAAAAACATTTTGACGCAAATAGTGCCTGTAAACCAAACTTCATTTTCAAGAGCATGTTGTCAAAAACACAGAATTATTTTTAATTTTTGGCCTTTTTTGGAGATCAGCCTATACTTCCTTATTTATTGTGGTTTTGTCACAAATTAATTGTTTATTGGGATTTTATGTCATAGAATGTTTATTGGGATTTTATGTCATAGAATGTTTATTGCGATTTTATCGCACATTGTTTGTTTAGATTTTGATAAACAGTTTACTGGGATTTTATCATGGATTGTTTATAGGTATTTTCTGTCGATAATTATCTGTTGGAATTTTCTGTCATGAATTGTTTATTGGGACTTTCATGTCACAGATTGATTACCGAGGTTTGTCATTGATTTCAAAATACTGTTAAGTCTTATAGACCTATTTGCTTGGATTTGAGAATAAGGACATATTCTTATAAAAGAAATTCATTTTATCTAAAAACTACATACCAACGAATCCAGTGGTATATCTAGCTGGTTGAGGTATCTTAGTGTAGTCTGGAACGCCACCTAGGTACATGTCCTGAGATAAATCAAGACCCATAAATCTTCCAGGCGTCTCTCCACTGTACTGTTGTTGATTGTCTACTGTCATCTTCCCTGTATAAACATTTATTGATGAGAGATTAACAGAAAATTATTTTTCATTTGAATATAAATGTTTTAAACTTAATATTCAAGTCAAATACAAAGCACTTTGAAAAATGTCTTGTACATAATTTTTTTTAAAACATAAAAGGATTAAATGCTCATTACCGACAATCCCTATGTCTACCCATAAAGGGAGACAACTTCCATAACATGGTAATTAGATGGTAATTTCTCTACTTTGCCATAAAAATACACTAATAACACATGAAAACTTTTAGAAGAACAGAGATGATTTTTAATAAATAATAATCATGGAATCAGATTATAAAATACAGAAATTCAGTACTAACGCACCGATATTTGTCAACATTTATATAAACAAACTGTTTATATATTACTTACTGGTTGAATTATTCCAATAAAGCAAGCAGAAATAAAGATAAGAAATTTATATAAAAAATTATTAAATAGATATATGGTACACAATTATATTCACAGTACAAGTATTTTGAAATAGACTTTAATATCAGACATTTTTTTTTTCCAGCTGAATGCCTTTGCATCTGGGCCTTTCAGAGCTTGTTATCCAATGACTGCCCAAATGTTGTGTTAAAAAGCTGTAAAATGACCTTTTTCTCAATTGTTTTGATGTGTTCTAATTCACATTTATCTAATTTCCCTGGTCATTTCTCCTGGGAACTCCCCAGTACTAGATTAAAAAAAACCACCAAATACTAAATTCTGATTTAGGGCTGTTAGGTAACATTGACATTTACCTAAAATCTTCAGTATTTAAGTTTGTTGATCATATTTTTATATCTAATGATTTGTAATCCAAGATTCTTTTGTTAAATACAATTCTTTGATACCAATTTTTATGCCCAAGATGTGCACATTTCGTCGATTTACAACTCATCAGATGAGCTCAAGGCCTAAAATGTTGAAAACCAAAACAGCAATCCAAAAAGTTGAAGAGCAAATTCAAAATTGCCAAAAAGACCTGAAGGGGTAAAGCCTACAACATCTAAGGACAGAGTTATGCACGAGGGAGATAGCCTTTATTGTTGGCTGTGGTTGTAGGAGCCGAACACTGCATATATAATTATAATTATAGTACACAAAAAATTATAAACCTTACCCGAATTATGAACAGCAATTTTTGCAGCATAAAATTTTCAGGTTTGAAAAGAGATTAGATATTTTACAAAATTTCAATTTGATTAAATAGATATAGCCTTATGAATCAAAATGACAAAAAAAATATTCCTACCTGTTTTCTGGTTTCTTTCTAACCTGACTGTATGCCATTGATTTAGGTTTAATGTCTCGTTGGACTGAATGATTGCCGGGCCTGATCCAACATCAAACGAGAATTCTGGGTATCCTTCTCTAAGTCCAAAACATACATAATCTCCACTGCCCGAGTCCTCATTACCATTATAAAGCACAAGACCTATGATATGGTACATTAAAATATATATACATGTAATACAATCTTTTTTTTAATTTTAAATTCAGTGTGGTCATTGTACTCATCATCAGATGTTTTCAGAGATCAGTAATTTATCCACAACAAAAATTCACCAATTTCATCTGGCATTATGAACCCAGTGATGAAAATAATCACTACACTGCATATTTCCAAACACTTTGTGCCCTTATTATTTTATGTACAGATGGACAGATAAACTTTTTATATCAATGTATATGTAGCAATAAACAAAACATTTGGAGAAATATATTTAATTTAAAAGAAGTAGTTCAAAAAATTAGGGGAGGTAATAACCTTTCAACTAGTTTTCTCTTTTGATTATTTTATAGAGGCAAATGACATTTCAACAAAAAAAAAAAATGAAGTGTAAACAAAACTTAATTTTTTATTTATCCTCTCGACCATTTTTTATTTACCTTGAGGTCATCTTTCAAGCACTGTAGCTATTATTGTTATTTAATGGAACTTACCATCGGTAGCCTCTGGTTTAAGTCTCAAGAGTATATCAAAGTCCAGATAGACATCATTCATTGGTGGATATGTTATATAGGAGACTGGATTCTGTGGGAAATATGGTACCAGATCTGGAATTAATTAACAATTCTTAAATGCAAATGATATCTCACAGTATAGGCATGAGACTAACCCTTTTTTGTCCAAAAATTCCTAAAATGTTGGTAATGTTGGTAAAATAAGAGGAATAAAAAACGCCCAAAATTTGCCTAATTCTTCAAATCTTCAACTTTCTTCGATAATTTTCCAAATCTCACCATGTATTTTGAAAAATCTCACTCTTAACCTTTTTAGTGATCGATTGCATGCAAGCCAATAAAAACGATCATGATGCAGCGAACTTCAACATAAAACCCCTCTTCACAAAATATTCAAATGTGTCTGTTTATTTGTGTTTTATGCCACTTTAAACATACATGTAACTACGGTGGCCAGTTTTTCTGATTCTGGAAGACCCCCCCCCTTCCAACGCACAATAAAAAATTAACCAAACCTCCAACAACAAGTTCCATAGGTTGTTCTATCTGTCCAAGTTCGTTATTAGCATTGCAGACATACATTCCTGCATCTTCTGGGTGAACCTTTGGTATAGTCAGACGACCATCTTTTTCTACAGTGTACTCACTAAAATTATATAATTTCATACCGTACATAAATACAATAGATATTTTCTTTATGTCAGCTTAACTTCCGTAAACAAGAAACAAGCTATTAAACTGAGAGCCAATCAGGTTGTCCGTCATAACCCACATGACGTCTGCAAACTCATATATGCTTAAACAAATCGACACGGTTTTTAAAAAAGAAAACCTGCTTAAAAATAATATCTTTCCATATTAGCTTCGGGTCTGTATAAAAATATTAATTTATGTCTCGCTACCTAAATAATTAGGAATTCATTTATTTTTGTGGTTAAGGTGGTACCCAACACTTTCACTAAAATTAATTTGGCTCGTTTAATTTTCTTAAAATTTTGACAAAGTATTTACTTTGACCCATTGACAAAAATTTTAAAATTTCAAAACATTTGAACCAACCAATTCATCAGAAAAATTACACTGATTGTATAGCAGTTTGACAAACACTAATATTGATCATTGAAAAGCTTAATATTCCATTAACAACACAACGTTATTAAAACGTTTAGCTGATTTTACAGAGTTATCTCCCTGTAGTGTTAGGTACCACCTTAAGTAAAGAATCAGTATTCTAAGATACCAATTTTGATGCACAAGATGTGCATATTTTGTCGATTTATAAATCATCAGTTGTGTTCCAGTACTAAGATGTTGAAAACTGAAATAATAACCCGAAACAATGAACAACATATCAGAATGAGGAACCTGAGTGAGTTATCTTTTCCTAACCAATGTAGATAAGGGAAATAATAAATTTGTCTCCCTTTTAGCCTCAGGACAAAAGGGAGAGCATTTCATTATCTCCCTTACCTACATTGGTTAGGAAAAGATAACTCACTCAGGTTCCTCATTGAAAGTGGTATTTGAAAAAAAACTCTGAAATCTTGCGCCAGCAACTACCATGGTTGTAATGTTCATTCCTTATAGCAGTATGAGTTTACTGTCTATGATCATTAACATATTAACGATTTTACTGAACCTCTTTCTTCTTACAAAACATGACATTCGACACTTTGAAATGTTGAAAATTTACACGAAATTATCAATGATTTCTGACAGGTATATACAGCATCCTATAACATAAATTAAAACACTTACGAAGGCATCTGTCCATCTTTTCTGTACCATGAGATATCAGGATTCGGATAACCAACAGCATCACATGACAGTGTCGCTGAAGATCCTAAAGCAGCAGTCATCGAATCAGCCTGACCACCTGAGATGATTGGTCGAGCTGAAAATTAAAAAAAAAAAATTCCCTTGAATCCTTAAACCAAGTACGTTTGTGTGATTAATTATAAAATCTTTCATTCAAAAATGTCACTTTACTCTGTCTATAATTTGAACATTACTTGGCCATTTTCTGTCTTGTTTAATCTTACCTGTTCTAATTTCTCACAATTTTCAGACTATATCATTACAGCTAAGACCCAAACATGTCAATCAAGACTTGTTTTCTATACTTTTCAGGGATTACGTGTTAAAATATTGCAGAACTATTGAAATTTATAATGCAACACTGGATGTAATGTTGATTTTCATTGGAGGACGCTTAAAATCGCATAGCTTAAATTCTCCAATTGATGCCACCTTAGATCATGGTACATGCACAACATCACTTCTGGATTTCAAAAATCTTTTTACTTAAATTTTTTTATCTATACATTAAAATGGAGATAACAGTGACATAATTTGATCTTTGCGGGCATCAGTTCATGACTTGATGGTTGTAAATATCCACTAACACATTTAAAGTAAACTGAGTTTGCTACCATCAAATCCACAATTGATGCTAACAAAAAATGAAATACAATGGTTTTTCCTATATTCCATACATGAGCACAAACCTTTGACAAACAAATTGACCCTTTGCTGTACGGTTCCTCCGATACTCTGTGCAGTACAGACATATGTCCCAGCATCCTCCAGTCTGACCTTATGTATCACAAAGAATACGTCATTGATGGTGGCAGTCTCTGGTATAGGTCCATCCATCCTTGACCATCTGACTGTGGGTTTTGGTTCTCCTGAAAATGAATTTGTGCATTTTGAAGATCTGACTCAAAGTAGCATTTGATTTTCATAATAAAATTGCAACCTCAAAGAAGATATAAGAAAAGCTCAAGAACTACACTGAAAACATTTAATATTAAAAAGACAACAATCCTACACAGGAACAAAATTCTGCTACAAAGAAACAGGATTTACTACACAGGAACAAAACTTGTTACTACACGGAAACAGAATTATGTTACAAAGGAAGAGGATTAAAACACAGGAATATAATTTATTACAAAGGAATGTTATCTTACTACATTGCAACTATTGTTTTACTACAACGAAATAGGATTTATTACATATGAACAAGACTTATTACAAAGGAACTATTTTTAATCTAATGGAACATAATTTTACTACACAGGAATGGAATCTTATTACAAAAAAACAGAATGTTACTACAAAGGTACAGGATTTTCTTAACAGAAATAAAAAAAAAATATACCAAAATCAACTACATATTTAGGTGAAAAATTAACAAAAACAGAAAACTACAAAGGACCATCAAACACGATTTCACAAGTACCATGCATATCTTAATT
Source organism: Mytilisepta virgata (assembly GCA_028015205.1). Taxonomy (NCBI): domain Eukaryota; kingdom Metazoa; phylum Mollusca; class Bivalvia; order Mytilida; family Mytilidae; genus Mytilisepta; species Mytilisepta virgata. Next base: position 36,077,101 of record CM051511.1, on the reverse strand, counting down.
AGTAAAACGTACAACTATACAACTATTCCAAACTAAAGGAATTTCTCTGATCTATTTGGTTTACCAAAAGAATTTCAAGATAACAGAAATTTTAAGATATTAGGACTATATATACAGTCAAACCTGTTTTTTATGGTTGTAAAATGGAAAGACTATGACAGATGACTGTTTAATCTAGACTCAACACAAGTGGCAAATCTGATTTTTGTATCCTGTCAAAAATAATTGAAATGTCATGGTAACCAAAAACAAAAATCAAGATGGTTCCTCTGAAGTAACACAATGTTTTTCCCGACACTCAATGTTTTATAAATGAATAGGTCGGTAATATGAAAGATACATGTACAACCACCGAAAAAAATTATTCCGAAGTCAATTACGTATGGAAATAAAAATGGCTACTTCATGCCTAATGAAGGCAAATGTTCAAGGTTGGATAACATTTGACCACTGATCATTTTAGAGAAGGAGCCGCTTATTAAAGTTTAATTAACACATAAAAACTCTTGATAAAATAACAACATAATCGTTGAGGGCAGGAGGCTGCTTAACGAAGGTGGCCTTCAGGGCAGGTTTGACTGTATAATGAAAATCCTCATGCCTCATGAAAATATGACAAATAATGAGAAACATAATAATAGTGACGTAAAGAATGTCAACTGTCTTTTTCTATTTGACAAAAAAAAAAATGCAAAAATAGCGGTAACAAAACTTCAAAGTACTCACCATGCATAAGAAATGAAAGGAAACAAAATGCCAACAATGATCTCTTATCTTGTCTACCCTGTATATGCCGATTCTGTGTTTTGCTCACAATTTTTTATTATTTTTTGGCTTTCAAAATTTTTTGGGATGAGCATATATATCTGACAAATGTTAATCCAGATATCCATATCATGTACATGTATAGGAAATTTGTTATCTTAGATTTTTTTCACACCTTCGGATAGCACCTGTTCTCCAATTAAAACCTAATATTCCGATATGCTAACCTCCCAGTTCTGATCTAGTACAGCATATTAAAACATCAGGAGTTGTTGTACACCCATTTTTTTGTGGGCTTCATATTACTCGTGCTTTACTGTCCTGTTCAAATTCAAATTAGTTTGCCTTGATTTTGCCAACCGATAAAAAAGTGGAAATTTTATACTGTCAGTATAATTAAGATAAATATGGATTGTAAAAAGTGGAATCTTTGTATTGTTTACAATGTATTTGATTGCTGTGTTTCTGTTCTTATGAATTTGCCTTGTTTTATGAATTTGCCTTGTTTTATGAATTTGGTCTTACTGAATATCCCCACTTTGTTAATGCTTTGGTTCTTCTTTTGACATCGCCATGATGTGACCTTAGCCGTCAACGTGGCGTTAAGCACCAATTAATCAATCAACCAATCAATCTCCTTTTGACAATATTCAGTTTTACCAGAAAATGACATAATAAAGAAGTTAAGTAAGTATGAAAAAGAAAAGTTCATGCACTCAAGAACGAGGTTCATGCTCTTACATCAATCAAGCACCTAATTTAAGTCATATACTTATATAACAGTCTATATTAATTTATTAGAAGAGTAATTTTACTGAAAGAGAACAACAGTTTTAAGAAATCTGAGATAATACACAATTTTCAGCATTTAGTCTTAAGTCACAACAAAACAGTTTGTTTAAAAAAAAAACAAGTGCTATATATATGTAGAACGCATACCCCCACAAGATATACTTACTGCCAAGTACTCCTAATATCAAAACAAATTAATTATATTTATATATTTATACATGTATTTTCACTGTCGCTTTCCAGATCTAGACATTTCACCAGAATAATTTCCAGAAGGCATTACCACAGCTTACTTCTGAGTTTAAATAAAAACTTAGTTTTAAATGGCAACACCTGAATAGCAACACATCAGCATAGTTCTGAATGCCAACACCTCAGCTTAGTTTTCAATTGGCAGCACCTCAGCTTTAGTTAGTTCCGAATGGTAGCAACAGCTTAGTTTTTAATTGCAACACCTCAGTTTAATCCTGAATGGGAAACACCTCAGCTAAGTTTTAAATGGGCAGCTTTAGTTAGTTCCGAATGGTAGCAACCAGCTTAGTTTTTAATTGCAACACCTAAGTTTAATCCTGAATGGGCAGCACATCAGCTTAAGTTAGTAACAAATGGCACTTCTTAATGGGCAATACCTCAGCTTAAGTTTTAAATGGGCAGCACTTCAGCTTTAGTTAGTTCCAAATGGCAGCACCCAGCTTAGTTTATATTGCTGCACCTCAGTTTAAGTTAGTCCCGAATGGCAGCTTAAGTTTTGAATGGGCAGCACTTCAGCTTAAGTTAGTCCCAACTGCAGTTCTTAATAGGCAATACCTCAGCTTAGTTCAGAATATGAAACACCTCCTTAGATCAGTACTGTTAATTAGAACTACCTCAGCTTACTTCTTACTGGGCAGCACCTTAGATTAGTAATCAATGGCAGCACCTCAGTACTACAGATTAGTTTGAACAACAGCAACTGAACTAATATCAGAATTGACAGTACCTCAGCTTAGTTCTGAATAAGCAGCATGTAAACTTAGTTCTGAGTACACAACACCTAAGCTTACTTTTGAAAAGTAACTTTTTACATCGTTTTTCAATCTTTGATTGATTAAACATGGTCATAGGTTTATAATATATGGAAGTCCTTTAACAGAAAGTACTGTGAGTAAGCTCACATAATAATTTCACCATACAAAAGTATTTAGCTTGAAGAATGTTGTTTCTCACATAACTTTATGTGGTGAACTTCCTTTCTCGTGCCTGCTTATCTCTCTCTTGCATAACAATTGATCACGTTAAATATTCTCATTATATATGTGATTTACTGAAATATTATTTCCGTAGTATGTTTGTGTAATTCTAGTTAATTAAATATGTGTATAGCTTCAAAATCTATTCTGAATTGACTTTCAATCTCTTTCATAGTAAATTTTTTTTGGAACAATAATCGTATGTATCTAAATTGGGAAATACCCACAAATCAAACTGGAAGTATTTCATCTATAAATAACATTCCCCAAATTTTGAAATTACTCCTAAATATTGTAAAAATATGATAATAAGCCATTGTTTTGAACTAGAGAGATAAGTTGGCATGCTTCTGTGAAGTTTCATCAAAATCTCATAGATGGTTTAAGAGGAGTTGTGCCCACAAGGTCAATACCCTATGATGAATCAAATACATGCGTAACTCAGATTATCTCCCCTTCATGATGTCAGACAGGTATTATATTGCTTCATGAATATATTCACAAGGTGCAGTACTTTAGTGTGAATTTATTTCTGACCATTTAGTATGGTTAGAACTGATTTTGTAATCACTTAGATGCCTTAAGTTTTGCTATATAACGACTGAAAATCTGTCAGAAATTTTAAGACAACCAAATCATGCATACATGATGAAATTTTCATTAAATGTCAAGTAAAACGAATACATTGAATTATTTGGCTATCTTCCCTAACCAATTCATCCAGGGGAGATAATTCTTATTTTCCATTCAGTTATTCAGGATAAAGGTAGGCTTTACTCATTAAGGGGAGACAACTGTTATAGGAACAAAAATTTTTCAATCAAAGATTAATTACCTGTGACAACACATTCCATTTCTACTCTCTCATTAATGTTCACTGTTTGTGTGTCTATCTTGATTGGTCCTCCATTATTTACTTAAAAATAAACAAACTCCTTCATATTTCACATAAAAAGCAATATCCTACAATAAATAGTTTAACTATACACATACAACCCTACAGATATCTCTGTTCTATAAATATCTGGTTTATGTACACAGTTTTCTGGTACCCTAATCAATAATTCTAAAGGAAAATACATCAGCATTTTGCACCTGAAATACTTTTTTAAAATTTTATTTGTGTCGGACAAAATTATATTGATAGCACCATTACATTTATGAATTTTTCTTCTCCTTCAATTATGACATATATTGTTTATAAACTTATTTGCCAATATGAATATTTATGATAAATACAATAAACTTCGCCAAAGAATATTCAATAAATTTTGCATTTGCCTCAAAAACAAATGATAAATGCTCAGTAAAGATGTTTAAAACTCTATCTAATGCTCATTACATCATTACTACAATTAATATCAATATGCAAAATTACATTTTAATATCTTCATATATGCTGACAGTTTGTTAACAAATGACAAATAAGTTTACTTTTAAGACTAAATATTTTGTAAAAAAAAATTTCCAAATGGCACGATATCAAATAGCATCGTTACTCTATCTGAAATAATAACTGTGTGCATTAATGTCTTAATTATGTTAGCTTATATAAAAACGAGACTTACTACCAGTGCCCAAAACAGTCAATCTAGCGTACTCTCTAGCAGTTCCTGCTGAACTAGTCGCTGTACAAATGTATCGTCCACTGTCTTCTGGTCCAACATTATATATCCTAAGCAAATTATATGAATTTTTGTGTCATTTTTTAATTAATCAGGATGCAAATATACAGTATGTTTCCAATAAAGGGCTTTGCTAAGGGCAGCATGATACGACGCAATTTGTCAACATGTAAACAATTAAAGTAAGTGTGGACACACTATTATACTTGACCCAATAAAGTGTTGGATAGTATGATATACGTAGATTACATATTGGACCTACCACAAAAACCAGATGAAAATCAATAAAAATTTTAGAAAACCAGCCAAGTTGTTTTTTTTTGTCCCCTTTAACCCAATATATCTCGAAAACTGTAAAAGATAGGAAAAATATCAATACTACTGCAAGCACTCATCAAGATAAATTAAAAGTAAAAATCTCCATTGAAATTGGGTCAAACATTAAATTTTATGTTTCCTTCAAAATTGCTAACTTTGACCCTTGTGTCTTGGAAACAATAAAAGATAGAAAAAATTTGTTGCAAATATCTGCGGTTGTATAAAAATCTTGGAGCAATAAAAATTCTTCAGTATATATCATATTAAACCCTCTTTTTTCAAACTTTACAATACCAAAAATATTTTTGGACCAATGAACACATACAAGACCACCATGGCAAAAATTATAGAATATTATATCCTTTAATTTTGCTGATAATTTTAACAATTAAAGTTTTTAAATTAAAAAATCACAAGAATGATGTGAAAATTGTTTTTGTGTATGAACTATAAAATTTTTGGTCATCGCAAATAACGAAATAATTCTGAACACTTACTGAAGAACTCCACTGTTAACTGTATGATCTCGTGGTAAGACTCCATTTTCTTTCTCCCAAGTTATACGAGGTGCTGGACTACCTGAGGCTTGACAACGTAGTTCTACCGGCTGTCCTAAATATGGACGTTCATCACGAGACGATAACACTACTGTTGGTGGGACTGAAATCATAGTACATAAAATAATTCATTAATTGTTCAGTATACATAATTAATAACTTTTCTGTTTATAATGCAAATTAGTCAATATTAAATCATGATAAGATTATTCTCTGATATCCAATCATATGGTATGAATATATTAAAAGGAATCATCAGTGTTTTAAATGAAAACTATGAATTTCTCCATGCACAATCAGACAAACCAGAAATTTGTTGTATTTTTTCATTTTTTACCTTGTTATTTTCAACAATGATAAAAGATGTACTGTGAGCCACTGCTCACTAGTGATACCCCTGCCGCGATAAGGTAAAAAAAGCAGTCATCAAACAGGAAGTTTATGTTGCCTTCATCCGAAAATGTACTTTATTTATGAAATGTACATGAAAATTCAATCTAATTAAAATTAGTTCTCCACACTTGCTCCTGATTTTTGTTCGATTGTTTATATGGGAGATCAAACTACAGCCGCTTGAGGGTCATGTCTGGGGTCAAGTTCGGAATTACTATAGACGCTACAATAACTTCTATGCCAGTTCAATACTCTAAGATTTTATAGCTGCATCGCTGATTGGCTACGGCAAATTTGACCCTAAACATGACCCTCAAGCGGCTGTAGTTAGATCTCCAATGCGCGACATATAAACAACTGAACGAAAATAATGAGCAAGTGCGGAGAACTCATTTTAATTAGATTGCTGAAAATTAGACATATTTTCAAGTGTGCAAGATAATTTTATTATTTAATAAGTACACTCCTTGGATATTTCAGAAAATAAATTCCTCTGATCATCAAAGAAACCTAGCAGAGAATAATTCCTCTATATTCAAAAGTCAATATCGTTTATCCCATTTTGACAGATTCATTGTCAGAATGAAGATTCATGTAGAAATTTGATCTCACGATTTATTTATTTCGATTTTAGGTGCCATTTTCAGCAGACGACATCTTTCTGGAATTACTATTTATACAGTTAGGCTATCATAATAAAATTTTAAAGTCTGATTTTTCTTTAAAACACTTACCCTGAACTGATACTATAGCGAATCCATCTGATGTTCCTAAAGTAGAACTAGTTGCTAAGCAACGGTATCTACCAGCATCTGCTGCAGTAACTTGTCTGATTTCCAGAAGACCGTCTCGAGTCTGTGTGGCAGATGGATTCATTATTCCGTCCACCTTTATCCAGTCTATTTTAAATGGTCCTGGTCCTTGTGGTGTACATCGAAGCTGAACAGCTCCTCCAGCTCGCGCTTCCACTCTAGCTGGGGAGATGGTCAAGCTAGGTGTCACTGTAAAACAGGAAGTTTCATCAGTACAAATTCCACTTATGGGTATTCTAAATATGGTGTAAAAGGGCACCCTGGTGTAGTAGTTAGCAAATCGGACTACGAACCTAAAGGTCTCTGGTTTTCGATTCCTGTTCAGGATGAAAATTTCAGGGATCAAATTTGCAATTTGCAAGGATGGTCTCCGTAAACTATGCTAGTCTGTCGGATGGGGACAAAAAATGGTTGTCCCGTGTTAAGGGAGAAAACAACATTAGCTTGTTAAAGACTCCTCTGTAGATGTCGAAAAAGAGTAGGCTAAAATGCAGTTACAGGGGCCACTTTCGCACCCGACAAGTGGAGAGGGATTAGTATAAATTGGTATAACTTGTTTTCCAATCCATTATAAATAAATAAGTTTAAACTAATATATGTCAAGATAGTGATGACCAAAACAACTCCCAGAATATGAATGAGAAGTTGGTTTGTATGATTGTATGTACATTTGTTGTTTATTGGAAATGTGTTGTGAGATTGTTAAACAAATTTTGACAGTATTCATTATTTTGTATTAAACTTTTTTGTAACTCGTAAGTTTCTTCTTTGTTTACTTCTTAAGGATGTTCGCTGGTCATGTTTTTGAATTTTTGTCAAATGTTCAGAATCATCTGAAGTGTAAAAGATTTTAAGTTATTATAAAAGGCTTTAACTTGGACTGATCAGTCAATATGAAACTCATAGAACCAATTCACCGAAACTAATTCATACCAAGTGACCAATTTAACTTCAATAGAAAACAATGCTGTTTGTGTTTTGTGGCTCTTAACATTGTGTATGAGTTTCATAAAATTTGGATGAGGCAAACTAAGTTAGAGTGCGGAAACGAAAAAATTTCAATTTTATAAAGTTTCAAAGTTATAAAGGGGCATAACTCTAAAACGATAAATGACTCACTGCCCAAATTCAAACTCTGTCTGCGTGTTGTAGTTCTTAGCATTGTATATGAATTCCATAAAATTTGGATGAGGCAAAATAAATTTAGTGGGGAAACCAAAATCTGATAGACGGAAGGACGGACGGTCAAAGGTAACACTTAATGCCCCCTTAGCCTTGCGGTGGGGGCATAAAATGACTTGAAATAAATGTCATTTCAAAAGCTCAACTCACCTGTAACAATAATAAATACAGACGACTCATAACTCCTTTGAGCAGCAGAAGCAGAGCAGATATACTCTCCACTATATTCAGGTCTGAAGTTTGGTATCGTCAAGGTGCCACCTCGAACAGAGTGGTTTGGTGGCATCAACCCACTACGTTTTCTCCAGCGAACAACAGCATTTGGTATACCTGTAATATTCAATATATGAATACTTCAAATAATGAAAGACTTATAGTAAATCCATACACTTATTTTATCACTTCTTAAATATTTTTTAAAATTATAAACTCTAATATCTTAAGGGGGTACAGAACACCTAAGGGAGTTAACTCTTTAAAAATCAGATGAACGTTTTAATCAATACTATTAGTAAAGAGAAATCAAGCTTCTCAATGATCAAAATTAGTATTTGTCAAACTGCTATATATCCAATGAAATTATTCCCGTAAATTGTGTGGTTCAAATTTCTTGAAATTTTTATATTTTTGTCAACAGGTCAAAGTAAATATTTCGTCTAAATTTTATGAAAATTAAACAAGCCAAATCTATTTTAGTCAAAGTGTTTGGTACCCCCTTAAATGTCTCAATTCTTAAAAGTATTTGTCAAATTTCAAAATCTTCACAATATTTGAGACAAATACCACCCTTGAGGATTTTGGATTAATTACGTTTGAGCAAATCAAAATTTATTTTATTTTTGTCAGGTCAAAATAAGAAATATTTCAGGATTATCTTCAGAATATTTATATGTGTATACCCCCAAACTTTGTTATAATTACCCTCAGTATCACATTCCAGTGTAACAGATTGTCCCTCTCTGACCCTCAGTTCCCCTGGTCCTCTGATGTGCACACCAGTCTCTCTTGATGGCTGACCATCTTGAACTTAAATCAAATATAAATGTAAATATGACACATTTGTATTTAAAGTGAATATTTTTTTTTAAATAATTTTTCAGTTTCATAAATTTTTCAACAAATAATTTATATAAAACTGACTCTTGAAATAAGTCTCATCCAAAGCTCATTTCAAAAACTGTACTTAAATCATTTCAATACAAGGGTATAAATAATTCACAAGTCATGACATTGTATGTCATGTTGTAACATTATATGTCATGTTGTGACATTGTATGTCATGTTGTAACATAATCACATACAATGTATTATTTATAAAAAGAAAATGTTTAAATCTGCCAGTTTTGGTATGATGTATCAGATTTCTGATTATTGCAAATGAGAAACAAATTGTGTGAAATGTGCACAAATAGTTCATTAAATTGGTATTTGAGAATGACTATTTTAGGCCTTGAGTACAACTAAAGAGTTGCAAATCGATGAAATGTGCACATCCTGTGCATCGAAATGGGTACAAGAGAATGCTTATTCAAAAGAAAACTTAAAAGTACAATGTATTAGCCATTTGGATTACATGAAACACACCTATGATTTGGACGGTCTCAGTAGTAGATCCGGCATCACTCTTGGCTGTGCAGTAGTAATTTCCAGTGTCTGTCCTAGCCACAGCATTAATTGTCAATGTAGCTGATCCCTGACCGGGAGCACCCTCCACTGGAGTTGGGGCATCGCCTCTCTCCGGAGGTCTGTCATAAGTCCATTGGACTGTGGGAATGGGATCGCCTTCTCCAATACATTCCAATGACACCTTCTGACCAATAACCGCATACACTTTCTTACTTGGTGAGATCACAATTCTTGGTGGTCCTAAAACAATAACAATAAATTCTCTGTCAAACTGACAGTAAGCTGCATTTTTGTTGCAGTAAAATAGACAGTTAGCTAGATTTTTGTTGCTGTCAAATTGAAAGTTAGATTTTTGTCACTGTCAAATTGACAGCAAGTTGGATTTTTGTAGCTGTCAAATTAACAGTAACCTGGATTTTTGTCTCTGTCAAATTGACCATAACCTGGATTTTTGTTGCTGTCAAATTGACAGTAACCTGGATTTTTGTCACTGTCAAACTCACAGTAACCAGGATTTTTGTTGCTGTCAAATTGACAGTAACCTGGATTTTTGTCACTGTCAAATTGACAGTAACCAGGAATTTTGTTGCTGTCAAATTGACAGTAACCAGGAATTTTTGATGCGGTCAAATTGACAGTAAGCTGGATTTTTGTTGCTGTCAAATTGACAGTAAGCTGGAATTTTCCTTCATCAATTTAAGAAGACACCCACCCTTTCTGCTGCACATTACAAAACCTTTTAACTGGATTTTTGTTCTGAAATACAGTTGAAAATTTTATCCTAAACAAAATTCAGTCACCAAATTTGCTTACATTGCAGAAATGTCTGTATTTCTGGTAATATAGTTAAGACAGTCGGGTAACATATTATTCCCTAAGTTGAAAACTTCATCATGGCATAAAAAGAAGGAGTCCCCTGCCTTAGATTATTGTCCAGCACATCACTAGACTTTCTCACTACTCTTGTCCTCTCATCATATAAGATACCGATTCAGGATTTATTCTTATCACACCCCAATTTACAGCTTATTTTATTGGCTGTGGCAGTGATAGATTTTAGAATTTATATCAATGGTTTCCATACCCTGTAATTTTCCCCCTTTACCCTCCATCTTACACATCCATTTACACTGTATTAACTTACAAATGAAGAATCTGAGTCCATGATAGAATACATATCAATGGTTTTTATACTCTGTAATTATCTCCCTTTACCCTCTAAATTACCCTACACCCATTTACACAGTATTAACTCAACTTACAAATGAATCATGAGACAGTGAAAGAATACATATCAATGGTGGCTGCACCAATGTTATTATCCCCCCTTATATCTTATAACTTCACACTGTATACGGGGTATATTAATCGTGGCTGTGGCAGTGACAGAGCCTATCCCAATAGTGGCCACACCCTCAAATTATCCCCTTACACCTCCCTCTAATCCTACCATCTCTAACAGTGAGAGTATTTGGTAGATGGAACAGTGATAGAGCCTATGTCAATAGTGATAACCTTTAAATATCTCACCTGGGCCGTCCATATCATCCTACTTACAGTATTACTCGAAATTATCCCCTTACACCTCCCTCTAATCCTACCATCTCTAACAGTGAGTGTATTTGGTAGATGGAACAGTGATAGAGCGTATGTCAATAGTGATAATCTTTAATGATCTCCTCTGGGCTCTCCATTTCATCCTACTTACAGTATTACAAATTTTTATAGCAATGACAGCTACATCAATGGTCACCATACCATCATAATTACTCTGTTACCCTCCCTCTTACAGGGCTCAAGTTGGAGGGTAATTCAGGTAAAGAAGTTGCCTTTCGACATTTGACTTGGCCTTGCCTCTCATCAGATGCGATTTTTCGCAATTGTGGCCATTACCTTATCTTACATGTGTCAAAAGTGAGAAATTGGCCCTTAAATCTGATAAATCACCATATTACCTTGTATAATAAGGGTAGCTGTTGCAGTCACAGATCCCATGTCATTAGTAGCTGTACATATGTAAGTTCCCGCTTCCTCACCAGTGACTGACTTAAACATAATTACACCATTCTCCATTGTGTCAATGGTAGATGTCATAGGTTCACCTCCAGCTCTGTGATTTAAAGGTAAAAATGAAACTTATTTATGCATATATTAGGTGCCAGATAAGTATTTTGAGCTACAAAACAAACTAGCTTATGCATGAAGACTGTCATTTTCAAAATATAATTACTGGAGTTATAAGACACATTTTTACGACTCATATTTCTGCAGCCCATACATTTCAAATAATTATCACTTAAAAATCTCAAGACCTTAAAATCAACTTGTTTCAAACTTTAAGAAACAAAACTTACAATTATCCAACATTGTCACATTTGTTGGTTGTGATATCATATTTGAGGTAAAACTAAATGATCGACACACAGAAATTATGTCCCATGGAAAAAGTGAACCACTTGAGAAATGGAAAAGAGAAAATTTAATTATGATTATTGGAAACTAAAGCTGAAGTAAGAGTTTTTGTTGATATCGTAAAGTAATTTTGAGATGGTCAAGATTAACCAGTTGCAGTAAAAGTGATGAAGATAAATCTGCTTGAATTCCTCAATTTAGATATTCATTTACACAACTTACCTTATGCCATGTATTTAGTATTTATACAAATGAACAAATAAACATAATTTGTATATACATGTACAGTAGAATCTTGATTTCTCAAACTTGAAGGGGTCTGTAAAATTTGTTCGAGGCATCGGTAGTTCGAGCCATCGAAGTCTTGAAAATTTTCGGTTACGAACCAGCAATACAGTTTAATTTACATCCTTTTATCTATCCAATCGTTAAAGAAACATCCACTCATAAAATTTTGATGTGGAAATAATAAGAATAAATCACAGATAAACATAAAGTGGATTATCAATGACCTGTAATTGACAATTAATGACCTTCTTGTCAATCAGCGATATGATGTCTGGTTTTTCATACTTCTCGATACATTTGTCAAGTACGCCAATTAAAAATGGTGCTCGAAAAACCAAGAGTTAATTTACAAAGACATATAAACCAGAGGCTCCATGGATTCTAAATCGCTCACCTGGATTTTAGGTGACCACCACTGACACAGTGCATCTAGATAAGATCTGTAAGGAATTGTTCTACAGATAAGATATGTAAAGAATTCATCCAGTGTCCAATTTTAAACTAAGTCCAGTTGTGGCAGCTAGCCTTGATTCTGATCGGCACAAAAACATTTCTTTTGTAGCAGACATTTATCCAAGGATCTTCATGCAACAAAAACATTTCAATTGGCTTAGTATTTTATGACAAGAAGACCTTTCTACAAATTTCCCCATAGGGTTCAATGTAAAACTAATCCAGGTGTGGCGACCAACTTGAATTTCAGATTGCCATAAGAAAAGATAAATATTGTAGAGTTTCATCCAATGCTTGTTCATACATAAAAGTATTTCAATTGGCTTGGTAGTTTCTGACAAGAAGACTTTTGTACAAATTTCCCATAGGGTTCAATGTTAAACCAAGTCTGTCTGTGGCAGCCATATTGATTTTTCCGATCGGCACATAAAAACATAAATTTTGTAGTGGTCTATCAAATGATCATTAACACATCAAAAACATTTTAATTGGCTTGGTAGTTTCTGAGAAGAAGACCCTTGTACAAAATTCCCCATAGGCTTCAATGTTAAACTAAGTCAGGCTGTGGCGGCCATCTTGAATTTCAGATTGGCACAAAAAACATGAATTTTGTAGAGGTTCATCCAAGGATCATTCATGCAACAATTCGCTTGGTATTTTCTGACAAGAAGACATTTATATAAATTTCCCCATATTAAACTTAAGTCTGTCTGTGGTGGCCATCTTGAATTTTCCGATTGGCACAAAAAACATGAATTTTGTAGAGGTTCATCCAAGGATCATTCATGCAATAAATCAATTCAATTGGCTCAGTAGTTTCTGACAAGAAGAATCCAATCAGAATGAATTATCTGCCCCTGGTAATTTTGTACAGAACCATCCAATTAACATTTCTGCCAAGTTTGGTTCAGTTTGGACAGGTGGTTTCAGTGAAGAAGATGAAAAAGTGAAATGTGGACGGACGACGGATGTAAAGTGACCACAAAAGCTCACATGGCCTTTTAGGCCAGGTGAGCTAAAAATGATTGGACTTTCATAAATGGTCAAGAAATCCATGGTATTCAAGTGATTCCAAGTTCGAGCCACTGAGATTCTACTGTACATGTACTGGTTTTTGAAGTTTAATAACTAAAATTTTATCAGTATTGAAGAAAGCTATGGAATCTTTGTTTTTTGTAAGTAGATATCAATCTGTCATGTTTTTTGTAGGTAGATATCAATCTGTAATGTTTTTTGTAGGTAGATATAAATCTGTAATGTTTTTTGTAGGTACATTTTTGTAGATATCAATCTGTAATGATTTTTGTAGGTAGATATAAATCTGTAATGTTTTTTGAAGGTAGATATCAATCTGTAATGCTTTTTGTAGGTAGATATCAATCTGTAATGTTTTTTGTAGGTAGATATCAATCTGTAATGCTTTTTGTAGGTAGATATCAATCGGTAATGTTTTTTGTAGGTAGATATCAATCTGTAATGCTTTTTGTAGTAGATATCAATCTGTAATGTTTTTTGTAGGTAGATATAAATCTGTAATGTTTTTGTAGGTAGATATCAATCTGTATTATTTTTTTGTAGGTAGATATCAATCTGTAATGGTTTTTTGTAGGTAGATATCAATCTGTAATGCTTTTTGTAAATAGATATCAATCTGTAATGTTTTTTGTAGGTAGATATCAATCTGTAATGTTTTTTGTAGGTAGATATAAATCTGTAATGTTTTTTTTTTCAATAAATAAAAGTAGTGTTTATTTCTACATGAATTCTACCATTTCAGCCATTTAGTGCTATTATCCATATCTTACTTTGAAAAAAAAATCAAACCTGATTTTTATAATTGCTATAAAACAATTACCTTGACCAAGTTACAGTTGGTGGAGGATCGCCACCCATTACTCTGCACTGGAACAGGGCACTTTCTCCTATTTTAATTGTCTGAGACGGCGATGGATAAATGTCCAATTTTGGTTTAGCTCTTCCTGAAATTTTAAATACAACATATAGACAAAACAAAAATGAGCAGTGATATCGACAGCAAACAAGATTTCCTTCATGTGATGAATTATTCCCTACATGCAGATATTGGAGTTGTCTCCCATATGCATCAGTTGTCTTTCCTAACAGAAGGTGTCTTGTATTTAACATAGAGGGCAAAAATTACCTATAATTTTTTTCTGAAAATATTGAATTGAGGAAGGCCCTTCATCAGACATACAAAATATGGGAAAATAAATCCAAAAGCATATCATTAATGTGCGTGGTTAATATTGCTAGGAAGAAAAAATATTTTACAGAAAATGACAATTTCTTCAATACTGTCTACGGAACACACTTCCAAAGAGCAGATAACTCTGCAAATGGGAGACAACTCACATGTAACAAAAATGGAGAATTGCCTGGATAAATGATCCAGAAATGATCTTATCTGGAAGGAAGAAATAATTCTCTAAAGTCATAAGTTTGTTGCATATTTTAACATTTACATTTATTGAATGTTTTCAAACTGTCTGATATAAAATAATAATTCTTACTTTCAACTTCTACAATGGCCCAACCTTGGCCAAGTCCTACAGAATTCTCTGCCCTACAGATGTAAACACCACGATCCTCTATCTGGGCATTTGTAATCCTAAGTATCTCCCCTACCACCTATAAATACAAATTAAAAATGTTGAAAAATTTATAATTTTTTTTTTATGGTTTTGTTTTGGGTTCTTTTTTCATTTTATTGAATTCCATTTTCAATAAATTTTTTATATGCTTTGAAAAAATTCAGGAAATTACGATACATATTTTTCATATTGTTCATCCTACTTTCAACATTGTTGGTTTTTTGTTTTAAACAAATGGATATAAACTCTGCATGATATTACACACCTGATGCCTGGCTGTCAATTCACCTCTAGATTTAGACCATATGATCTTTGGTTGAGGGGTACCAGTCACAGAACATCTCAATGTACCAGTTGTTCCCTGGGCAATGGTCGTCCTTTCTGGTGTCACTGATGCTGTTGGTACCACGGCTGATTCAAGCAAAATATGTATTATTAAAATAAACTTTCTTTAACATTTTGAGTTATTTTGTTAGTTCTATGCAATGCTAAGACAAATAAATTGCCCTGGGGGGGGGGGGGGGGGGGGGGGGGGGGGGGGGCTGCTTCCAATTGTTCTGGCAGTATGAGTGTGCCCCAGTAAATGGTCAGATTTTCAAAGTCTTACTGTCTACAACAGGGTCGTAATTTCTCAGTTGCATACGTGTAATCTTAAGCTTAAAATAAAGATGTTGATTATTAAAGGAAATTGTAACATTTTCGATATGCCAATTTGCAAATGCTTGTCGTGAAAGGGTAGTTTTTTTTAATTGCGTGTTGTAAACATGGTCTGTTTTTGCAAGGACAATTGACACAAATGTTCAAGTAACCCCACTGATTACATTAAATGTATACAGTATACATGTATATATGCAAATTATAATACCGAAGTTCTTTACATAACAAGGGGGGGGGGGAAATTATACTGTTCCCATACTTACATTCTACCTCAGGTCTCACAGTAATAGTTGTGGTGCCTGTTCCCCTGTCTCCATCTGGTGTTACAGCAGTACAGATGTAGGTACCAGCAAATGATGGCTGTATATTGGACAAGGTCAGCACTCCATTATTTTGTGTAGAACCTTAGAATGAAAAGAAATAGATAACTAAAATAGGAAAATCAGTAGAAAATATTAGTCTCTTCTTAATCCCCAAATTCAGGGGGGTAAAATCGTTGGTCAGAATATGCAATATTAGCAGGTCCATTCTCGAGAAGTTTCGATCACCATGAAATTGATGTTTTTCATCACTTCCAGTATAGAAATACATTTTATTCTTCATATAGTCTTAAAATTGACCTTTTGCATTCTTCTATGCATAAAAATTAAATTTATTTCATCATGTGTGTGCATGTGAATGTGTGTAAGTGTGTGTTTGTAAAGTATACCATATGTACTAAGTATACACTGACCTGATGGTAGTCCTCCAGATCTGGACCATACTAGTGTTGGATTAATAGTTCTATCTTCAATATAACAGATAAGTTGTTCGTTTGACCCAATGGTAGATATTATCGCCACTTGTCTGACAATAACTGTTATATCTGTTGGAGGACGTGGATCTGCAGAAAACATTTACATTAGTTTGAAGTGACATACAATTCAGCTGGCATAAATAAGGTTTCCCAAAAAAATTAATTACTTTTTTCAGAGATGATTTTCCCAGCCAAGAAAAAAAAAACGGAAATAGTGTTGTATAATAGAGGACCTATTACATAAAAATCTGAATTCAAAAAGTGGAAATCTGCTAAAAAACAGAATAAAATCATCCCTGTACTTTTACGTGTTTCTAACAATTCTCCACGTCATTTTGCAGCTTAACTTAGCTTAGTTTATAACAGATTATATTTACACGTAGAATGAGACATTTGTCTTTGTAGAGTTCTTCGAAACTCCAACAAAATTTTGGGGGTGAAAATCAGGTGCTTTGGAAGGGTTATTTCGTCTTTTGAACACTTGTGTTGACGCATCCTGTTTTATCCTGTTTTGTTTCTGTATTATCTGGTTTACCAATTTTTAATACTCTAACGTTTATAACTTTAAACTTTGACCAAGACGAACAATAATATCTAAGGAGTAATCCAAAAGATGTAAAACCATAGAACAAACAAATATGAGAACATAAAAGAACAAATACAAACACAACAAAGAAAAACCAAAAACTAAAAAACTTGAACAGCACAAACTCCTATCTAAACCATGAGTTAACACAGATGATCTAGAAGGGTAAACAGTATATACACATGATCATTTCGTTTTTTGTCTTCAAAATAGGAGTCCTAATAGATAAAAATCCTGAATTCCTGAACGTAAAAATACGTAAATCCAGTATCTCGATTTAACTAAATCCTGAAATCCTGATGATAATTTAGCTTGTTCCCGAAATTCCAAACTTAAAAATGAACAATCCTGGAGTCCTGATAAAGGTCCAACGCCTCCTTATAACTTTACTTCAGTGTTGCTTCACACTGCACAGTTTTATTTAGTTTGATTTGTTATTTCATATTTCGTTTTTTTTTTTTGTGTCAGTGCAAGCACAAGCATAGATGCTCAGAAAAAAATCTCTGTGTTTTCTATTTTCCGTGTCAACTGCATACCTAAATCTACTTAATGTGCCTTGATATACAGAAAAACTAACATCACCTGAACACCAAAGAGAACGATAAAATCAATTTGACTTACTGGACAGTTAGAGTTATCAAAGTTATAAACGAGAAATTTTGGCAGACAACAAAGAGATTCTTACTTTTTGTGACATATAGAATCGTCCTGACTTCTGTTGATCCCACTACGTTTGAAGCATTGCAGTAATATTCATTTTCATCACTTCTTTGGACTACGGGAATCCTTAACACACCACCAGATATGACAGCGTTAGGATTCATGCTACCAGTTTTACGATACCACTGTACTGTTGGTGTTGGTCGTCCTGTAGCAATACACCTAAATTCAACCTGTTCAAACTCATTGACGGTTTGGAAAGTTGGTTCAATTCTAACAACAGGTGCAGTCTGTGATGCTGTATAAAATTTTTTAAAATGTAATTTAAAGTAGTTAAACTTATTTATATATATATATAAGAACAACATGGTTCAGTTTTCTAATTATCTCCATTTTTGCCTTTACAACACTGACAATAAGAACATCTACATACAGTTGACTCTCGTTATCTCGAACTCCACGGGACCACAAGAAAAATTTGAGATAGGCGAAGTTCGACTCAAAAGGAGTTGACATTTTTTCGAGAAAGAACAGGGGAGATAATTTAGCGCCTTCCGGTAAACCTAAAGAGAGTATTG
Source organism: Mytilisepta virgata (assembly GCA_028015205.1). Lineage (NCBI taxonomy): Eukaryota > Metazoa > Mollusca > Bivalvia > Mytilida > Mytilidae > Mytilisepta > Mytilisepta virgata. Next base: position 36,058,760 of record CM051511.1, on the reverse strand, counting down.
TGTTCCGGTAGCGAAGTACGTTTTAATATTCGTGATTGACAGTTCTTGTTGTGTGTGTACAATATGCTACTTTTGTGCATTTTTGTCTTATTTTTGTACATTTCCAACTTATTTGTGTATTAGGTATTCCAGTATCCCCCCAGTTTTTAGGCTGGATCCTTCACTGACTTGTTCAGTGGTTATGAATCTGGCTATCCCCCCGGGACACGGCCCGGGTCCTTCACCAGATCCATGTGCAACAGGTTCGTCAGAAGACATTTTGAAAGGATACAAGTGATCAATCAAGATTCATATTTATAACAAAATGCTTTAAATTTCTCAAATTTCTCAAAATTATTTTTTTATTCATTCGAAGTTATTTATAGAACATCAATACAATAGATGAAACGACCCGGTCGGTTTACATAATCCGTAATTTATACCTACCAAGGGCATGGCGGTAAACAAATAAAAGTGTTGATTAATGTCATTAAAAGCTCTTTATAGATCATGTGTCACTAATTAATACCTTATGTAAGGTGATGACCTGTTAATTGGCAATCAAGGTAAGATGACAAGCAATTTAGGCTGATCACCGGCGAAGCCATTTAATCCCCGAATTTGCCGAAAGCGATGTTTTGACAGGTGATAATTACTTCGAGAAAATGAACAGAATTTGTGTTGTTTTGTTAATTTGGGACTATGAAATTAATTCGAGATAGAAAACAATTCGACTTACAAGAATTCGACTAAACAGGAGTAAAAATACATACTTTATATGGGACGATTTTTGGGACCAGAGAAAAAATTCGACTCATCCGAAAATTCGACTCAAGCGAGTTCGAGACAACGAGAGTCGACTGTATATTGTTATACATTTTTCTTTCTTTTCATTTCTTTTTCTTTCAATCTAATTAAAATTCAATCTACTAATTGCTCCTTTCAGTCAATGCATGTAGATCTAACAACACTCCATTTTACTTTCTGTTCTGATGACCTATTGAGAATCCTCAGGTTTTTTCCTTAGGCTAATGCCTTCAAAATCATGAAGGCTGAAATCGGATTGGCTGATTGGAAAGGTCATCAAAACAGAAAGTACAATGGACTTTTGTTAGATCTACATGCAGTGACTTAGAGGAGCAATCAGTAGATCTAATTTTTATTAGATTGTTTTCCTTTAAATTAACTATTAAATTCATTTATTATATATCTTTAACACTTCATCTAATAATCAAAGTACTGAAGTACTGAACATCAGAGGACCTCAAGTTATGTTGGATTATTGATAAATGACAGGTGTTTATATAGTACCTGCCAGACAGATGTTCACCTTACAGTATAGTACACATAATATAATTTGCTATCATATCTGAGATACTGTCTTATAGTAAGAAACTTATCTATCTTTGTGAATTATCCATGAAATGTTGACGTGGTCAAATGAGAACTGCTAGATTGGCATTATGACCGTATAGTTGCACACTTGCAAAAATCTTTAGCTTATTACTTATGACAGAGAATCAACATAGCAAATATTTTTTTGACTAGTCACTGAATTATGAGAAAGAGGTCAAGACAATCATATTAAAACAGATAAATTGTAATATTTGGGTGAAAGATACCACATGAACAGTAAACTCATATATCTGTTACGCTGAGCTTTTTGGTCTAATTTTAGCCAGTGATGATACTGTTGTATGTGTGTGTGCTGGCTACAAGTATGGGGAACAGGCACCGAGAATTATACTCCTTGCTCAACGCAACACAACTCTCTCAACACAGTTAAGGAATTCAATCCTTCCCAGAATATGCACAAGCTGTTTTAAAGAAAAGTAAAAATCCAAAATGAGGAGGACGAAATGTGTTTATTAAATACATGAAGTCAATAAACAATAAACATTAATAACATTATTTTTCTCTTTCCGCGAGTACAATAGATATCTCTCTTTTCTAATTAGTCATTTCTTATTCATTAAAAATAAAGACGAGATGCCAGTGATTATTTTTTTACTTCTAATACATATCTGCGAGGAGAAATATTATTCTTTGATTCACTTCAACTTTGCTCCACAACCTGTAACTGATGATTTATTTACAAACTAGAGGTGTGAATGACCCGTTTTCAGTACACTTTAACCTCACAAAATTATGATAATTAATGGAACTGTGCTTCCCTACTCTACAATATAACAAACCGCTAACTTAGGATCATTCTAATGATATCTCTTAACAAGAAAGATCACATCAAATGTCTAATAGCAGTTTTTCACAAATTAGAGCAACGAAATCCAGCATGTATAAAATATAAGAACTACTATGCTTCCCCACTCTACAAAATGCAACAAGTTGACAATCAGACCACTTTAATAGCATTTCTTAATAAGAAAAGCCACATCAAATGACCAATCATCTCTTTTTGCAAATTAGAGCAACGAAATACAGCATTCCTCTACCAAAATAAAGTTTTTCTCAAGACAACCTGAACAAGAACACCTATACCAAAATCAACAAAGACAATGCTATTATTTCCATGAAGTGAATCAAGAATATTTTAATTTTGAATTATAAAATTGCCTACATAACACCCAATCATTTTAATTAATAATTAATGGTTAATTATGCCAAAACATATAAATTTCAGACAAAATTGACCAAAAATACAAATAATGTATAATTATGGGGTCATAGCTTCAAGATATTTAATAGTAGGTGCCAAAATAGTATATTTTAGTCTTAATAGAATTATCAGAAGTATTTCTATTTGAAATTTGTAATCGCTTGACCAATTCAGGGCCATTCTAACCCTTCGTGAACCTCTCTTTTCCTATAATATGTAGTAAATTCATCCGCAACAACAATTTTTCGGTACGTCATTGATATTAAAGGTTGTTTGATTAATATACTAATATTTCTAACGACAAAACATTTTCATATTATTAATTTGGATTTAAAAAAAAAAAAATCTGAGTATTCATTGAAAACATGAATTTAAAAGAAGCGATAAGGAATTTTATTTTGCACTATATAATGTCCGCGGGTCTATAATTTTTATAGGTCGGTTATCATTCCAAAACTAATGGACGGTCCTCTGATGTAAAAATCTATTAGTTACATTTTACTTTCAACAAATGACTTATGACAATCTACCATATATTTGCCCCAGACGGCCGATCCCGTCAGGTAAATTTCAAATTCCAAACATTCATTTCCAAGTCGTAAGTGTAATCTAATTTCCAGTCTTCCATTCTTTTTTGATCTATGAATGTTCTGGAATCAGTCTCAATCATAGTCACACAAATGTTTGTGAAGCATGGACATAATCTATTGATGTAAACAAGGAACCAGCCTCAATCATAGATGTACAAATGTTTGTGAAGCATGGACATAATCTATCAATGTAAACAAGGAACCAGCCTCAATCATAGATGTACAAGTGTTTGTGAAGCATGGACATAATCTATTGATGTAAACAAGGAACAAGCCTCAATCATAGTTGTACAAATGTTTGTGAAGCATGGACATAATCTATTGATGTAAACAAGGAACCAGCCTCAATCATAGTCGTACAAATGTTTGTGAAGCATGGACATAATCTATTGATGTAAACAAGGAACCAGCCTCAATCATAGATGTACAAATCCCGGGGGGGTTACTGACTATCCTTTCGGGTATAACTGTGCCGACAACACTTGCCAAATCATATACTGTTCTAACCAGAAAACATTGAAAAACATACCCTGTTCTAAACAGAAATATTGAAAAACATACCCTGTTCTAGACATGCTCAGAAAATGTATACCCTGTTCTAGACCGTATAAAATAGATGCTGTTCTAGACCCGGGTTCTAGACTGTATCTTAAACAGTTAAATAAGTGATCCTGTTCTAGACAAATACTTTGTTTAAAAAAAAGACCCTGTTCTCACCAGCAGGGCATGAAAAAGCGCCCCTGTTCTAACCAGCAGAACATGAAAAAGCGACCCTGTTCTAACAAGCAGTGCATGAAAAAGCGACCCTGTTTTGCGGCACACTCGTACCACTAACAATATAGGAAGTAACCCCCCCGGGGTACAAATGTTTATGAAACTGGGACCTGATCTACTGAGGTAAACAAAGAGTATATTGTATACCAACTTACCACTAACAATAAGAGTAGCTATGTCAGTATCTATGTGAAACATATCGGACCCAGTACACTCATATCTTCCAGCATCCTCTGGTCGGACATTCGGAATTACCAACACACCATTCTGATCAATTGCCCTGTTTGGCATCTGCCCATTTAGCTTGGTCCATGACAAGATGTAATTGCTCTAAAACATTAATTTAAAATTATTATACGCTTTTCTTTTCCAGAAATTGTTTAAATGCTCCACATAGAATTGGTAAATTTTGTAGGATTTCGAAATGATGTGTATTTACAAAGTACGTGAAATGAGAACTAAGTCAATGAAGGATTGTATTTTTTTTTTTTTTGCCAAAGTTAGACAGCAAGACATTAAAATGCAAAATCTTTACAGAAATTAGATGAATAGTCACTGCCAACCAGAATATATATAATTCATTAACAATATCATAATTGTAATAGTACATATATATCGAAGCACATGCTCGGTATTTAAGATTTTGAGTGGCTTTTTCAAATTATACTGAAATACTGAAAAATAAAAAGCTGTCCGACAGCAAACCACCTATTCCTTCATCGCTTCACCATTTCTTCCCCCATTCCAAAAAATCTGCCACCTGCCATAAATTACCCCGTACAGATCCAAACTAATATAACTTTAAAATCTGTTTTGAAATGTTGCCAATCAAGTTTATATATGAATTTTAGCCCTTTCTAGAAACCGTCTTCATGATTCAAAATTTGAAATTAAAAATTTCAAGGTCGTTATTCCCTTTATGGGCATACTTAAATCACTTCTTTTGAGCACAATTGGTGGGTCATAAATTGACATATCGTGCACATCTTATGCATCAAAATTAGTATCAAAGAATATATTCTAATCAGTGTTTTTGCATTGTCCCTTACTGGAAAGGGAAATAACACCCTTAAATTACAGTTTTAAATAACAGATTCCAGAAACTGAAATGGGTTTTCTAAAAATGGCTATATCTGCAAAAATCAGGTTTACATTTTTGTTAATAATTTTTAATCATTTCAAACCGAGCAATTCATAAAAGTATAAAAAAAATTAAGTTTCTAATGTTTCAATGCTTCATGCTATCAAAAATCTAATTTATCTACTCAGACAAAAAATGATGTCGCTCACCCAAGTACTCAAAGATGTTCAGATCAACTCTTTTATATCATAGAGATAAAAAAAATAGTTATTCTGTTCTCTGAATAATCCAAGTTCTAGAGACCTCACTTGTTATTGTTTTTCTTGTGTGGAAAAATACAAGCATTGCCTGCTTATTGTATCTACATTTATTAGCCTATCTTACATGTTTTGTTTCAACTTCTAAGCAAGATCAAAGCTTGCAAGCTCACTAATCAATCCTGCAAGAACAGAGTAAATCAGGAATGGTTCTGGGACCTTGCTTCATGCTTCAGAGGTTGGTGTCTTTGTAGTAACCATGATTTCTGAGACAGGGGATTATTGCTGTCACAAAAATCTACTCAAGCAGGGTTTTGTCAGTGAAAAATTGTTTTTATCGCTATAGAAATTTTACAGTCATCATATCACAAACAGATTGATCATAACAATGTAACGATATCACATATGACCTTGAACTTTATTTCCAGTGTCGTAACACATCATGTACCTCCACTGCTTTGCCCCTAATACCTGGGTGACTTTTTTGGACCAATTAAAAGGTGGTATATTTGCTCTTTAAAGTCTTGGATTGTTGTTTTGGTTTTCAATATTTTAAGCCTTGAGCACAACTGATCAGTCATAAAGCAACGAAATGTACACATCTTGTGTATCTTGGTATCAAACGATTTTATCGAAGTGGTCCCCAGGCTATATTTACCATTTCGAGATACCGATAGTGTTGGTGGTATTGCAATTTGATGGACAGAAGTTCTATCTGCGTTTTTTTCACATGTAATTCTGTAATCATTTTTCAATGCTGACAACAAGACACAAAGTGATGCTACAAGATTATATAATTAATCAATTCCAACACCAATACTTAACACAAACCCATGTATACCTGTAAATTTCCCTAAAATACAGGATTCAAATTTCATAAATTGTACACATTAACACAAAATTCAAAATATTATTATGAACTAATAATTAAATATTAATTAACTCCCCTGATTTATAAATAAGGCTATATTTTGTATATGTCGGCAATGAACAACTGTAGCTGTTTTTCTGAATAAAATTTTAAATATGCACACATGTTAAAATCTGCATATTTATTAAAAGTTTTATAAAAAAAGATTAAAAAAACATTGTTGTAGTCCAAACAAGTATATATGTGTCCAGTTGACACTACATGCCCCATCAAAGATTTAAGTATTTAGTAAACAGAATTACATTTGTATTTTGTTGACTTTGAAGTCCCTAATGATAATACTATCTCTCAATACTTCATGAAAAACTAACTTCAACATGAACCTTCACCTGGATTCTAATATTGAAATTCCATAAAGAAAGTCGATGACCCATGGCCTCAAGGTCACAGCAATCTGTTTTGCATCAAAATGCTACTGTTCATATCACAAGCTATCCACGTACCAAGTTTCAGGATACCATACATTTTGTAACTCCTTCATGAAAAACTAACTTAAACCTGAACCTTAACCTGGATTCTAATATTGAAATTCAATAAAGAAATTCAAAGTCGATGACCCATGACCTCAAGGTTAGAGCATCCGTTTTGCATCAAAATGCTGCTGTTCATATCACAAGCTATCTATGTACAAAGTTTCAGGATGATACCATAACTCTTCATGAAAAAACTACCTTAAACCTGAACCTTAACATGGATTCTAATATTGAAATTCAATAAAGAAATTCAAAGTCGATGACCCATGAACTCAAGGTGAAAGCAACCATTTTGCATCAAAATGCTGCTGTTCATATCACAAGCTATCTATGTACAAAGTTTCAGGATGATACCATAACTCCATCATAAAAACTACCCTAAACCTGAACCTTAACTTGGATTTTAATACTGAAATTCCATAAAGAAATTCAAAGTCGATGACCCATGACCTCAAGGTGACAGCATCGGTTTCATATCAAAATGCTGCTTTTCATATCACAAGCTATCTATGTACAAAGTGTCAGGATGATATCATAACTCCTTCATGAAAAACTACCTTCAATCTGAACCTTAACCTCGTACAGATGGATGGTCGTATGGACGTATGGATGCACAGACCGAAGAACTATATGCCCAGCCTGCCTTACAGGCGGGGCATAACAATGGGAGGTAACAAAAGTTAAATTTGAAAGATGTCAATTCTGAATTCAAATCATTTATTGAACATGTGTATAAATTTCTTAAATTTTAAAATCAATTTAATCATTTGAATTCAGAACTTAAATTTTTTTATATTTTATATTACATTTAGAAACATTCTAGAGAAAACTGAATTTTTATTAATTTTCTAACTTCATGTATACACCATATCAAATCAACTGTCTTGAATTTCATAATTTTTCAGCAATGATCGAAGCTTGCAGTAATAGACACACCAACATACACTCAAAAATCAACCAAAATAACAATGTTGCAATATAATTTATTCTATGACATAAAAATTAATTTAACTTTTAGAGTCCAAGAATGTACCAGGTATATTTGGTAAAAATTGGTTATTCGACCTATACGCTGCATCGACCTATAGTCTGAAAATTACGGTACTTCATTTGAGATATCTGAACAACATTGATTGATAATGAACTGATAGGGTATCATATCACGGCCACATATCTCTCCCATTCATAAGAATTAGTTATGGTTAAATTTTTGCAAAACGCTCAGTAATTTCAAAACTTTGTGAATGTGATTCGATGAAATAAATCTCGTTTGAGATTACCTCATTATTGTTGAAATATTCGTTGTATTATTGCGATTTTGGTATATCGACTACGAAAGGGATTGAAAATTACAATGTAGTTCAGAACTGATTTTACAGCTGTACTCTTCGGTAATTAACTAGAATTAAATAAACAAACTAAGGAAACAATATCAGAGCAAATCTTGAATTCTTGAAATATAACAGAATAATGAGAAAATTTAACATTTGCAATTTTGTTTAATATGAATAAAAGAGATAAGCAGGTGTGATTATACACTAACGAGAATAAACTTTATTTTAGGTATCTATGATAAGAAAGATATTCCCTACCTCCATAGAACCTGTGGCTACACAGACAAATCTAACCGAGGTTCCTTCATCTACAGTCTGTTCCTTAGGCGGGTCTATGTATACATTGATCCGCTGTTGTCTGCCTATAATATGAAAATTTAATGATATGAGGTATGCATCAATGAGATAATATTCTATTTTAACCTAAACAAATTTTCAGTTAAATGTTCCTGTTGTATTGTTTCTTTATAATTTAAAGCTTTCTGTAACATGTAACAAAGTTGTCATGAAAATTATATAAAATTTTGATTTTTAGTACGACTAAAATTGGCCATTCACCAGTACCAATTTAATTTGATAAAAATGGCTATTGTTTTTAAACAATATTTCCTTAGCATGAATTCGAAATGAGGGTCATAACACATATACAAATCCTGTGCCATTTTCTTTGGTCTGATTTACAGGGGTTTAACAGCTTTAAGTTCATTGGACTAAACCATGGCAGTCAATTTATACTGGTGGTACTGGAAAAGAACTACTGTTCTCTCTGGGATATAAACTAGCATTAACGTTAAGACAAAAGTCAAACACATCTTGCCTGGTTTTTGATTCCAGCTCACAATTTTAGTATGGACTGGCTATCAATCGGTAGTAAATCAATGATTTTGAAGGCCACACGGGCCCCCTACAGTTTTATTTTAAATATAAACAGACTTAGCTAAAACATTCTGCAACAAACAAGACAAAAACAATGTATTTCCTTATAAAAGACAGATACGCCAAATATATTATACCTAGAACAATAAGATTAACATATTCCCTGTTACTGCCATGCACATTGGTTGCTGTACACACATAACGTCCCGTATCAGTTTCCTGCAGGTCTCGTATCGTCAGTGTGTAGCGTGGACCAACCTGTGCTCTGCTTGATAAACTCTGTCCATCGACACGGCTCCAAATGATGTTAAATGGTCCTGGACCTTGTACATTACATTGAAAGACGATTGTCTGACCCACTGGTTCCTCAATTTCTATTGGATTTACTGTTACAACTGGTTTCAAGTTCTCTGAAACAAATTTTTTGGAATTTGACTAATAGTTGCCATGAAAAAAGTTTTTTCACTGTAAGATTGTTCTTTATTCAGAATATATGTAGAGCATACAACAAGTTATTAAAATGTTGATCTTAAAATTATGTAAAACTTCTTAGAATGACTAAAATTGTCCATTCACACGACCTTATCGGCTTTTATGCAGACCTGATTTGGACAACCGTGTAAAAAGAGCTGAAATGATACTTCGGCAGCCATTTAACTATGTATAAAAAAGGAAACTTAATGGACGAACCCAGACTTCCAAAAGCAGTGTGATTTATACACATATTTCTAAAACATTTTTTTTAACTCCTTAAACGTAACTAAATCTACATATCACTTTTCCTGTAAAAAGGCGACATACTAAATCTTACCTTCACTTCGTTCACATTTTCCTCCCACTTCCCTGGGGTTTCCAACATAACCTCTATCTGTGTCGCATCTAGAAAAGAAAAAAGAAAAATTCTTACAGCATACAATGTCAATCCTAATCAAGAAACACTTTTTGTGGAAGGGTATTTGCCCATGTCTGCCTTCTTTTCATTAAAAAAATAATGCAAAATAAGACAACCCAACTGAAATGATATTCATAATAAAATCCAAATGGTCCAACTGTTTTTTAAACTTCAAATTGGCTGAATCTATACCATGGGCAAGTAAGAAACTTTGAAGATTCAGATCTCTTGGTAAGGAGTTGGGTTTGTACTAACATATCAAGTCTAAATAACATTCCTTTAGTCATTCAAAAGTTAATATTTGGTAAAAAAAAATACATATATAAAACATTGGGAAATTTACGCTTTCAGTGGTAATAAAACTCAAAGACTAAAACAGTTTGAAACCAATATTTATCTGAGATCATGTGGGTTTTTTTTTACCAAGAAAATCAAAAATGAAAACACAACAGAATGTTTTCAAAGAAACAGGAACTGGTGACCAAGTAATTAACCATACTGAAACATGCCAACTCAAATATGTTTTTCGATCTAGTTTACATAAATTGCCTATCCAAATTTTATTTTCATATTTAACTAAAGACTGTTACCTTCCACAATCTCTTCCTAGGTAGCCAGGTGGACATCTGTCACAAGTTACAATGCCATCGGCATCTAAGTAACAACTTCTTGAAAATCTGCAATAAATCATATCAAAACAATGAGAAACTATAAAAAGTGAGAAAATTTCATTTCTTATACAAGATGACATCACATAGTATAGATACAATTTTTAGGAGAACCGCTACACAACAGTAAGATCTGCTGATGTTGAAAAATTGAAGATTGAAATGACTTTTACTCAGTTCTGTGGTGGCAGCGAACCTTGACAAAACCACCGACCTATGACAGAAAAATTGGCAATCATTTTCAATTAAGATGTATGTCCAACACAGCACACCACAACCAAAGTGTTGACAGGCTGGTGATTATTAGTAGTAAGACAAACTACCTAAATGACACGGTACCAAGACCCCCTTTTTGATATGCATGAATGACAGATGGACACACATTTTGTTTCTAAAGAATTCGTAACAATAATGCTCTTATAATCTATAAATCTTACATAGCAAAGAATTCTGTCCAAACTAATACTTGCAGAGGGATGCAAGATAATTATCCATATTAAAGGCCTAACTGTGACCTTAAGATATAGAACAGCAATCAAAGTGCGTTTCCTTTGTTTAAACTTTTGTAACATATATTTAGAAACAGCAATGCTAGGAATTTGTACCAGGTGTACTTACTGGTTGGATGGTACTGTCAATGGACAACCGCAAGGTCTACAGTCATTAGGGGTACCAGCTGTGGCATCACCATAGTAACCAGTGGCACACCTTTCACATCGATCACCCTCTGTATTGTCTCGGCAGTTCTGTTTATAACAGAATTATATAAAAACAGCTTAAATTAAATTTCTACTTACAAATAATTTAATATGTAATCCTTTACAACACCTTTTATTAGAATACAAGCATCACAGACAGACAGACTTTCAAGGCACAATAAAATCATTACAAGATTCAAGTAATGATCATAATGGAATACACAGATAGAATTATCTTTACTTCAAACAGTCAAAATGTCTTAATAGAAAAACCAGCCCTTAATAACTATACTTTTACCTCAAACACTCAAAAAGTTTGAAGCCAAAAAATGGTTCTTTTTTATTAAGTTTGAGTTTGGCAGTCTTTTTTATTTTTCATGTTGATTAAAAAAAGTAAAATGGAGAAAAGGGTTATACAGTGGTACCTCTTTAACCGAACAGCTATTGGACCTTAGAAATTGTCCTGTTTTAGGAGGTGCCGGTTTTGAGAGGTTCCGGACTGTAATGAAATCCGACCGAAAGTAAATTGATTCAAATATGGAAATGCATGAAAATTACATATTTACGACATTTTCATTGTTTCTTCGTTTAACTGTTACTAAATATTAAGTCTTGAAGCTTCTTCGTTATTTTTTGGTATTTTTTTTTTTTTAACATATTCAAAACGGAACACAATATACGTGTAGATCCTAGAGGTACTCCAAATCTGACTACTTCATTCAAATATGAACAATATACATCACTTTTGTTAATTTTACACATACATACCAAACAAACTCCAGTCTCTGGGTCACATGATGTGGCATGTCCATTGCAATTACACCTTACACAACGATTAGATCCAGAATCTTTCAAGTATCCAACGGCACATTGTTCACATGACAATCCCGTGTATCCCTCTGGACAACGACAACTCTCAACGATTAGTGCACTTCCAAGGGAAGTAAGCGTTGGTACTGCAGTGTCCATTCGGAGATCTCGGAGGGATGTATAAGATGTTATAGAGTGGTATGTAGCTCTGATAAGAATGGCTTCAATATCAGAGAGAATTCTGAGGAAGGCTTCCCTCGTTGGTGTAGATCCATCACTTAGTCTAAAACTGGACTGCAATCATTATAAATAAACAATTATATGTTGCATAAAATTTTATATGATTAACACAAATTAGAAAGGTTTGTGATTAAGACATTGTAAAATTTTTGTGATAAACATTTTGCAGAAATAATTTGTGATTAACACACTCTAGAAACATTGAAATAATTTTTATTAACACATTATAGAAAATCTTGTTATTTACAAATTTCTTTGAATCTCAACCCGGTATTCAATGAATTATTTATCATAATTTGCAAATTTTTTAAATCTCACTTTAAAAAATATAAAATATGGCCATTTCAAAATGAGCACATGTACTATGAAAAAAATTTCAGGAGTTATCTCCCCATACCAAGTTCTTAAATGCCAGAAGGAAGGAAATCCTTATTTTCATTATAATTGTGTGTATACATAAATAAATTAAGAATTATCTGCCCTTATGCCACATAGGATAGCTTAATGCAGATTAACAAAATCCAAGAAATGTTTCTCATTGAATTAGCTTTCAGATATCCATTAAATATCATTTCTTGAAAGGCCCTAACAACTTTTTTATGATTCGTGACTTTTACCTTATATTTTTCAGAAGCTATAACATGCTATAACTTACCTCTCTCAATAAGATCTCAAATGTATTAGGTACATACATTTTCAACGCAGGACTAAACAAATGGTACATTCTCTCTCTTTGGCCACTGGTCTATAAATAATAAAAAAAAAATTTCTTCACTAAATCCAAAATTAACATTTTACCTCATCCAGTTGTTGGAACACCTAATTAATTTCTAAAAAAGCTTAAATTTATAACTCAACTTTGGTATTACAATCTAATGACCGAATATTCCAGTCTTACAAGAAATTTAAGATTTTTAAATGTAGAGAAACTAGAATACTGACAATGTCAGAAAGGGCCCCACTGTCTTGTGTGATTGAACTCATGGTAATCAAAAACACTTCAAAATCTAGTTGTGATTTCATACATTCATTTTATCTATCAAAAAGCATAGAGCTAAATTCTCAAAATTTGCTTTTTTCCATATAAAAACAAAGTTTTCACCCAAAAAGTGTTTCCCAATTTTCCTTAAATTCAAAAGGGACCTTTCTTTGTTCATGTCGAACACTGTGTGTAAAATTTATGAAAATCTGTAAAGGCAATCTTAAGTTATCATACAACATAGTGTTAATTCTCAAAATATGCATTTTTTCATATAAAACTAAGGTTTTCCCCAAAAAGTTCTTATCAATTTTCCTAAAATCAAAAGGGACCTTCCTCTGATCATATCCAAAACTGTGTATAAAATTTATGAAAATTTGTGAAGCCAATCTTAAGTTATCATACGACTTAGTGTTAATTCTCAAAATATGCATTTTTTCATATAAAAACTAAGTTTTTCCCAAAAATGTTTTCCGATTTTCCTAAAAATCAAAAGGGACCTTCCTCTGATCATATTCAACACTGTGTATAAAATATATGAAAATCTGTGAAGGCAATCTGAAGTTATCATACGACATAAGGTTAATTCTCAAAATATGCATTTTTTCATATAAAAACTAAGTTTTTCCAAAAAATTGTTGTCTGATTTTCCTCAAAACCGAAAGGGACTTTTCTTTGGTCAAGTCCAATATTGTGTATAAAAATCATAAAAATCTGTGAAGGCAATCTTAAGTTATTGTACAACAAAGGAAATGCTGACGGACAGACTGACGGACTGTTTCCAAAGGGAGGCCGCCATGTCCCATGGTGGGGCCCTAATTAAGATTTCAAGACTTTAAGGTATCCGGACCATAAATGACCATGTGATTCTTCCAGATGTCCTGGAATTTCCATGCAATGTAATGACAATGACCTCGGTAATTATCGTCAAACTTCGCAAATATAATGATCAAATTGGCATTGGAAAAAGCGGAAATCCATGGATCCACAGCAACTTTCATCCATTCTGCATACAAACAATGAAGAATTTCTCTCATTACAAGCGGTTGAAGACATTTGCCAGTGTAAGACACCCATGTGGAATATCCTCGTCTTACATCAAGTGACACAAAACGTAACATCACAGTACAATTCGTTGATGTCAAGAAAACATCAACCTTCCCAGATTTGATCGAAAAATTTCAAAAAGAAATTGCTTGTAAAAAGAAAAGTAATACATGATTCTCATTTAGAATTTAATTAAGTTTTACTTTTAGTATAAAACCAAATTGATCTTTCCAATTATGATGTTAGTTTTTCTCTGGATGCCCTCGTTTTGTGCGGCCATTCTTATTTTCAATCTATTTCTGTAATGAGAGAAAATTTATCATTCATACAGAAATATGTAGGATAAGGGAATTCCATCCTTGGGATCACATTTTTTATTGTCAGACTGTATGAAAGATAGATATAATCTACTGTGTGTCTCACAAACTTCGGAAACTGATTTCTGTATGAAAAACTCTGTACTGCATTACTATTATGTACGTTTGAAATAACAATTCGGTACCTCTTAAAAGTCAACATGGATCAAACTTTCGGGAAAAAAACTTCCACATATTCTGCAATGTCACATTTGTTTGTTTTGACACCATATATGATACACAAATCAGTGAAATGCACAAAAAAAATTGAAAAATCAGCTCTCGTCACATATTTGGGATATTTCAGCAGTGGAAACAACAATACTTCATTACACCTATTGGAAACAATAGGTAGTGTAATACTTTGAACTTTTTTTTTAAAGAAACTTTTCAGATATTAACGAAAAATCACTTGAAAAAAGACACACAGTACATGCTCCTTGCTTTAAACTTTTGGCTGAAGCTATATTAGGTCAAAAAGAAATATAGCTAATGGTTAGGATCTATTATGGTCCAGACAACGTTAGATCCAAAAAACCACGGATAACGTTAGATCCAAATAACCACAGTATTTTTTCTCACTCTATTGTTCGTTTAAAATAATTTGCATATTATGGACTGTAATATTCATGTATCATCCAATTTCCTAGGCGACACACCATATATGTCCATATATGTCCCTTTTCCATCAATTTTCAAATGTTTTTAATTGATATCTGAACACAGAAATTTTTAGAAAAAGAGTCAAAGAGTCCAAAACCCTGTACGACCAAAAAATCTCAAGACACCTTTGGGTAAGATTTCCTGTGATCCAACTTGGGCACCACATGTAAGAGATAAATATCATCTGAACTTTCCCAGTCTTAAAACTTTTCGTGTTCCAATTCTTTACTTCCTAAACAATACTACCACAGAAGATTAAGAAACCATACATTAATTATTACTGGTAGTTAAATATTTTTTTACTTACTATAATTTCAATATCAACATCTCTGAAAGTGCTACCACCATCTTGTGCCACATTAGTTTCTAGGGTAAATCTAAGATAACCACCGTAAGATGCCACCTAAAAATAGCAAAAATACAATTTATTTCATTCCAGACCCATAAGTCTAAGAAAAAACTATTTATTATTGACCAACAATAAAATATAAGCCCAAAAATGATAAAATCTATCTATACAATACAAAATGTCAAAGTATGCCAATACGACAGATACCCATCCAATATGCCGTATTAACTATTCAATACGACATATTGGACTGGTTAGGCATTAAAGGATCATATTGGATTAGTCAATATGACAAATTGGACTGGTTAGTCAATAAAGGTATAATTGTGCAAGGTTTTCCATATTGGCTTAGTTATTGGACCTTGACTAGCCATATTGGACTTCGGCTTCGCCTTGGACCAATAACTAAGCCAATGTGGAAAGCTCACACAATAATACTATAATATTAAAGCTTAAATACAATAATTTTATCTATAAGAACAAAGCAGCTCCTGATGCTGATGGTATGAAACTTCGAAATTATGTCTTCATTGAAATGTTGAATTTCATATGGTTAGAATCCTTAAACAATGAAATTTGGAATTTTTGAACCAAATATTTCTCTCTAAACCACAAAGAACATATAAATATAAATAAATAAATAAATAAATAAATAAATAAATAAAATAAAATAAATGAATTTATCACTGACTGACTGATAATTTGTTATTGGTTAACATCCAGTGGCATACAAGGACAAGAAATTGTTGATGTGATATGAAAATGTTAAGCCTACTTTGTACTAGACATCCATGCTAAGCCTCGTTTTTATTGTGCTATGTACAATGTAACAGGACATCCCTACTAGAAATGCTATATTGACTCCAAGCAAACCTGTACTTGCTCTAACTCCAAAATGCTGTGTGTTTGGTTAAGAAGCAGCAGTCTTTAGTTTGACCCAGCATCCCAAAAGGAATGATACTTTAAGAACAATTAAAAACACTGTTCGTTTACTTAAGCTTTTGCCATGTATACGTAGGGACTTTGAATCTAACAATGTTTTATTCTGGAAATTTTTAAATTTCCTTATAATTTATTGACATACCTTATTTCCTCTAAACTTGGGAGGCAGACTAAAGAACAGGCTCTCTTGTTCTCGCTGTACATCGGAAAGTCTAGGGAACCTGATCTCGTTGTTTCTGACATCTATCTGGAAACCATCTGTGATGGTATTACTTAATCTCCTATTGGTCAATACAAAGTTGTGACGGCCATCAGAGCTCAGTTGTGGAATCAGCTGCAAATATGTAAACAATAACAAAAACTTCACTTTTTATTTTTTATGCTTTGGAAAGAGAAGAAATCAATTTCAGAGCCTGAGATTTTCAATTCAGGTACAGAGGAATATGATACAAGATACCGTAAATCTGGTATTTTGGTGTAAAGTTTTTGCTAAAAACATGACTGTCAAATTTTGGTGTGTTAAATTTCAGCACTTTGTGTCAGACTGTGTTCAATTTTGGCACTTAAAGAAAAAAAATTAAAATAAATAAAAATAAAAATTAAACTTAATTAAAATTAATGATTTACTTGTCTTCAGTAATACTAATAATGTCACTATAAGCTGTCATGATTTATAATAAAAATGTCCTGTTAAAAATCTTTATGAACTGAACTGTTTTGATTATACAAATAAGATTAAAGCGATTTACTTTCAACAAAATTAATCAAAACTAATTGCTATTACCAAAGTTCATAACTTTTTCCTTTTTGGTGTGTTTAATTTTTGCAGAATTGCAACAGGCACCAAAATAACCCAAAATATATCCACGGCCAAAATATCCCAATTTACTGTACACGATCTATTTCTCTTTAGAAATATATTGCTTTTCAAGGGGATAAGACTTTACCTTGTTCTTAAATATTTTCCTTGAAAAGGATGTTACAATCCTTGCAAAAAGGGAAGCAACTTGGGGGTTGTGAACCGAGTTGCTTGCATTTAAAAGCCATAAAAAAATCAAGGAATATGCAAGAAAGTGCTAATCATGTAATTGTAAAAAATAATTATTGTAATTCCTTCCTCCATGAAAAATAAACTGTAAAATGAACAGGGACACAGATTATTTTAAATTTTTAAATTGTTTCTTTCCTTCCACTCACCTGATCCCTACAGTGATTAAGTGGAACAGGGACACAGATAAGTTCTACTGCTACCCTTTCTTATCAAAATCATGATCCTTGTAGAAGATAACAGGGACAAAGATTAATTCTTCTGTTACCCTTCACTCACCTGATCCCTATAATAAGATGAACTGGTACACTGATTAGTTATACCACTACACCAACATGCTAGACATCCCCTTTGGTTACTCTGATCAAGGTAGAAATAGCCATCTTTACATGTATTGCATCTCAATCCTCTGACATTAGCCTTGTGAAATAGGAAAAGAATAAAATTACTATGTGTCTGAAGCAACTGATTTTGGTGATGGAACAGCATAAACAACGAGAAAAACAAAATGTGAAATTTTCCATTAATTTGATGAAATGAGAAATTAATTTACATTTACAGATCAATTTTTTTTCCTAATTGTCAAATAGATGTATGTATTTTAAATAAATATTCGGTTCATTGGTTTTGTACATACTTGTATATTGCGACTAAATGACCTACCTTGCACTGACATTGTCGTGTAGTAGGATCACACTGAGTGTTGGTTACAGTACCTCTGCTGTCACAGTTACATGATGGTCCTACAACACAAACAAACATAGTAACTGTCCAGATTTTGTCACAGATGCAGGTAATATTAATATATCTTCATGCAAATCACTTTTTTCTGGTTTGGCAGAAGTTACTTATTATGACAATGATAATTTTAGGATGGATTTTCATATTTTCTAACAGTACTAATTCTTTGGGGAGTACTTACATTGTTTATTGCAAGTCTACATATAAACAAAATGTAATAAATCCATAATATCATATCATATTTTAATGTGATAAAACAAATCACAACATGAGGTTGCACATATTATCGTGCAAAGTACCCCCACCCCCATCCCCCCACCCCCATCCCCCCACCCCCTCTTTTTAATTTTGAAAATTGGGAAAACAGACTTGAAAAGTTTGACGAAAAATTTCATGTAAAAATTAGGTATTGTAAAATTTGTAAGTATCAGCAAACGGGAAGTGGTTCCTTGACAGACCTGAAAATAGGAGAGACAATACAACTCATGCTCATAAAGCTACAGGCCAAATATCAAAACATTCCGTTGCACAGAAGCCGAGATAAGTGTGACGAACAAATTTCAGTTTGAACAGACAGACAGACAAGGTGAATCCAGTATACAACCCACTCTGTAGAGTGGGGGTTTAATTTTGGATCCATTACTTTGATCAAAAGTTTTGAATCCTTCATAAATTACTTGTACATACATTGTAACAGTATTGTATTCAAAATTTGCTGAAGTCAATTTAAAATTTGATGAATGAAAATATCCATTTACTGGCTCTGCTTATGTATAGTCTGTAATGATGTTTGCAATTGTTAAAATAATACAATAAGTAAACTGTAAACTGGTACCACTTACCTTCTGGTCCAATCTTGCAGTAATCTCCTGGTCTGAGTGGGTTACCAGTATAGCCTTGTATACAGCTGTGAAAGATGAAAATGTTAGAACATGAGATTATTCAAATACAATTTTAGGAGGATAATATTTTTTGGTCCATTTTATTTAAAATAACTCATCTTTTATATATTCATCATTGATCTGTTTGATCTAATAACCTTTCCTGTTAATGTGACCTACTGACCTTTACGCTTCCTGTCTGTGTGATATGCATGACCTACTAACCTTTAACATCTCCTGCCTATGTGACCTACTGACCTTTCACATCTTATGTCTATGCGACCTACTGACCTTTCACTTCTGCCTGTGTGACCTACTGACCTTTACACTTTCTATCTGTGTGAAATGCATGATCTACTAACCTTTCACATCTCCTGCCTGTGTGACCTGCAGGACAAGCTGTACATGTCACCTGGCCATCACTGGCTAACTCACACACTGGACTAAATCTGAAAATAAAATACATATAATTTACTAAAAATAGAAATACATGTAAAATTAATACCTATTTTTAGTTATCTCTATACAATTTTTTTTTGTTTTTTTGCAGAACTTTGTTCAATTCATAACAATGCACTTTTTCAGCATTTGTCACTTTACTGATTAAAAAATAATATTCTGCAGGAATAATGTCAATTGAATATTAAATATCAAAGCAGCTATACATGTCCATACATATATTTCCATTTTTACTAAGAATGACCATTACCATGGCCACCAATCGATCTAAATCACAGCCAAATGCTGTGAAAGAAAAAAGTAAAAGATGTAAAAAAATGCTGATAATATGATGTAAAAAGGCTGGTAATATGTTTCCTCCAAATTACAACCGAAAATTGCTCTAAACATTTTTCTTTCACTGCATTTAGCTGTGACTTAAATCAATTGGTGGCTGTGGTTACAGCATAGATAAAGTATCAAATTCAAACTCCCATTTAAAAACATGAAATTTGACTGAAAAGAAACTGAAGGGCCTTATAACGAATAGCATGAATGATTGAATACATGAGTTACCATGACTACTTACTGGTTTGGAGGTTCCGTAAGGGGACATGGACATGGCTGACAAGCACTGGGTGATCCTTGTCTGGCATCGCCATAGTAACCAGGAGCACATCTCTCACAGTAGTCTCCTTCAGTGTTATGTTGACAATTCTGAAAAAATAATAAAATGTATATTTAAAGAAATCATAGAATACAGAATTCAATATATATTCTTTGTGGGCTTTATCAGAAACAAATTTTACATATAAAGGGTTCACAATCTAGGATACTTTTCTAATGTCTTGATGGAACCCACCAAACATAAAGACCCTATAATAAACAGTTTTACTTTATTTGCACCTTTCTACACCTGAAAAATACAAGAAACACATGAAAAGGCGTCAGAAAAAAAAATTTAGGCAGGGGTTAGTTCTACCCAGGGTAACCTGCCTGGGTCTACAAATCATAAACCCAGTAAATCTAATAGTAAATACAGCTGAAAATAGCTTCACTTCAAATGCATTTTTAGGACCTTGAAAATACACAAAATCCCTTCCCAGGCCCAATTTTTTTTTTTAAATCGTTCAGAGATACCTCTTATCCAGGCTCACCAACCTATTTCCGTGTGAAATTTAAAATTTGCCATCATCAATTCATGTACTGATTTTATATATTTCTTTTACTTTGTTTTCAGTAAACTCTAATTCTAACCATAAAATCTACAACTGATGTCAGCAAATTTTAAAAATTAATACAGACATCTCCTAAATTTTAAGCTATGAAACAAATTATCTCCTAATTTTGAAACTTACCCTACAAACTCCTGTTTCTGGGTCACATTCACTAGAGTGCTGATTACACTGACATCGTTCACAAATACCAAGGTAAAAACCACCCTGTGACCTGGTATATCCAATGTCACAATCCTGTAATGAGAGATATAGAAGTGTTGATACAAATACATGCATGTCATCTGTAGTGTCCAAAAAATAATGTTTAGGAAGAAAGAATATCATAAGGCCACACAAAATTGATTTTTAATTCTTTGGATTTTTTTATGGTAAAAAGAGGTGAGAGCAAACAAAATTTTAATTTTTTTTTTTTTCCTGAGGACTAGTTTTTTTCGGTCAAAGATCAAATTTACGTGCAGCACAAATTTTTTTTAATAAAATATTGCAAAAACATGGAAAAATATCGCTATTTTTTACCAAATGTTAGGAGCAGGCGAACAATTTTTATTTTCATTTTCTTAAAAAATGAATTTGGGGCAAATTTTCACATTTTAGCAAAATGAAGCAGCAAAAAAATTTTTCTGAAAATTTACAAAGTCCGAAAATCAGAGTGGCGAAATCCAAAGAACTAAAAATCAATTTGGTGTGGCCTAAGTCTATTAATAGATATTCAACTGAGCAAAACATTTATCTGAGTTCTTATATGGATAAAACAATCAATAATAAATAAACTACATGCAGTGCAACATTTTTATTTCATGTGTTGTGCTGCTGATCGGTAATTATTGACCGTATTTGTTGCAAATTGACAAAAATTCAATTTGCAGGCTAAATTTTTATATGTTTATCATGAATAACATTCTTATTTCTACTTTGCCCCTGTCAATATCCCCCCGTGTGACCCTCTACATGAATGTCTTCTGAAAAAAACCGACATACCTCACAGGAAAGTCCTCTATAGCCAGTAGGACATGCACACTGTTCCACAGCGTAAGCTCTATCAAATCTAGTTTCTCGGTCCTCTGCTATATCCATAATGACATCACGTACACTGCAATTATACAATAGTGTATTTCATTGATTACGTGACTGTATAATTTCAATTTAAACTTATTTATTTATAGTGGATTGGGAAACAAGTTGTACCAACTTATGCTAATCCCTCTCCACTTTGCAGGAGGGAGAGCAGCCCTTGTAGCTGTATTTTAGCCTACTCTTTTTCGACATCTACATGGAAGTCTTTTATAACGTGCTAAGGGGGCTGCTCTCACTTAACATGGGACATCCATTTTTCGTCCCCATCTGACAGACTACAATCTTTTAACTAGACCATCCTCCCAACTTGTGTAAATAGGGCATCAAAAATTTTATCCCTGAAATTTTCATCCCTAAAGGGAATCGAACCACGGGCCTCTGGCTTGCAATTTCCTGTCGTGAATAGGGCAGGTTTTTTAAATTTCCTGTAGTTAAAAGGGACCATTTTTGCAAGGGCAATCGGCACAAATACACCACTATACCGCCCCCATGACAATCATTTATGACTAACAAATATTATCCATACCTAGCAGAATCGGTATCTCTAGTGAATGATAACAAATATTATCCATACCTAGCAGAATCGGTATCTCTAGTGAATGCTAACAAATATTATCTATACCTAGCAGAATCGGTATCTCTAGTGAATGCTAACAAATATTATCCATACCTAGCAGAATCGGTATCTCTAGTGAATGTAGCTCTGATCAACAAGGAATCCACATCAGCTAATGCCATCAACAGAAACTCTCTGGTTGCTGGTTCACCATCCGGTCTTGTCCAATATTGCTACAAGTTAAAAAATATTCTGTATTTTGTCCGAATTCAAGAGATTTTGACCACGAAAACATAAGATTCAATTAAATATAATTTTTTTTACTTTGGTTTTTTTTTTCTCTGTTTGTTTCCAAATTTAATTATTTTGTGAGAATATGATTTCACAAAATGTGCATGTGACATCATCTGAAGAGCCAAATTTCACTTTTTTTCCCATTAAATTCTAATAACATTTACTTTGAATATGACTTTTCCCAATAAGTTCTAATTACATTTACTTTTAATAAGTCATATTCTAACTCGATGTTAACAAACAACAAAGCTATTTTCATCCAGGAATAAGAATTCAAAGTCTGTTTAACAGATATAGTATCAACTGAGAACCATGGCCTAAGATTCATAAAATATCTCAAATTGGATGATTTTCTCAATTCATCCTCAGCTCAAATGCTAACATATCTATGCCCTATTTCACAAATATTTGTACAATTATGATAAGTTGTAAGTCTGATCTGATTTCCGGTTTTCAATTATTTCATTCTATTGATGTCCTGGAACCAGTCTCGATCATAGACATATGAATGTTTGTAAAACTCGGACCAGATCAGTGGAAATTCATAAATTGAGAAAAATTCAGCAGGTTGAGGAAAATCTCAATTTGAGTAATTTTATGAAAATAGGCCTATATACATTTACCTACCTCATAGAATGGTACTGTGAAAGAAGCAGGTGTGTTAGATGTTGGTGCAGTTTTATCTTTGTATATCAACGTTATATCATTACCCTGTAAATATATAAGTGATTGTGTCGCATGTAAATTATAACACAAAAAATTCCATAAATATCTTGCCGCGTAACTGAGGAATACATGTATAATATACAGATATTTACATCAATGTATACTTTTCATATAAGCTATCAAAAAAAAAAAGGTTTTTTTCATAAGAATATTTATATCAGTTCTTTACAATTTTTAAATTTTGTTTTTAACAATGTATAAAAATTTATTAAGGTGGTACCCAACACTTTCACTAAAATTAATTTGGCTCGTTTAATTTTCATAAAATTTTGACAAAGTATTTACTTTGACCCATTGACAAAAATTTTAAAATTTCAAAACATTTGAACCAACCAATTCATCAGAAAAATTACACTGATTGTATAGCAGTTTGACAAACACTAATATTGATCATTGAAAAGCTTAATATTCCATTAACAACACAACGTTATTAAAACATTTAGCTGATTTTACAGAGTTATCTCCCTGTAGTGTTAGGTACCACCTTAAAACTCTTCCAGTTAATACAATTCTTCAAAAGTAATTTTTTAACCTGTAAGACCTGAAGTGTAACATCTGTATACATTTAATTTTCAAAATACAAATTTGATAAAAACAAAGCTTACATTCAGTTCTACAAGAGGGGCGTTAGTATTCTGTGGCGTTGTATCCAGTCCTGGTCGGTAACTGATAACAAAGTTCAAGTTTCCACCATATGATGTAACCTAAAATAGACATTACTGATAAAGTGAAGTTGTCAGGAAGATTATGACCATATTTAGGCCAAATAAAATTACATTTACAGTTCTCAAGCTTGCGTGCATGGCTTTTTAGAGTTTACCATATCTGGTACACTATGATTGACAATGATGAAACTAGTTCTCACATACAAATGTGTTCCGATGACTCTATCTCAAGTTTGTCGATTTACGAATTGTCAGTTTAGCTCCAAAATTAAAAAGTGTTGAATGACAAAACAATAACTCAAAATTTTGTTACCAAAAGAGTAAAGCAAAAAAAAAGCATCCGAGGAAGGAGCTATGCCATAAAAATAAATTCTCAGTTTCATGCCAGTTTTGAAATACTGCTGAGCACGTGAGAACTTGGTATTCAACAGCACAGATATATACTCTTTAGTAGCAATAAATTAGTTATGCTAAAAGCAAAAGACCAAATACAGTCGAACATGTTTTTGTCAAATACTCTTTATCAGAATACCATGTAGATGTCGAAGTTGCTGAGCAGATCTGAATGTTTGCCCATTGATTTCAAGTGAATTCAAAACACGTGTAGCAGATAGCTATTTTTATACTGTTCCTTTTTGTATTTCCCAGCTAAGATAATTAATAACTTCCTGTTCCCCTTTCAAAATTTGCAGCATGTAATCATTTTTGGATCTCAATATCGATTTTTCACTTTGCTCGTTTTGAAAATGTTTCGTTTGCCTCCATTTTGATGCCGTATCCAAGTCATGTTTGAAACCTTGATTTTTATTGGTTACACATTGCCCTGTCGTCCTTTGTCAGATCTCTCTACATAGTAAAAATATGACCGAAACAGAACAGCTTGTGGGGTCGGAAACACAGAATTCACCGGATGCTCCCACCACACACGCTTGAGTCGAATACATTGGTTGTTTCAAACTAATATTATAGTCCCAAGGATGAAAACTTATATCATTTTACCATTTGGCAGTTGAATCTGATAGCCGTAATTGAATGTATTTTTCATTTTATATTATATAACTTTAATTTACTTTTATTTTTAAAAGTAAAGACTGATGCTTCCAAAAATCATTGACACTGATTTAAATTAATTATTTTTTCACACTATTTATCACATTTAAAAATGACATTTGTGTAAACTATCAAAATGCATCCTTTTGTGTTTGAATGGGGGTGGGGGGGGGAGGGGAGTCAAAGCTGAATATGGATAAATCAAACCACCAGATAGGTCAAACTTTTCCGTAAGTCCCCAGCACTTTGATACACTGTATGTCAAATTCTTATCAGTAAACTATCCCTGGCACTTACCTTGTTACCTTTAAACCTCTGTGGCAAGGACCAATAGTAAACAGCTTGTGGTAGTGCATTAAACCTTCTATAAATCAACTCCCTTACATTACTGTTGACAGTAAAACCTTCTGTGATTGGTTCCTGTCTCTGAGTCATTTCAACCAATGAAAAACCTTGTCTGTCCCTGGTGAATGATGCTCCAATCTACAAAATATTTTCAGAGAATTGCTGGAAATGACTGACTGTTTGTAGCCAATACAATTTGTTAATGGTGTCAGGTGAAAAATGTGAAAATTTCCTTACAATATTTCACTGTGAAAACTTAGAATTTCATAAAATTTGGTATAAAGCTAAACATTTTCAAATGGGAAAGTGTCACGGTATGTCAGCAGTGGGTTTTTTTTAATTTATCACTAAAAACACAATTTGACCTGAAAACAGAAATTTTATTGAATATGAAATTCAAAATTAATTCGAAAAGGTAAAGTTCATATTCTTGGACTTGCCTGACTATCAAGAGTACCAGTTACAAACTACCATCTTACCCGAGCTCTGTTCCAATAAGTACTGGTACACTGTCGTGTTACTCCCATACAGAAACACGACACACAACCACTAGGATTGTTAACACTCAGATAAAATGTATCAGGTTTACACTGATCACAATTCTGTCCATAAACATTGCCCTAAAGTTATATAAACTGTTAATAAAGTTCATGAAATGAAACAAACAATAAATGAATAGTTAATTTCAATAAAAATTTAAATAATACATTTTAAATCTTGTAGGTTTATATCAATAAGATAGCATCAAATTGGAGGAATACAGTGGGTTAAAAATATCTTTTCTACAATGAACATGTATGTTTTTAAGCCAATGTATTCCTCCAATTTGACATAATGTTCATTGCAGAAAAGATATTTTTAACCCAAAGTATTCCTCCAATTTGACGCTAAATAAAATAAAATAAATTAATTTCAACTTGCCAACCTCCTTATAACTATGATAAGCAGTGTAAAAAGGATTCGGACTTTGTTTCTTTATTAGATTTTTATACTGACTAAGCTTCTCAAAGTTTTCATGATTTAATGTCTGTCATTTTCGCCAGTGTTTACAATCTCCTTATACTTCCCAAAAAAGTTTGTGGGGAGCATAATCAAATCATTACAGTTTATTTTGAAAGATGAATTTCTATACTGTTTTCTGAGCATATGATATTTGCATGCCTGAATTATATATTGGGGTGTAACAATTCCCCATGCATCAATAGTATTGATTACACACTTCAACGATACATGTATTGTATCATCGCTTCAGAATCGCGATACATTTTTGGATTTTATGCAATTTCTGATTAAATTTTACAATCTACAGACTGGTTTCCAGTTTTTTGTGGATATCAGTTGCATTGTCATTAGTCTCGGGTACCAGTTTCACATGTTTTTTTTTTAATGCATTTTTAATGCTCCTGTCACTTTTGAATCGATAGTATGGAAACAGTTTGGATTCCTAAATATTTTACTGCCAGTTTGGCATATCAAAGCAACTCTCCTTGACACATTTTCATATTATATTATACATGTACACGTTCAAATTTACATTCTTATAATCATAAAAAAAATATCAGTTGTACCCAATGAAATTTGAATGGTTACCTTACAAGAACAGCGTCTTGTCGCAGGATCTGGTCTCTGACTCAGACTTCCTCGAGAGTCACACCTCTCTGTAATATAAGCATCTTTATAAAACTTCAGCAAAATGAGAAGAATTTCAGTGTAAATAAAATGAAAGTGAGATCTCAGCTTTCATACAATTTTTAACAACATTAATATGTGTGTAGATTTTTATTTTTAATGAAGTAGGTGTTTGATTTCTATTGTGTGAATGATTCATCATCCAAATGAAATTATACACAAACTACCTAAATACCCTTAACATCAAGGGGTTGAGGAAACACACTTTTCCAAGATCTATTTTGTCCTAATTCTATGCATGACATGTATATAAAAAATCTTAACTTGAAGCTCCACATTAAACTCCACAATAAACAGATAGTGGTATGCTTTCAAAAGTGACAATCACGAACGAGAGATTTTTTTCCAGTAACGGACATGTCTGGAAAGTTGTGTATTGGATTGCCTTCTCCTCCATTCTTACGATCATTTTTGGAACACCCCTCAATTTGTAATATATACCTGTATATATAAAAATGCAATATTGCGGCACTGCAGAAAAATAACAAAAATTATCATACCATCGCTGATACGACAATAATCTCCAACAACAAGTGGATTGCCGACATAATTTCGGGCACAGCGTTCACATCTCCTTCCTTCATATCCTGGGGGACAAGCTGTACATCTTACTTGGCCATCTCTGGGATCAACCTCACATGTAGGACTAAATCTGACAGAAAATAGAACACATAATTCATATTCATGCTGTACTCCAAGTGCTGAATAATATGTCCTATAAACTGGTTAAAACTACACCTTTTATTGCTTTATGTCCAAAAGGATATGGTTCATAAATTTTCCACCTAATTCAAATTAAAAGTTAAACAAATTAAGAACAACAAATTTACTGCATTCACATTTTGTTTCAAATGAAAACACTTGTTTGTTATCTCCCTTTTACCAAATCACTGATATTCCGTTACATTTCTATTGCCCTAGTGACTAATTGGAAAGAAGAATGTTACATGATTTCATGGTGGCTAAAATGCAATAAAAATATCTCTGATCTTCCTTCCTTGATCTAAAACATTTCTCTCTAAGTGAAAACTTTCTGCTCTTTTAGATAAACCCAATGCCATATATATTTATCAGGGAATCAAAGGTAGATATCATGAAATCAGAGGTAATTATCAGGGAATCACAGGTAGATATCAGAAAATCATAGGTATATATCAGGGAATCAAAGGTAGATATCAGGGAATCAAAGGTAGATATCAGGAAATCATAGGTAGATATCAGTAAATCATAGGTAGATATCAGGGAATCAAAGGTAGATATCAGGGAATCAAAGGTAGATATCAGGAAATCATGGGTAGATATAAGGAAATCATAGGTAAATATCAGGGAATCATAGGTAGATATCAGGGTATCAAAGGTAGATATCAGTAAATCATAGGTAGATATCAGAGAATCATAGGTAGATATCAGGGTATCAAAGGTAGATATCAGGGTATCAAAGGTAGATATCAGTAAATCATAGGTAGATATCAGGGAATCAAAGGTAGATATCAGGAAATCATGGGTAGATATCAGGAAATCATGGGTAGATATCAGGAAATCAAAGGTAGATATCAGGAAATCATAGGTAGATATCAGGAAATCATGGGTAGATATCAGGAAATCATAGGTAGATATCAGGAAATCATGGGTAGATATCAGGGAATCAAAGGTAGATATCAGGGAATCAAAGGTAGATATCAGGAAATCATGGGTAGATATAAGGGAATCAAAGGTAGATATCAGGAAATCATACCTAGATATCAGGAAATCATAGGTAGATATCACGGAATCATAGGTAGATATCAGGGAATCAAATGTAGATATCAGGAAATCATAGGTACATATCAGGGAATGAAAGGTAGATACCAGGAAATCATAGGTAGATATCAGGAAACCATATGTAGATATCAGGGAATCAAAGGTAGATATCAGGGTATAAAAGACAAATGTACAAGTACAACTGAATTGAGAGTAGATATCAGTGAAACATATATAGATATCAGTGAATAAAAGATATTACTGAATTAAAGGAAGATATCATTGTATACATAGTAGTGAATCACGGATAGAAAAATCAACTTTCTGATTTACATTCTCTATACAGCTGTGTACTATTGTGAAAATCTCACTGGTAAAAGATGCTTTAGATTCTTTTTCAACTTTTTTTTAAAAATTAGTCCAAAATCCTGACAACTGCTAAAATTCATCTTCTAAATAAACATAAATCTTTAAAATCTAGATAAAACAGGGAGTTTAAAGCACTTCATTTGATGTTTTTATGTATCAAAGACTCTTTAAGGATGTTCGCTGCTCAGTTTCAAAATAACAAGCTATTCATAACATTGGTTAATACTGATAGTGGATTAATAAAGGAACATAGCTTTATCATTGAGAAAGTTTTATTTCTCAAAAACCATTAAATAATAACAAGGATTTTATAAGATTTTTACAAATGGCTTACTATTGTGCATGCAAAACATTTATGAAAAGAAAAATATGTGTTAGCGGGGAAAAATAATTTATGGCACTCAAAACCAGATGATTCTGAAACCATTATTTATCTTTAGACCACTTCGGAAGTTTGTACTTACTGATTGGTTGGATCTGTAAGAGGACAAGGACATGGCTTACAAGCATCTGAAGTACCCAGAGTAGCATCGCCATAGTAACCACGTGCACAACGTTCACAGTTATTTCCTTCAGTGTTATGTAGACAGAACTGAAAACAACGACCATAAATTACAATTAGATTTATTTAAAGAGATATTTTTCTAAACAAACAAACAAGCAAAAAATTATGACTTTTAAGATTAGCATTGAATGACAAAATAGGAGTTTTGGGTTTATACTTTACTTAATGTATATGAAACAAAACTCATTTACAATGGATCCAAAAATCTACTTTAATCAGATGTTTTTTTTTTACTTTCAAATTTCTTTGTTTGATGTTCATCAAAATATTGGAATTGACATAAAAATGTATAGTTGGAAATAAAAGTTGCATAAAACTTTCTAATTGGAATATGTTTAAGTCACTCTCACAACTTTCATTCCTCAAATATACTGCCAACATGGTGTAAAACTCCAATCAGTCGATCCTATATAAAAATTCTATATCAATTCACATAACTGCATTTTACAACTTACCCTACATTGTCCAGTAAGTGGATCACAGTCATTAGAATGACCATTACACTGACATCTGATACAGTTTCCTAAGTATGGCCCATTTCTGACTCTGTAATACCCAACTGAACAGTCCTATAATTTAATATTGAAAACAGTGAATTTAAGAAATATCATTCAAGGTTTTTAACAAAAAATGTACGAGTCTTCCAAGGAAGACATGTGTCGCCTGCGGACGTCAATTTTAAGAAAAGATATTAAAATTTTCTAAAAATAAAATATATATGCACACCTTTGCATTAAGGTTAATGCACAGAGAAAGTTTCATCAAATTGCTTTGAGCGGTTATGGAGTAGTTGAGGATAGAAGTTTTGACCCCCTCCTTTTTTTCAAAAATGTCAATTTTTACCCCAAAAAATTTTAATTTTCTCAAAATGAAATATAGATGCACACCTGTGTATTAAGGTTAATGCACAGAGAACATTTCTCAAATTCCTTTGAGCGGTTTACGAGTAGTTGAGGATAGAAGAAAAGTGTGATGACGCAAGACGCAAGACAACAGATAATGATCCCTATGTGTCGACCATGAGTTCCGCAGGCAACACAACAAAAACAGGAAGACAATTTCACAATTCTGTAACATGATATTAACTAAAAAATTACTACTTAATAATATTGGATTGTAGAAATTTACTGTTTGAATATTAGCAATTATTTTAAGTCCATTAATAAAATGGTTGACCCACAGCTATGTCTGGGCAGCGACCAATTCTTGGCACCCGAAGCTGATCAACATGCAAGAAAAGCAATAAAGACACCACAAAACAATTATATAGTAGAAGTAAGGGTGACTTATTATACAAAAACCTATTTATCCATTCGCTTTGGTTGTTTTCTGTCATAACAAGATGACAAGAACTAATCATTTATCAACCTCTATCAGTATTTAAATATAGTGCATGGGCAAAAAAAAAATTTTATTATAAAAACACATCATTGATCTATGACTCCTGGAAAATTCATATAATTAGAAGATTGGATGCAAACCTAATAAAGTCATTGATTTGTGATAATAAGGTTAAGATTAAGTGGAAACTGTCAAAATGTCATTGAATATACTTTATGAAACTTGTTCTGTAAACCATTTTCTTATGTCTAAAGATTGGCGAATCTGTGGTGCCAAAAGCAGAATTCAGTGAAAATAAAGCTAAATAACTGACCTGACAAGATAAGCCTGTATGCCCTGCTGGGCAGACACAATCCTCTACATACACAGCCCTGCCTAATCCTGTCTCTTGTGATACTCCTGTTGTCAATATTATATCACTTATCCTAAAACATTCAAGTGATTATTATTTGTCCATATTTTCAAGTTACTGACAATTTTATATTTGTGTGCATGGTTTAATAAAAATCCATGTTAACTATAGTTATAAAAGTTGTTTGAAGGATTTCATTGATACATGTATGTAAACGAGACCCAACTCACTCACTAACTGAATGATGTCCAAAAACCTTTGTGTAATGTTTCTGAGCCAGTTGGTTGAGTTTACACATTATTGAATTCCAATTCTGAAAATTGGTAGCCAATCAAATATATGGTCTGGGACTTAACAAAATATTAATGTAAAAAGACAAACCACTGTGTTTATTTGTGGCTGTTTTTTTTTAATTTTCAAGACCTTTTTTTTTTTGGGCTATTTAGTGCTCATCTTGTGGTTGGGGCTGTAACTGATCAACCCTAATCAATATTATCAATATTTTCCCAATTTAAATCCTATAGAATGTCAGAATTGTCCTAAACTGAAACCAACATCAACATATTTAATATCAAGATGTTTAAATGTTTGTTTCTACAAACCTTGAAAGAGTCTGTCTTCTGTCATACTGTGATCTGATCAAAACAGAGTCTAAATTTTCAAGGACCATCATAAGATCTTCTCTGGAGGCATACTCCCTAACAGGTGTGTCTCCCCTTCTAGGAGCATCATCTTTTGTCCATTCTCTCTGCAGAAGACATTACACACATCCAGAATTAAAAGAGTGAAAAAAATGTTCTGTTATGTATAAATTGTTCTAATTTTTCTTGTGATAACTGCTGAAGTGTTTAGCATTTCATTGTTCTATAAGTTTTTCCTAGGAATTCTATAGCTGGGGTGTCTAACAGTAACATTTCAAGTGAATACAATGACAAATTCTTTACTTTCAAAATAAAAACCCCAAACAGAGAAAACATATCAGCCATAATTATTCTGGATTGATTATATATTTGTCATTGTAAGAATTTATTTTTTATTAGAAAAATCAGTATTTTTTTCTTTTTATTATTGCAAACAAAATTCCAAGATAACTTAACATGATTAATGTACTTTTTGTTGTATACAATTAGCATAAATCAAAATGTGAATTTCATTAACCCTTTCACCGATGGGAGTCCCCACAAAAAGTAACCCTTGCACGATGGCTTCCCTGACAAGATGGCAGACTTGAGTGGCTACTTCTTTGTTAATGCTTTAGAGCATTAATTTTGGGTCATTTATTCTTTACTTTAATAAAAATGTTAATAAAATATGTTCTCTTAGCGATCTTTTTAGTTTTTGAATGAAAATGCAAAGATTCGGTATTAAACATTCCAAATATGGAATTTTGTCATTAAACATTATTTCAAGAAATAAACGTCCAATCATTGATGTCCATTCCAATCAATTTTGACAAACTTGGCACATTTGATATGAACTACATACTTTCCTGGCATCCAATCTTGCCAAAAAATTTATAAAATTCATTTTCCTCACTTAAATCCGATAAAACCCTCAAATTTTGGTGTTTGTTCACACAGTTTTTTGTAAAAGATCCACCATTATTTTATATTTATCCGGGTTTCAAATATAAGAAAGATAACTCTTGATATTCGCTCCAAGAGCGGGAAATATAAACCTATGTGACAATCCCTGTAAACTGGGACTCGTCATCAGCAAGTTGACTCGTGAATCCTGGTAAACCGGGACTTGTCGGCAAAAGGGTTAATACCAATCTTAACTGTGTTGTGTTTTTGTTTGTTTGGTGTTTTTATTTGGTTTTTTTTTACACCAACAAAAATATAATTTTCATATTTTATTATAATATAAAACTAAACATACAGGTAATAGTGGCACGGAAACACTGTTTTCTATCCTCGGTACAAATACAGGAACAGTTGCTGTTCTATGATACAAAGTGATACCATTACCCTGTAATGAAATCCAAAATCTTAATTGCTGGACTCAATTAGTCATGTCACTCGGAAACTTTAGAACACACTATAAGAACTCAAGCTACAGAACTGATATACATGTATTATGGTCCTAAAATTGAATGGTTATAACAATGAGTTTTAACCATAATTAACACATAAGATATAATCTTACAGTGATATTTACCATACGTATATTTACAGAAAAGTACTAAATTTTGGAATGCAGTAAAGAAAATTTAATGATGATGGGTTTCTTTGTATTTACTGCAAATATTGGCAATGTATGTATAACTAGATATACTAACAAACTTATATTTGAGTGTTCTACAGACTTAAGTTGCCTGCTCCAATCACTGGTTAAGGAGAGGTTGCACATGTGGAAGTACAACCCTTAGAAATTAAGTGAGTCAATCTTTTTGAATTGAGTCCTTACTATGGTATGATTTCAATTACAACATATGGAAAAACAGTTAAAAAAACAAAAAGTATCTTATTTAACACAAGATATTATTACAACTGACAAGGTAGAAGCATTAATTTAAGGTTGTTGAAGTTGTCTCCCTTGTTACACTAATTCATATTTTTTTAAAAATCGTCAAAGAAAAAAAGACAAAGTCCATGTTTTGATAGTGAAACCCACAAATTCATTTTGATGAAAACATAAACATAAGATATCATTATAGCATTAGTTACTTAAGATTACGTGATTCGTGGAAATACTGCTGACAAAGACAATGACACAAGAAAACAGACAGTGTTCCCTATGAGTCAGCACTGCAAAGCAGGTGACACAAAAACTAATCTGATGGTATAGTCAGGAAAAATTCAGTTTAATTAACAAAAGACTAAGGCCTTACAGTTATAATGACATCAGACTGTTCTGTTGATCTCTGACTTCCAGCTATCTCGTAATAAATATTGTATCTTAAGTTTCCACCATAACTGGTCAGCTAAAAAAGAAGTATTAATATCAGATTAAATAAATGTATCATCTATTGTTCAAATTTTTAATATTGTCTTTAGATTTTAAATAGTGTAATTGGAATGTCAGAAAAAAATCATCACATGATTTTTGTAGCTATACAACCTAATGTGAGAAATTTAAATTATAGAATTACACAAATGTATAATTTTTAAATGTAAAAATTGTTCATTATATTATTATAAAAAAACATGCATTAATTGTAACTTATTTTATTATAATATTGTATAATTCAAAAGCTGTCATTTGTCAAAATAGATCACATGGTCAACCTGTAAAAAGCTTGTAAAATAGGTGTTTCCATAAATAAAATTAAAAATGTTGAAAGACTAAGAGTTTCTAAAAATAATTTAGTTGAAAGACCCCCTTATTCCAAAAATAGAATTTAGAAGAACAAATTTATAAAGTGACATTTTGATTGGCTGTTGGATTAGTCTAAGGACCAATCAGAATCGATCTTTCTTTCTTACTTCGGAAGTTCATTAAATATGTGATATCTACATGTTGTTTTGTTAATATTAAATTGTTAAAGTTTATCATTTTCAATTCAATATCAACATAATGAAAAGGATATACAGAAAATGTCATTAATTAAAAAATTAGCAATATATATGCCGAGACTTCTGCTTACTATATATAGTGGTGTGGTGATTTAAATATACATTGTTTGTTAATTATTTTTTGACAAACTTCTGATAAAATGTATGAAGTATAAGAAAATACAAATTGTACAAGCAATAACACCATAAAGTCAAGACATTTTTACCGAATGAGAATAAAATGGCCGAACCAAACAGAATATGTAATTTGATATACATACCCTCTCACCCAGAAATTCTCTTGGCAGACTCCAATAGTAATACATGTTAGATGAGAGTCTGTCAAAGGAGGAAACTTGCGCACCCCTTAATCTTGGAAGCTGTCGGACAATGTTAGAGTCCACAGTTCTCGTAGCATTAGTATCAATCAACTGCATGTCACCAACAAGATTTATCTGACAAAACATTAAAATGCAATTATTTACATAAATATATATATGTATGTGTCTATGTGTCATTATTTGTACTATAAAACTTTATTTTCCAGATGGAAAGATTTAAATGTTTAACTTATGTGTGTTAAAGATTCTGACAGAAGATAAATAACTTAACACTTACATCTCCCTTTCACAAAACCTAAGGTGCATAGCTGTGTTCTTAGATGGTTTTAGTCAATTTGTCATTTTCTGTACTTGCTCATCAATGATTTTAGGCTTTAAGCACAACTGACGAGTCATAAATTGACGAAATATGCACATCGTATGAGTCAAAATTGATACTTAAATCAATTGATTGTCTCAGACACAATTATTATTACGTTGACAATTATTTTCGGTAAAAATTTTAGATTTAATAATTTAACATATTCAACAATCATGTATGCTTCTATATAATGAAAAATGGACATAGTGCTCATTTCCTCTCCTCTTGACAAGTTATGTCTCTAGTAATAGACATGGCCACAGCATGTGATAGGCCCACTACACATGAAAATGGCATTGTTGAGTGCACTATATATGTATGCCAAAATAGCTTCTCAATTCGTCTAAATTTCACAGATAGCATAAGAAATTAAAAAATTATACATTTACCTGTGAGATCTGTAAATTACTGCTGAAGCATTCGTCTGAATGTCCAAAGCAGAAACAACGAACACATTCTCCGGATATTGATGCTTCCACGTTAAAGTAAGGCAACTGGCAAACTCCTTGTGGATACCCTGTTCAATAAACACTTTAAAGTAAATTTTCATATCGTATATGTTTGAAAGCTTTGTATATTTAAATATATAGAACAAGAAATGGACTATCATAGTGAAAGCAAACTGGATGAGTTGTCTCCCATTTACGGAGTTATCTGCTCATTAGAGAAGCTGTCGTCCAATAAATGTGAAAATTGTCATTTTTCTTATAGATATTTTTCTCTTCCTAACAATATCCTTGACACACAATAATAATGTATTTTTAGATATATTTTTCCACTTTTTTCAATGTCATTTGAAGATCTCCCCATGTTCAATATTTTCAGAAAAAAATTAGATTTTTTGCACTTCAAGTCATATAAAAGACACCTTCTGTCAGGAAAGATAACTCATGCATATGGGAGACAACTCCAATATCCCCAAGTGGGGAATATGTCCCACCTACACCTTGTCACCAAACTAATTGGATTTTTTCCATTGGAAAATGTAATTAAAAATGAAATATACTGTTATCAGAAAATCTGTTATTTTAGCTTTGCAGTGCTGAGACATGATCTTCATTGTGGAGGAAGCCATGAAGAGCCAGTGACTCATCACAAAAATTGACAATCCTTAGCAGAGTCATTCAAAATACTGTACTATTACATAAGGGAAAGTGAACAGCCCTTAAAATTCGCTGCAAGGTCATATGCTTACATCCTATTGTAAAATCAAGATGGTTGCTACCGTTGACTTAAGCGGTACTAAGTTCCATTTATTAATAACACGAGACTCTTCAACTGTATCAATAAACAGTTGTTTAAACTACTAGTAAAGTATTCCTGTAATACTGTATGCAGTTCTCTCCAAACAAAAAAAAACAAAAAAAGAAAATGAAACATTCCATGGAAGACAAACATTACGACAACCACAGCACACAAGAATAGCAAGAAATGTATTTCTGGAAATTTTTGTGACAGTTTTATTTTTTGCATTTTTCAAAATAAGAGATGAAACGCAAAAATAAAACCATTGCATACAATATTTAATTACTTTACCCTTATCAATTGACTGGGAATCAAAAATTGAAAACAGCAAACGCACCTCAAGCCTTATTCATAAAATTTCTTAGATGTTAGTATAATAATGATAAAATGCTGAGAAGTTGTGAACAAATTTACTTTTAAGAAATTTTATGAATAAGGCTGCTGACCTTTACCTTGGTTTAAACTTGTATTGACAAAAGAAATATCCTACAGTCCATATGAATGGAATGAAGTAAACTTACTCCTAACAATAATAATGGCATCTGGGGTGGCAAAGATGGAACCTCTGGTGTTGATAGCTTCACACGTGTAAGCTCCCGAGTCTTCAATACGTGCCCCAGTGATGGTCAGATTTCCTCGTCCCTCCTCGCTGTTAACATAGACACGGTCTCCAGTGGGAATGTTACCCCAGTTCAATCTCCACACAATCAGAGGAGTTGGTGTACCGACGGCCTCACAAATAATAGTAAAACTTCCTCCTAGATCTACATCGATCTTAGATACTGGTGGTAAATTAATGGATGGTGGTGCTAAAACAAGGCAGATTTTAATGAGAATTCAGATGAACATACCACTGTGTGTGTTTTATTTTTCAAATTGCAAGTCTTTTTTCATGAATATATCAAATATTTCATTGAAATAGAAGTAAAAGGTATTAATATACCTATTGTTTACAAAGTCATACTTAATTATTGTCTTTTCCACTGCTGAAATGCCTTAATTATTTTACAAGAACAGATTGTCCATTTTTTGTGTGCACTTCATGGATTTTTTTTAAGTAAATTATGATTTCACCACAAAAAAATGTGACACTGGTGAATATGTGCAATTTTTTTTTCTCCAAAAGTTTGAACCACGTTAACATTCAGAATACTGTAAATTCGGAAATTATTGTGATGTTTTTATTATTGCGAAAAATGCGACAGGGTTGTAATCGCAATTATTTAAACTCGCATTTTGGAATTTTTTATATGAATGAAGCGGGATTTTTCTCAATATCGCAAAAATTAAAATCATATTTTGGTCTAAAATGACAAAATCGCAATAATTTCTGAATTTACAATATACCAAATTGTTATCTAAAATGTACAGTCTCTGGAGTTTTTCATCAAGAAATCAGCTGCCAAAGTACATGTATGTGAGACACATAGGGTGTGTGTATATATAGGGTGAACCACATTAGTACAGTGTGTTGGTATTTCTGATCAAACATTCTACACAGGTAAAAATACAGAAATATATTTTCCTCAACAACTTAATCTGATATTAGTTTTACACTAATGGTAATGAATTTTCTTGAAATCAACTATAAAATTTTTACTTTTACGATTTAAAATGACTTTGATTATG
The DNA here is from genome assembly GCA_028015205.1 of Mytilisepta virgata. NCBI lineage: Eukaryota > Metazoa > Mollusca > Bivalvia > Mytilida > Mytilidae > Mytilisepta > Mytilisepta virgata. Next base: position 36,020,019 of record CM051511.1, on the reverse strand, counting down.
ATCAGTTCTGACAGTGTCATTGACTAATAAACATTCAAATTGGCCATATAAACTTAATTTGTAAATTTTTAATCTTTGCCCATAACAATCTTAATGACACTACCAATTATCTTTTCATATACATGTGTAGTACAAATTTTCAAATTCTGAAATACTTAACATTTCTGTCTTTATAACATATAGTCTGGTAACATTTTTCACTACTTCTAATAATTTACTAAATTATTTTTTCTGATTCATAGATACATGTATTAATGATTACTCAAAATCCCCGAGGGTGTCCCCAGCTCAGTTGCCAGTATTTCGAACCTAGCCTTAAACTGATACTTTAAATTTATTGTTACAAAAATGTTATAAAGTTTGTGAAAACGAAGAAGTGTATCTTTTGTCCATATCCCTGTCAATAATGGTTTTGACATTACCCTTCGTCTATTTAACCTTTTTTAATTTGCCTTCAACGTTTTGGTTTTTCAACATTTTAAGGCTTAAGTGCACAACTAACGAGTTGTAAATCGATGAAATGTACATATCTTGTGCATCACAAAATTTTTTGCAAATTTAAATGAATGAGAAATATTTACCACAACCGATCTCATCTGATCTGTCTTGACAATCAATTTCGCCGTCACACTGATATGATGCTGGAACACACTGGTCACCTGACATACACTGGAATTCAATAGGGTCACATGGATCTCCTTCCTTTCTTGTTGCTTAAATCATAATACAAATTTTACATTAAACCGTCTTCAAGCAATGATAAAGACAAGTAATCATTCTGTAGATAAATTTCCAAAGAATTAAAGGATGTGCGGCAAAAGGGAGTTGGATTTTTGGGTATTCCTGTCAGTCTATTTCCAATAAATTAAATTACGAGGAAAACAAAATTAGTCTAATAGAAAATATTGGCCAATATTGTTTGGGAGATGTGTTCAAGGTTGTGAGACTTTCAAAAATTTCAGTCCACAGTAACCAATATCAAAGTTATCATAATCCTTTCTGATGAGAAATAATGTATGGGTAAAAAAAAAATAGATTGAAAGTTTTTCATATTGAAGCAAATGATTGTGTAGGTACTGCAGTATGAAAAACCAGTGATACATGTGGGGAGTGTGGTGATAGCTGTCATTTCAGTCTGGCTCCATTTAGTTCTAATTTGTCATTTTTTTTCTTAACAGGGGGTTAAGGAAGACACTCATTAAAAACAAGTGAAAATGGAAAATGAGCCAGTAAGTGATTTAACATTTGAATATACTTACGACAGTTTATTTCATCGGAATTATCGCCACAATCATTGTCGCCATCACATCGCCAAATCTTCATTGCACATCGATTGTTATTACAACGGAATTCATTAGGTTCACAAAGACCAGTTGGCTCTGTAATATATAATTATTTTTATGGGTAACAATTGTGTGGTTTACTAAAAATATGATATTTAGAGGATACAAAATATTGTGGTTTTGAAAATTTCTAATGATTTAAGAACACAGTATGAAATGTGTATTTTGTCCAATATCAAATGTGTGGTTTCATTTCACAAATGAAAAACAGGAGTATAGTACACGACAAAAAGTGCTGAATATATGGTTTCTCAAACACTTGGTATGTCAAAGTTATTGGTAGGTCACAGATATTGGTATAGACCAAATGGAGAATGCTACAATCTCATACTGGATCAAAACTGCTACCGTAGACTCCTCCTAATTGCATACCCTTTTGTCAGAATAAATTATGCAATTAACAGGAGTATGTTAATACATGTAAGTGGAATTCTTTATTTTCATATAAAAACACAATATTGTATGTTGCCATTTCTGTTGTCACTAATTTTGATAATTATTATATAAACAACTGTATTGTGAACTTTGTAAAAAAAAATTATCTAAAAAAGCCATTAAATTGTGTTTTAGTAATTTCTATAACATATTTTCAGTCAATATGTCACGAATTTTACAAAACCATCATGATTTAGAAAAAAAATTATGCAAAAATAAGAGGAGTTTCTTACCTATTCAACATGCAATTATCAGGAGTAATTAACATAGACTACATGGTACTATATTGTAGATGGTTTGTTGTTTCAAAATCTTCAGCAAATATAAGGAATATTCTATTAAAAGAGGTCCAATAAAGTATAGCTATTGTATTAACGTCACAAACCTGAACAAATTTCGTCACTCCCATCATCACAATCCTTGTCTCCATCACAACGATAGTCTGCTGGAATACACTGTCCATTACGACAAACAGCCTGTCCGGGCCCACAAGGACCAATAGGAGGAGCGGTAGTTGGCACAGTTACTGTAAAAATAATAAATATAATTCATGTGTATTGTGCTGCTGTGTCTGAACAGCTTACAATAATTTGCAGCGAGTTTTATAACACAAAATAGTTGATAAAAATGGTAGATTCACAGAAAGCATGCACACTTGTGCATTCCCCCTTGAAATGTCAAGCCATTTTGTGATTAACAAATCACAAAATATGCCACTTTGTGCATGCCCAACTAAAATTTTAAGACATTTTTGTCATAATACATCAAATGTTTCATTTAACAGAAGCCATTTTAGGCAACAATCCCCTGAACTAAAGTAAACTTGGTCAGCTGATAAATACCATGCTAGGGGGTCACATTTTCAAATACAAATCCTACATCCACCCCATGTATATATACTGCTACATAAACAATCTCCAAAAATACAATTTTGTGCTACAAAATCCAGTGCTGCATATTTGTCAACAAAATGGCAGGTTGTTTGAAGTTTGCCCAAAAAAAAAGAAGATGAATGTTAGAAATGAAAATGAAATAACAATACTGCAAGTAGGACCTATTATTTCTTTTTCCTATTGTTAACGTACATGACCAGTTCGATCTTATAGAGTCGAAAATGAAGACAGAAATTTTTCAACATTTTTCCGATTTTCCTCAAAAGTGTGTGTTTTTTAGTGCCGGAAAATTATATTAATTACGGTACATACTTTGTCTCACAATAAGTCTAGCTGATTCTTTATATGTCTGGTCATTATAAATAGCAGAACAGATGTAATCCCCAGCATCGGTAATGTCTATATTTGGAATAATGAGACGTCCCCTTTCTACAGAAGCTTTTGGTTGTATATCCTGAAAAAGTAGAATATGCTCATTATCGACAGACTTACTGCAGTCCTGATTGAGATTTTACAACTAATTTTAATTAGGGAATTTTATTTTACATTCTACAATTGGTAATATCAACCACTAGTGTTTGTCTCACATATTTCAGCAACTTATTTCTTGGTGAAGGGTTTCATTACTATTTATCAATTCTGTATGTCATAGGCGTCAACATGGATCAAACTTTCAGAAACAGAACTTAAAAATATTCGGCAACGTCACATTTGTTTTTTATGACGTCATACATGATGCAAAAATCAATCAAATGGATACAAAAATTGGAAAATCAGCTCTCCTAAAAGAAAATAATTCGTTCCGACTATTGGAAACAAAGGGTAGTGCGATATTTTTGTACATCCATTCTAAAGAAAAGTTTATAAAATTCCTGAAAAACCACTTGCAGTTTTGAAAAGACACACAGTAAACTTGTAGTTTTATAGTTTCATTCATGCTTATTCAAACTTGTGAAAATGAAAGGATATGGGGTATTCCTACAACATCCTACAAGAATGAACACTGGGATAAAGTGATATTTTTCAAACAAAAATAACTAGCTGAGCAACTAAATAAAGCGATATTACTTTAAACTACTTAAGAGACTTTAAGAAACCTTACCCTATTACCATTCCTGTACCATTCAATGACAGTGTCCGAGGTTGTAATAGAACAATCAAACAGTGCCTGAGATCCTACCCTCAGTGTCAATTCTCTAGGGCTAATACTGATAGTTACAGGAGTTGCTATAATGTGTAAATCAAATGAATTAATAAATTGCTGCTAAATTTAATCTTCTATCCAATCTGATATCAATAACAATACTGTCACTCATTTCAAATGGCCTGAATACTAATAATTATCTGTATTATCTCAACAGTCAATAGAAAAATATAGAATCCCACATCGCAAGCAGTCGATAATCGTATTTCTACAGTTGAGATAGTTAAACTTTCAAAGATTTGAAGGTCAGGTCCAACCAACAAGACTAAAATTGGAATTTGCTGCTTCTCTGCCAAGCACGGAACATATAGGAGTAAGAGCAAAGGACTGGTCGGCTCGGAGTCAGTATAATGTGTCCACGTTGGGTGATATATCTTCCTGCAGAAATGTTACTTCTAAAAATCTGGCTCAGCATGTCGGTCTAGTACTAAGCAGAGTTCATATTCATATCACATCAACATGTTCTCGTCCTGATATGTGTGTAATAACTGTGACAGGTCGTTAAACAATAAGTCATCCATCTATCCTTTTCCCTTATCTGATTGCTTAGGTATTCTTATGTAATTTTGAAAGATATACAGTCAATATTTTTCCTAACTTTGATACTTACGGCAGTTTGTCTCATCTGAACCATCTCGACAGTCAGTATTTCTATCACACCTACGATTAACAGGGATACAGTCACCATTTCTACACGTGAATTCATCTGCACGACAGCCTACAAATAAAATAAAAACCAAAATAACTTTTCAAATTCATCATTAATGTTAAAAATGTCTTCCTTTTCATTTTTATCAATTTAGCAGGGTTAATTCTTAATCAATATATCTCCGCATTTCGGAGTCATTATGTAGTTTCTCGAGTACCTTAAGGTCGCCTCACTTATTCAAAGCCTAATAAACAAAAACCAATACCCGAACCGCCCGTGCCACACATGGGTATATAAAGACGTACCTAGCCAATACATTCAATTTTTCGCAGTGCCTTGGATTGGTCGTATGTGTTATTTATTTGGAATATATTTTTTCTTTATTAAGTTAAGTATTCTTATAAGAACATGGGTAAAAGCAAAAAACCCGTTAATGAAAAAACCAAGATTTTGGTTGATGATCACGTTCTTTTAAGTGACATAAGCGACGTGGATTATGATATTTCTTCAGGTAATATTGTTTCGGTAGAAACTTCCAATATTAATACGGGAAATATTATTCCCCTCTCTAGTGGGATTTTGTCAAATTCAGCCGCTGGCAGTGACAATCTCAAGGAACATAATTATTCTTGTATTCCTGTTTATGATGTAAGGGGCATTATTCCTTCTACTTCCGCCACTTCGACTTCTACTTTGTCTACATCTAGTTCTGGGACTTCAAACAGTGTTATTACAGAAAGTGTTCCGGTAAGTAAGAAGGTTCAGTTTAATGACCAGGTTTATATTTTAAACCCTACTCCTGGTAACTTGGAGGAACGGGAAATGCCTCCGTTAACGAATATGCGTCGTTTGCAAAATCAAGGCCAACATCAGGTTTTTGTGCACGAGGAACGTCAAATGCCTCAATTTCATGCTTCAAATTATGTTTCTATTCCTGCCTTTGAGGAACATAAAATGCCTCAATATAATCCTATTATTAGGAGGAAATTGGATAAAGGCGTTGAAAAGACACAATTGTTTTGGCCAGAATCAGAGGTTGGAAACAATGCACGTTTAAAACGTCCCTTTAATGTTGCCTTTACAGACAATTTTTTTGATATAAATCAGGGTATTTTTACCAATAAGCATGGTAAGCTGGATGATTTTCAAGATCTTAGCATAAAAGTTAACAATGACTTGTGTAATATGTCTAATAATTTAGATTATGATGAGGACTATACATGTACACCTAGTCAAGAGAGTGTCGCTCAGAGTGATGACTGTTATGACCCTGATTTTCAGGATGATGATTTTTCTTTGGCCTCAAATCATTCTGAATTTACAGAATTCGAAGATTTACAATACGGAGGTACGGACAAGAAAGGTCCCTCCATTATAGATAGTCTTGCTAATAAGGTAAACCAGGCTTGTGTTAAAAAACCTAATATTGTAAAACTGGATGAAATTTTGGGAAAGTTTCCCCCTCCTGAAAATTGTGCTAATTTAGTTGTGCCTAAGGTAAATGAAGAGTTATGGTTCGATTTAAACCGGTTACATAGATCCAATGATTTGGCTATTCAAAATGTACAGAAATATCTACTAGGTGGCATGACTGCAGTTACTTCTGTTTTGGATGACATAATTACTAGTAGGTCTAATAGTTCCGTTTTCGATCTCAAAAAAGCAAATGAGAAATTGATCAATGCCGTGTCTCTTTTGGGCTATAGTTCATATGAGCTATCTATGCGTAGGCGTGTTTCGTTGAGACCACATGTAAACCCAGCCTATAGGGATGTTTGTAGGCCTACTCAGACATTGACTACTTTGCTGTTTGGGGACAATTTGCCCCAATCTTTGGACAATATTGGCAAGGGCAACAGAATTAAAAATAAGTTTGTTGTAAGGGGTTCTTCTAATAATGGTAATCGAGGCAATAGTCGTGGCTTTGCAAATGGCTTGAATAGAGGGCGTAGATTTTTTCCTTCTAATGCTTCACGCCCTGCTCAAAGGAGCTCTTATACTAGATATGTTAGACCTTATAATAACAACAGGTTCATTTCTGAATTTCAGCAACCTGCTAGAATGAATCCGAGACCGGGAAATCAGCCAAAAAACGGGATGTCGTCCAATCACAACCAAAAATAATTAATCAGGTAAGCAGTTTAACAACCATTAGTGCTGTTGGTAAAATTGCAGAAAATTTTGATAAATGGGAATGTCTTACATCAGATCCTTGGGTGTTACAAACTGTTTTAGGTTATAAGATTGAATTTGATTCTAAACCTCATCAAACTTGTGTACCAAATAGGAATCATTGGACATGTGAACAAAAATCTTTAATTTCTACTGAAGTTGATAAATTAATAACAAAGGGTGCAGTTGTGCCTGTTCAACCTTGTAGTGATCAGTTTATCTCTAATTTGTTTTTGGTTCAAAAGAAAAATTTGGAATGGAGACCAGTTATAAATTTGAAAAAATTAAATTTGTGTATTAAAGACTTATATTTTAAAATGGAAACTGTTGAAACAGTAAGAAAATTGATTAATCACAATGATTACTTATGTTCTTTGGATTTGACTGATGCATATTTTTCTATTTTAATTCATGAAAATGATCGAAAGTTTCTTCGTTTTCAGTGGAATGAAAATTTGTATGAATTTGTGTGTTTATGTTTTGGAATCAAGTGTGCACCTAGAGTTTTTACCAAAATGTTAAAAGTCCCCATTTCCCACTTGCGTTTACTGGGAGTGCGGATTTCATCTTATATTGATGATTCTATAATATTAGGAGATACTGAGGATTCTTGTTACAAAAACTTGCAGACCACTAAATCTCTTTTTGAAGATTTGGGGTTTACTATTAACATTTCTAAATCCTCTTTGATTCCTACTCGTAAATTATGTTATTTGGGGTTTGTGTGGGATACTGAATCCATGTTATTAAGTTTACCTCCAGAAAAGTTAGATAAAATTTTAAATTTTAGTGAGTTTGTTTTGTCAAAATCTGAAATTTCAATCAGAAAACTTGCCAGTTTAATAGGTCTGTATGTTTCTTCTTTCCCAGCAGTTTTATTGGGAAAATTTTATTACAGAAATTTAGAGCTAGAAAAAACTGCATCTTTGCAAAATCATAATTCAGATTATGAAGCAAAGATATCTTTGTCTTATAAAAGTAAAGCTGAAATATCTTGGTGGATTAAAAACTTGAAATCAATGAATGGATGTCCCATTAAAAGGGATGCCATTTTTAAAACAATCTATACTGATGCTAGTAATCAAGGTTGGGGTGCTTGGTGTGAATCAAAATTAGTGCATGGTTTATGGACTGAGTCTGACTGTGAAGAACATATCAATTATTTGGAACTTAAAGCGGTTTGGTTAGCTCTTGTTGAATTTGCATCAACTTTTAGTCATGTACATCTTGCAATTAAGTGTGACAATTCAACTGCAGTGGCATATATAAACAATTTAGGAGGTATTAGATCTTTAAAACTTAACATGTTAAGTAAAAAGATTTGGCTTTGGTGTTTTAATAAAGACATTTTTTTGTCAGCTTTTCATATTGCCGGAAAAGATAATACCAAAGCAGATTATTTGTCAAGATTGAGTTATACCAGGAATAATACGGAATGGTCGTTAGATATTGATGTGTTTCTGGCTTTAGCTGAAAATTTTGATCTAAAAATTGATCTCTTTGCATCATCTGATAATGCTAAACTTGAGAAATATGTGTCTTGGGGTCCCGATTCAAAAGCATATGCTAATAATGCATTTTCGTTTGATTGGAGTTTATTAGAATATAATTCTTATGCATTTCCACCCTTTTCTTTGATTGACAGGATATTGGAAAAGATACAGAGAGAGAATATACATGTAGGTATTTTATTGATAGCTCCTTTTTGGCCAACACAGGCCTGGTTTCCTGTTCTGATGAAGTTAGTAAAACATCAACCTTTGAAACTCCCGTTTACAAAAAATCTTGTGTACTCGTCAATGGACAACAGTCCTCATCCTCTGTGGAAAAAACTTCATTTGACCGCTTGGTGGATTTAAGAAATGATTTATCGGATAAAGGTTTTTCTAATGATAGTATAGACATAATCAATGCGTCATGGAGAGACGGTACTAAAAAGCAGTATCAGTGTGCTTGGTCGCTGTGGTCTAAATGGTGCGTTTCTGCAAAGAAAAATCCTATTAATTCTTCAGTTCAGGATTTATTAAATTTTCTTACTATTCAGTTTAAATCAGGAAAATCTTATAGTATTTTGAATACATACAGGTCGTCTATTTCTAGTATGCATAAATTTGTTGATAATGTTCCTATTGGAAGACATTATATGGTATCTCGATTTTTTAAAGGATTATCAAATCTGAAGCCATCATTACCTAAATATACAACTACTTGGGATGTTGATATAGTGCTAGTATTTTTGAAAACATTATGGCCTTTGGATAATTTATCATTAAAAATGTTATCTTTGAGAGCAGTTGCCTTAGTGGCTTTAGTCTCAGCTCAGAGATCACAAACCATAAAATTTTTGGATATATCTCGTATGACACAGGATAATAAAGGAATTACTTTTCATCTAAATCAATTAACAAAAACGGATAAACCTGGGAAATATAGATCAGTGTTTTTTCCAGTGTTTTCAGAAAATGAAAAATTATGTGTTGTGAAAACCATGAATTTATATATTCAAAAAACATCTATTTTACGAGAGTCTAATCAGCTTTTTATTTCATTTAAAAAGCCTCATAAAGCTGTGACATCAGCAACATTAGCCAGGTGGCTTGTAACTGTTTTGGATATGGCAGGTGTAAATACAGAGACCTTTAAGGCTCATTCATTCAGATCAGCAGCAACTTCTAGTTTATTTAATAAAGGTGTTTCTATGTTTCAGATCATGAAGTTGGGATTTTGGTCAAATGAAAACACTTTCCGAAAATTTTACCTGAAGGATACCAGTGGAACTAAAACTAAAACATGTATTAAGGATAATGTAATACGTTCAAAGGACTAAGTGTTGTGGTTGGACAATAAAAGCAAAAAGAGGAACATTACTGGAGATTTGTTAATAAATATTTATTATATATACTGTTTTTATTATTATGACAAATACTAATCTTGTCTTCAAAACCTGCTTTGAAATCTACATAATGACTCCGAAATGCGGAGATATATTGATTAAGAATTCAAAAATCACACAAGTTTGCATAAATGCAGTGTGATTAGAATTCTTAAGAGATATATTGAAGCATGGAGGAGTCATTTTCCCTCCCTGGTCTAGAGGAGGTTCCCTCCCTGTTTGTTGGAGGTTTTTCAGACTTTATGGTTGGTTACTGCTCAAATTGAATGTATTGGCTAGGTACGTCTTTATATACCCATGTGTGGCACGGGCGGTTCGGGTATTGGTTTTTGTTTATTAGGCTTTGAATAAGTGAGGCGACCTTAAGGTACTCGAGAAACTACATAATGACTCCTCCATGCTTCAATATATCTCTTAAGAATTCTAATCACACTGCATTTATGCAAACTTGTGTGATTTTTGAATTAAACTGTATTAACAAACAACAAGAATACGTGATTTCTCAAATGGGTTAAAGAGAAATATAAATAACAGGTAAGTTTAACAACTACAAAAGACACAAGGCTCAATATTTAGGCTTAATATCCAGTGTTCACAAGACGAAACAACAAATTCAGAACCATATCAAAGACTCAATTTATGAACGATATGGATTAAATTTTCACATACAGCGCTTACATATATGTGACTAAAACTTTCAGTAAAGGCATTTAAGGATGCTCGCTGGTCATGTTTTGGTCTTTTTGTCAGATTTTATCCATTTCTTAAATATGAAAATTTGTGCCCATGAACCCCCACTTTTTCTTTTATAATTCAATCATATATACCTTAAAATGGTATTTGACAAAATTTTATGAAATCCTTTTTATTTTTTCATACATCTTTGAGAAACTGAAGTTGTCAATGGAAAGACAATGAAAAATCCAGAGAAAACCTATTTCCTGCAAATTTTCAAGGCCTTATAGCTCTAAAATGAGCACATGAACCTATATTTTTTTCTTGCTTATTTGTTTACTATTCATATATTCTCTCAAACTAAAACACCTATTTAAAATCCTATTTATTTCCTATTAGACCAGCGATCATCCTTAATGTTGAATTTATAATTCTATATTAGTCTATTTTACACCTGCTTAACTCTCTCATGCATAAAAAGTGATAATGTTAGATATTCACATTATTCTGTTTCATATTAAAATCCTGGAATGTGATTCGCTGTGATATTATTTCCCTAATTTTTTTTTTCATTGCTAGTTAATTTTATATGAGTATAGCTGCAAAATCCACTCTGTACTAATTTTCAATCTCTTTCATAGCCAATATTTGTTCAGAACACAGGCACTAGACGTTCTATCAATAATAATAAAATATGGGCAATGGGAAGAAAATAGTGTCAATGTGTATAAAAAAAGAGACACTATTTTCTTCCCATTGCCCATATTTTATTACTATTGGTAGAACGTCTAGTGCCTGTGTTTAGAAGAGACTTATCAACCATAATGGTATATATCAAACGAGGTAATACATACACATCAAACAGGATATATTTCATCAATCACTTTCCCCAAAGTTTGAAATTTAATCAAATTTTATGAATTAGAGATAAGTGGGCCTGTATTTCAGATTGTTTTCAATTTGATTCGTGCTTTGCTGGCCAAATTGATCACTGATAAATTCTTAGAAAATTTCGAACCGAGTGTTGTCCCAAACCCATCTTTCATGATTGCTATTCAAGGTTTCATTGAGCAGATAACAAATGCATGTTGTTACCATAGTTATAGTAATACCGGGTAAAACACAAATCTTTTCCTGGATTTCCTTGGGTGAACTTGAGATAAAAATGTTATTTTATGAATGAAAAATAAAAATTTGATTGTATTTTTAGCATTTTCATCAATTTTCATGATATGATGAATAACAATCTTTCACAGAAAATGAATAAAATAAAAACCGCAAAGATGATGCATAAACATTATCTACATACCACAGCCTTCTTCATCAGAATTATCTCGACAGTCTCGAGTCCTGTCACATCTTCTTCTGTTATCTATACACTGGCCATCACTACATCGAAATTCATTAGGTTTGCAGGCTGCAAGACAAAACATAAATTCAATTCATAAAACTCTTAATCTCCACTTAGAATTATTCATATATTATGGGCGAGTCTGAGTCCTTATGTTGCTGCATTATCAAAACTTTCAGATAAAAATATACATATATTTAAAATTTTGTCAGAAACACACAATTTTTACCACATGACAAGAAATAAATATAATACATTTATTAAAAATTTGCTTTGTGACCTAAATCATTTTTATTAAATAACATCTCTTGCAAGTTTATAGGAAATTAACTGACTTTACTGTGGACAAATATTGGAATTTTGTATCTGTGCAATTTTTTAAATGTAAGACTTTTTGTTCAAACCGGTGCTAGAGTCCTACTTTAATTTTGGGTTATGATTGTTCGTTGTGCTTAAGTCCTCACTATTACCTTAAGATGAAGAACAGCAAAACTACTACTGGTTATTCCCTATTTACAGATAATAGAGATATCTCCCATATACATGAGTTATCTTTCCTGACTGAAGTTGTCCTGTATCTAACATAACGAGTAAAAATTGTCTCTAAATTTTTCTTAAAATATTGAATTCAGGAAGGCCTTCATCAGATATAAAAAATGTGGGAAATAAATATATCCAAAAACTTATGATTAATGTGTGTGAGGATATGGTTGGGAAAGAAAAATAATTTGCAATTTGTCCATTGACGTCTTTGAAAGACACTTCTCCAAATAGCAGATAAGTCCACAAAAGGGAGACAACTCACATGTACAAAAAATGGGGAATTATTTTGCTGAAATTTTTATCAAATACATTTAATGTTTTTGTGTCAAGAATTAATCATGCTGTGTCTTTTTCAGATTATATTCAAAAGCACTATCAGGTAACTGTGATCTTGGACCTGTTAAAATTTACAATATATACCTACCACACCCTTCCTCATCCGACCTGTCAGTACAGTCTGGAAAGCCATCACATTTACGATCACCAGCAATACACTGGAATTGTGTAGTACATGTGAACTGATCACTTCTACAGGTTGGTTCGGCTGCAAATATACCATAATTTATTTAATTTTTCTCTTTAATTTGAAATCAGAATATCTCTGATAAATATTCAAGTGCGATTAATGAAATGAGAAAATAGAAACTGCTAATCTCTGTACCTAACAAACCTCAAATTGTAGTTTCTCTGCCATTTTTAAACCATCAAATGTTAATTTCCATTCCTGCTCTTCAATGCTATACACAGAAGGGAATATTCACTAAATGAACATTCTTATAACTTGATTTATAACTGGTTCTGACGCATCAAATGAATTAAGAATTTTTATCTTCATACTAAATGAACACAGTAAAATGGTTCAACAGTTAACCCTTCAACCACTGTTTTACAGGAAATGACTTGAACAACAGGATTTGATAGTGTCATATTTAAATTAAAAATTTGTACAAAACATTGAAGAAATGTGGTCTTTAAACAAGAGGATCAAGAGAATTGAGCCTGTATCGCTCAGCTGACAGTCCCACAATCAATCCCTTTAATTTCAAGTGAAAACTGTAATGTCCATAGATATCTGTATATTTTGGCTATATGGTTTCAGAGGAGAGGAGTTTTGAAATTTTGACCAATCAAAAATAAGAATTCATCATGGCCGCTATAATAGCTGTCTTGCTGGGACGAAATATCCAGACTTTATAAAGGTTCTTCCACAAATGCTTTATACCAAGTAACAGCTCATTTGTCTTTGTGGTTTCAGAAAAAAAAATTTTGTTGAAATTTTGACCAATCCGAAATGATGGCCATATAAGTTCTTTGACCAGAAGAAAATATGCAAACTTTGTAAAGGTCCTTCCATAGATGCTTCATACCAAGTTTCAGTTCATTTGGCTTTGGGGTTTCAGAGGAGAAGATTTTTAAAATTTGTCCAATCAGAAATAATAATTCATCATTGCGGCCATATTAGTTGTCCGACTGGAACAAAATATGCAAACTTTATAATGGTCCTTCCACAGATGCTTCATACCAAGTTACAGTTCAGTTGGCTTTGCGGTTTCAGAGGAGAAGATCAGGTTAATGGAATTGGTTAGATTACCTGACACCACTAATTAAATTGAATGTCCTGTACCCATTCAACCAATGTAAGATTTGCCCAATCAGGTGAAAAACATTTTGAAGATAAAAACACATGTTAAATTATATGTTGAGTCATGGCGATCTTCTGATGTTCATGTGCGTCTTAATAAACGGTGCGACTTGTGTATTGACAAAGATATAAACAAGAGGCTCACCAGAGCCTGTATCGCTCACCTGGAGTCTGGTTTTCATTGGACAATTAATCAACTATTTGACCAAGTTTGTTGCAATTGGTTCAATTGTTCAGGGAAAATTTGTTGAAGATTTATTTTTCATAAGGTTTAATGTTAAAATATGTTCCCTGATGGTGGTAGTCCTGGCAGGAAGTTGACAAAATTGACCAGGAATAAGGGTGAACCTTAAATAAATGTAACAGAACCCGACCTCAAATTACACAAACCAATAACTCCTAAATAGAATTTGGGATTCCCTTCAAAATTTCAGGGTAGGTAGATCTCAACATGGCAAACATTTTTCAATTTACATTTCACTTCTATCTCAAATAGTTTTGGAGATAAATGCAAAAATGTTAAAATTTTAAAAATTTGACAAAAAAGGGCAATAACTCCTAAATGGGTTTTGGGATTTCCTTTAAAATTTCAGGGTATGTAGATCTCAACATGGCAAACATTTTTCAAATTTACATTTCACTTCTATCTCAAATAGTTTTGGAGATAAATGCAAAAATGTTAAAATTTTAAAAATTTGACAAAAAAGGGCAATAACTCCTAAATGGGTTTTGGGATTTCCTTTAAAATTTCAGGGTATGTAGATCTCAACATGGCAAACATTTTTCAAATTTACATTTCACTTCTATCTCAAATAGTTTTGGAGATAAATGACGAAAAATGTTAAATTATGAAAATTTGACGAAAAAAGGACAATAACTCCTAAATGGGTTTTGGAATTTCCTTCAAAATTTCAGGGTAGGTAGATCTTGTCATGCTGATCAAATTTACCCCATGTCAGATTTTCGATATCTGTAACGGTTTTTGAGTTATTAGCAAAAAACAGCAATTTACCCCT